>CM045454.1:34272794-34849538 GCA_024666655.1 Dascyllus trimaculatus | reverse complement strand
CCCAAGACAAAAAATTTCCTGCTGTTGAAATTTCAAAAAAAGCTCAACAGCGCCCCCTACAGCATGTGGTGCTTTGGCACTGGAATTTAACAAACTCCTCCCAGGATTTTTATCCGATCTTCACCAAATTCGCTGTGTGGCATCTATTCCCCTCCAGGATGAAAAGTTATTAAAATCTTGTGGCTGCGTCACACGGTGTGGGCGTGGCATGGCGGCCATTTTGAACAAAAAAGCTAAACAGCGCCAACTAGAGCACGTGGTGCGCAGGCATTGGAATTTATCGAACTACTCCCAGGATTTTTATCCGATTTTCACCAAATTCGCTGTGTGGCATTTATACCCCTCCAGGATGAAAAGTTATTAAAATCTTGTGGCTGTGTCACACGATGTGGGCGTGGCATGGCGGCCATTTTGAACAAAAAAGCTCAGCCGCGCCCCCTACAGCATGTGGTGCACAGGCATTGGAATTTAACAAACTCCTCCCAGGATTTTTGTCCGATCTTCACCAAATTCGCTGTGTGGCATCTAAACCCATCCAGGATGAAAAGTTATAAAAATCTTGCACCTGCGTCACATGGTGTGGGCGTGGCATGGCGGCCATTTTGAACAAAAAATCTTAACGGCGCCCTCTGGAACACGTGGTGCCCAGGCATTGGAATTTAACAAACTTCTCCTAGGATTTTTGTGCCATCTTCAACAAATTCACTGTGTGTCATCTAGACCCCTCCAGGATGAAAAGTTATTAAAATCTTATGGCTGCGTCACACGATGTGGGCGTGGCATGGCGGCCATTTTGAGCAAATTCGCCATGTGGAACGAAATGAGTTTTGGAGGTGAAGGGATCCATGTAAAATCACCAAATCCACAAAAATGCTCATTAATCTCAAAACCTAGCGTTCAATATACAATTCAGGAGTGGACGTGTTCAAACGGCTCCACAGCGCCCCCTACAAATATTCAAATACTCATATAATATCACTGCTTTATCCTACAAACATGAAATTTGGTGCATACATATAGTATCCCAAGACCAATAGATTTGCACGGTCAAAATTCCAATCGGCTCTACGGCGCCCCCTAGACAAGGTCGTGTGGAGAGCAGTGCGGTGAGGAGCGAGGGCCCGTCCGACGCTGCTTGCAGCTTTAATTTATTTATTTATTTCGCAACGTCCCAACCAGCAGTACCAAAGTACTCAATTAGGTAAACATCAGGACATGAAGCACTGTATTTTTGGTACTTTAATTAAACAAAACGCGGACCACCAACATGCTACCTATGAGGTGCAACTTCCATTCCTCATTCAACACCTACATCATCACGTAGCACGTATATCAGTACATGACATCCCCCTTTTCCTTGGAATTAAAGTTTATCTTCACATACATGAATTTTTTTTTTCTGTTTTATATCCTATTGTCTCGCTGTCTAACAATGTGATTTTCTAACTGTCTCACAACACAAATAACATTTTCTTATAACCATTAACCTTTTTTTTTTTTTTTTAGAACCCATGTGTTTTTATTTATTTCACCACAAAATCACAAAACCTCTCAGGTGTCTTTTTAACCCTCTGTGGTCTGGTTTGTTTCTCTGGATCCCGGGTGCCCTCTTGTGGTGTTGGAGTGCAAATGTCAACATTTTTGTTGATTTCATTTTCCTCCCTTTCAGATATATTCTTGTCCATATTGTCCTTCTTTGGTCTCATTGGTCACATATTTCTTTACGAGTGTTGTGTTCCAGTGATAAAGAGCTCCAGTTGGTGATTCAACTATGACTTGGTTTCCAGTTTTGCTTACAACTTTGTGTGGTGTTGCGTTAAATAGTGTTGTAAACTTGTCCATTCTGTCTTGTTGAACCAGTACTGTGTCTCCTGTGTCCACTTTTGAGTACTGAGCTCCTTTTCGTTCATTTACATACATCTTTGCTTTTCCGTCCTGTTTAGCGTCTCTGTCACGTACATCTAAAACAGTTGTTTTTGACTCACCAATGTCCGGCAACTTCCCTCTCATTTTCCAGTTGAACAGGAGTTCTGCTGGACTTTTTCCTGCGGTTGGATGTTCAATGCTACGATAAGCAGTAACATATTTTCTCAGTTCACATTTCCAGTCAAGTCCATCAGCTTGTGCAATCCTGATTCTTTTCATCAGTAATGCGTTTTGGCGTTCGACTTCTCCATTAGCTTGAGCCCATTTTGGTGTTGTTCTCTCATATTTGATTCCGTTTGTTCACAGTATTCTCTGAATAATTCAGATTTGAACTGCGGGCCATTGTCAGATTTAATGGTAACTGGAAGTCCATGTCTGCTGAAAATACAGTCAATAGAGTCAATTACTTTTTCAGTGGTTGTAGATGTCATCACCTCATACTCATAGTAATGACTGTAGTAATCTATCAGTACAAGTATTGAATGGTTTGATGGTAGCGGTCCAAGTATGTCTACAGCGACATCTTGCCAAGGTCCATTTGGTAGGGGTGTAACTCTCAGAGGTTCAGGTGGATCAGGTCTGGCCACTATTTGACATCCATGACACACTTTGCAGTGTTTTTCTGCAGCTTTGTCCATCCATGACAGGCCACCATACTTTTGTTCTTAGACGTTGCTTAGTTCCAATGATACCTACATGTCATTCATTAGCTAGTGAAAGTGCTTTAGCTCTGAGCTTTTCTGGCAATACTATACGATTACCTCGTAAAACTGTATCCTATCACACACAGTTCATTTGCAATGGGTGTGTATGCTTTGCATTTTTCAAAATGTCCATTTTCAATTGCTTTTCGCACCTCTGTTAGCTCTGAGTCCATGGCACAGGTTTCTTCGACTTCTCTTGTGGTAAGTGCTTTTGGAGTTGCATTTACTGCAGTGAATCTCACATACTCCTCAGATTCATGTTTGTGCATCTCTTTTGGTGCTGTGTCTGACAGCAGTCTTAACAATAAATCAGCAATGTTTTGTTTTCCAGCAATTTATACCACTTTTAAGTCATACGGTTGTAGTCTGAGAACCCACTGTTCTATTTGCGCACATGGTTTAGATCTGTGACTGTATATGACCTCTAACGGCTTGTGGTCTGTGATTAGGTCAAACTTTCTACCATACACATGTGGATGTAGTCTTTCACATGCCCATACCAGTGCTAGGGCTTCTTTTTCTGTTTGAGAGTACCTGCGCTCACAGTCTGTTAGGTTACGACTTACATGGCACATTGGTACCTCTTCCCCATTCTGTTCTTGTACTAGCACTGCGCCCAAGCCTACCGGGCTTGCATCTGCTATGACTTTAGTTCGGGCTTCTTTGTCAAAGTAAGCTAAGGTACCTGCCCTGGCTAGTTCAGTTTCAAATGCTTGTTTTTGCTCTGGTCCGAATGTAAATGTAGTCTCTTTTCGGGTTAAGTGTCTTAATGGCTCAGAGAGTGTAGCAAACTGTGATATGAACCTGCTGCTGAAGTATACCAATCCAAGGAAGCTTCTCACCTCTGCAGCATTCTTCGGCTCTCTGGCTCCCACCACAGCTCTCACTCTTTCTTCTGTTGGTCCAATGCCTTTTTGTGTCGGCAGTATTCCCATGAATACAAGTCTGTCCATGTTGAACTGACACTTTTCTGGGTTTAGTGTTAACCCACATTCAGAAAGTCTCTTCAAAACAGCATGCAGGCACTTGTCATGCATTTCCTGGTCCGGTGTGTGTATGATCATGTCATCTGAGATGTTCTCAGCTCCTTCAGTGCCTGCTAGTGCATTAGCAATCTCGTGCTGATATTGCTCACTGGCTGACGAAACTCCAAATATCAGTCTTTTGTATCTGTAAACTCCGTTGTGCACTGCAAATGTTGTGATCTCTCTGGATTCTGCGGTTAACTCCAACTGATGGTAGCCCCACTTGAGATCTAGTTTGCTGAAGACTGCAGAGCTGTTCAATCCTTGGAGTATTTCATCCACTGTAGGAATGGGGTATCTTTCCCTGACTATTGCCTCATTTGCTTTTCTCATGTCTAAGCACATTCTGATATCTTTGTCACAATTCTTTGGGAGTACTACTACAGGATTTACCAAGGGTGTAGGTCCTTCTACATGTTCTACAATGTCCATGTCAATCAGTTTGTTTATCTTTTTCTCAGTTGCATCCCTTAAATGGTAGGGTATGCGCCTCAGTGGCTGTGCTACTGGTTTGACATTTGGGTCAATATACAGGCTTATCTGTTTAGTGTTAAGTTTTCCCACCGCTTTAAACACTTTGGGATACTGCTCTTTAAGAGTTTGTTTTAAGTCTATGACAGCAGCCACATTTTCACCTATTTTCAGCACCCCTAGCTTTACAGCACTCTTTTTACCAAGAAGTGGTTTACCATTACCTCTTATCACAATGAACTCAGCCTCGTCAGTCCTATCACTAATTTTGATTTCACATTTGAATGCTCCTTTAACAGTAAGTGTCTCCGCTGCTTAATCGCATCTGTGGCGTCATTTGTCAAAATAAGTCCTTTCCGGTCTGCATACAACTCGAAAGATGTCAACCACCGCGTCCATCTTGGTCCGAGTATAGCTGGATCCGTATAGCAAGCGAATGGTTGAATACCTGACTTTTCCATACTGTTAGCTTAGCCTTTTGCTAACTTGCCATATCGCCACAGGTTATCCTCGCTTCACTAAGCGAAAATCACGGTCGTTGTCCTCCTTGTCTTCCACGTCGCCATTGTTGTGTACCGTCTACCAAAGTACTTAATTAGGTAAACATCAGGACATGAAGCACTGTCTTTTCGGTACTTTCATTAAACAAAACGTGGACCACCAACATGCTGCCTATGAGGTACAACTTCCGTTCCTCATGTATCACCTACGTCATCACGTAGCACGTATAACAGTACATGACAGTCAGGGTCCACAAACGTTACATCTCTGTCCTTCAAATGCCACTATGATGGGCATGCCAGTATCGCTATCAAATTTCATGATCAATGGCAATGTTGCATTTAATTTTAAATAGTTCGTCACCTGTCTTTCTGTCTTGCTTACCTTACTTACTGGCTTGCTTGATACAGAGTGAATGGTGGATAATATTTCTTGAAATAAAAATGATTTCGGAAACTTTCTGTGGACTTTGATTCTTTGAAACATAATTTCGCATCATCCTCTGGACACACACAAGTGGGAAGAGGTGCACTTGCCCTCTGAAATGATACTTTGTATCACGTAACATAACGTTTAGCAATCATCTCACCTCCCTCCACTGATAAGGCCTAATAGCTGTTATATTAGCCATAGAACCTGCAGCTCGGTTGGCTGTATGTTCTATGGCTAATATAACATCTCAGGCGGTGAGTCTGAGATCAGATCAAAACAACAGAGGAAGAGGACATGGCTGCAATAGACAGAGCAGTAGGTGATGGGCCTGAGAAAACAAGTGACATAGACAAAAATAGCACCGTGACCTGCACCATTTGCAAGGCCGCTTTAAAGTACAACAGAAATACAAGAGTAATGCACAACCATCTGAAGCGACACCCACTAGCCAGCCTGAGTGAAGTTAGCAGCAGCATGGGGAGCCGTTCAGTGCAGAGGACGCTGACCAGCGACACAAAAAAAATCCTCTTACAGTTGGGAAAAAACAGCAGATGGATTTGCTTGTTAACTTCATCGTTAAAGACATGAGACCTTTAGCTGCCATACATGGTGAAGGCTTTAAAGAAATTATCAGGTTTTTTTTTTTTTTTTTACCAAACTACACTGTCCCGAACCACACAACACTCTGGACCATTATCAACCGGCAGTATGACAGCCTGCGAGAGTGTATCAAGGAGGAAATGCAAGGAAGGAGTGTGTCGCTAACAACAGATCTTTAGACATCCTCAACCATGCAGCCTTATATCACAGTAACTGCTCATTACATTACAGATGAGTGGATCTGAAAGCCAGACTGCTTACTACATCTCTCATGACAGAGTGACATTTCGGATCGTCTATCTGCAACAATTAAAGGGTGGGACATACAGGTGTTTCACATGGTGCATGATAATGCTGCAGCAATTAATCTTACCTTGGAGCTGTGCGAGCAGTCCCCAACAGATATAGGGTTCACGCTACAGTTGGCAATAAAAGCAGGTTTAAACCTACCTGAAATCACCAAGGCCGTTGATGCAGCAAGACATGTCGTTGGACATTTCCATCACTCAGCTGTGGCAACTTGCGCACTGAAGGAAAAGCAGTCCCAGTTGCACATTAATCCCAAAAAACTCCAAAATGGCTATGCAGTTCGGTGGAATTCCACGTTCGTGATGCTGGAGCAGTTGCATGAGCAGAGGATTCCCGTGCAGTCTGTCTTGGCGGATGAAACCACCATGAAGCCAGCTGTGAAAAAGTCACTGGAGATGCGAGCGTCATACTGGGAGCTGATCCAACAACTGATTGCTGTGCTTTCACCCCTGCCAAAAGCTACTACGGTGATGTGTGGAGAGCTGCATGTGGGCCTCTCTTTCATATATCCAGTGATTTTCAACGTGATCAACACTACTCTCTGTATCCAAGAATCAGATTTGGATACAATCCCCTCCTTTAAGAACACTGCGCGACAACAGCGGGTCGCTCGCTTCAAAGTGGAGTCTGAAAAGTGCCTGTCTTTCAAACCCCTACTTCAAACATATCCAGTTCCTTTCAGAGCGTATAAGAGAGAATGTCAGTCAGAGAGCACCTGCATCAGCTGTTCCAGGATGAAAGTCGCGCCCCCAGATGCGGAGCACAGACCGCTACTGCTAGGGGTGTCAAACTCCGGTCCTCGAAGCCACTATTTTGCATGCTATAGATGTTTCCCTCTTCCGACACACCTGATTCAAATAATCAGGATGGTTATCAGGCTTCTGCAGAGCTTGATGATGAGCTGATCATTTGAATCAGGTGTGTTGGACGAGGGAAACATCTAAAACAGGGGTGTCAGCCTCCGGTCCTCGAGGGCCGCTATCCTGCATGTTTTAGATGTTTCCCTCTTCCAACACACCTGATTCAAATGATCAGGATCGTTATCAGGCTTCTACAGAGCTTGATGATGAGCTGATCATTTGAATCAGGTGTGTTGGACGAGGGAAACATCTAAAACACAGGTGTCAAACTCCGGTCCTCGAGGGCCACTATCCTGCATGTTTTAGATGTTTCCCTCTTCCAGCACAGCTGATTGAAATGATCAGCTCATCATGAAGCTCTGCAGAAGCCTGATAACGATCCTGTTGTTTTAATCAGGTGTGCCGGAAGAGGGAAACATCTAAAACATGCAGGATAGCGGCCCTCGAGGACTTGAGTTTGACACCCCTGATCTAAAACATGCTAGATTGTGGCCCTCGAGGACCGGAGTTTGACACCTGTGTGCTACAGGTAACGACACGTCCTGTTCAGACCGAACCCAATAATTCTTTGTTTGTGATTTTATTACAAGCTTATTTCGTTAGGCTACAGCTTGAGTGCTAATTGAAATAACACTGATGCACCTATAAGTTGGCTGTAAAACTGAGTGTCACTATATTTTTTCATGCATTTGGAAATTATGAAGGTGAAGGTGATGTTCCAGTCAATGAAGCTGGGCCAATAATGAAGAAATCCAGATTAGAAAGTGATTTTGAGTAACTTTTTGGACCCCACTTTGAGAGCGGGCGCAAAGAGCATCATTTCTCTCCAGTTGCCAAACTCCGTGTGTATTGCGCAACATCTCAAATTCCGACAACAGAAAGTCCACTGCAGTGGTGGGCTTGCAACCACAGCGAGTTCCCGTATCTGGCCAAATTGGCGAACGGCTACTCGGCTGTTCCAGGCACCAGCACCCCCAGTGAAAGGGTGTTTTCTCTGGCAGGGAACACCATCACCCGAAAGCGCGCAAGCCTTCATCCAGCACATGTCGATGCTCTCATCTTTCTCCATGAAAACATAGATCGCAAGGCCAAGACTGTGAAAGAAGATGATGATTCAGAGGCTGAATCAGATGCAGAGTAGGTTTACTAAAGTGACTATAAAGAGAACAGTATTACATCAAAGAGGTGGGTAAGTTTTGAATTTAAGTCTATGTTTTTTGGGGGGGGGAAGCTGACCTTGTTTGAGTTGTGCTGGTATGCAGTTCTGAAGTCCTTTATTTACACAGAAAACTGTTGTCTAAGTTTACAAGCAAGACCCTTAAATAATATTTATATTTTTTTACATCCAGTGAGTTTTGTCGCTCACATGTTACGCGTCTTGGCTGCCACTGTCTTAACGCATTTTCCACTTTATGTTGTTACGCACTTAAATTTGAAAGAAAATTCAAGGTTTTAGCCGATTTTTGTTTTGATTGAAATGTCTGGAAAGGACTGTTTATGCTGGTGGCTTGCAAGTGTTTTATTATGCTGAGATTTGAATGCACTTACATTTAACAGAAAATTCATGGTGTTAGTTGGTTTTTCGTTTTGGTTAAAATGTCTGAGAGGGATGTTGATGCTTGTAGCTCACTTTATGTTGCACACGTACATTTAAAAGAACATTCAGTTGTAATCCGATTTTTGTTGCTGTTAAGATGTCTGAGAAGGACTGTTGATGCTTGTGGCGTGCACATTTTTTATTCTGCACTTTACTGTTCATCATTCCTGTTACAGTGAACTTTAATACAAGTTTTTTATTTTTAAACGGCCGTGTGTCTGTGTTATTCATCCGCTGTTGATATGATGACATCATCACACGACTAGTCGACTCAACTGTGACTAATTTGACAAATTAGTCGACCAGTAAAAATCATTAGTCGTTTATGCCCTACTGTGTAACAATGCAACATCATCACCAGTAATGAAATTCTTTGTGCTTAGTGTCAATACAACTTCACGGTGAAACAATAACATAGAAATAGAATAACAAAACAGAAAACAATAAAATCTGAATAAAGTCCAACGTGCAAGAGTGTAGCAGTAGTAGTAGTAGCAGTAATAGTAGCAGCAGTTGCAGTAGTGATCAATAGCGTAACTATCAACGGTGCAGCTGGGACGATGCACCAGGGGCCAGGCACTGTGGGGGGCCTATTGATGAGAACCTGACGACAAGTGTCGTCACTGCGTCAGAACCACAGAGGAGATCTGGATGTGGGCCAACATCTTTACCATGAGGCAGCTAACCGCGATGGAACAGACACTGGAGCACAACACATATACCGTTGATGCAGCACATCCAATTTCTAACATATCAATATTGGAACCCATAATGGTTAATAACTCTTGCTATGCGTGTTCCACTTATGGTTTTGAGTTTTGTTATGTTATTGGCTGAATCTAACATTTGACTCCACCCAACGGGACATTGCCTGCATGTAAAAACGAGCACTGTCTTATGCTCCTAGCATAGTCACAAACCTGTATTTGGCCCTGTATGTAATTCCACTCTTAATTGCATTAGATACACACGATCCTGAAGGATACGGTTAGGGTTAGATTGCCACCAAACAGTTGCAAAATAAAGTTGTCTGTAATTGTCTGTAATAAGACAGAACGCAATTGGTTTATGGAGTGTTGAGATGGGTGGAGTCAAACGTTGAGCTCTGCCCCAAACTGCACACTGCAGTCAGGGGCTTCTCGACCTGACAGCACTGCTGGGCGTGCAGCATGTCACTGACAGCATGTGCCGGCTGTCAAAATCTGCCGGATGACGTGTCACAGCTGTCAGTGAGATGCTTCTGAAGAAGGCGAGAGCTGCTCGCCAAAACTGTCAAGGTAAGAAATTAACATCTTTTCTTGCACCTTATGTCTGAACAAAGAACTTAAAACACCTACAGAAGATCATTATAGTTGAGGGAGGAACTAGTGTGACAAACGTGATGAATGTTAACAGTTTAGATAATCACCAACTTAATCTTTATCTGACTGCTTGTGTTTCTGACCAATTTTAAAAGTGAATGCAGTGCTCTGAAGTAGTATTCCTGCATTCTGAGGTATTATTATTAAAGAAGGTCACTCTGTCGATCTGTTCTTTGCTTTCTTGGCTATCGTTCATCCGATCCACCTCACACTTGCCAGGTGTATTTTCTGGGAACCCAAAGAAGTGCAGTTTTGCGTTTTAATTTTTTGAGGATAAGCAGTCCCAGCAGTTTGGCTAAAAGTTGTTTTTTTGCAAAGCTTTCACAACAGTATCATTAGCGGGCCTTTGGTTGCTGCTCCTGTAAATACAGTGCTGTGCAAAAGTATTTGCCCCTCTACAGAAATCTTCTATTTTTGCATATTTCTCACATTAAAATGTTCCAGATCATCAAATTAGTATTTATATGTACTTGATGTTAAACAGAGATAACCCACAAAACACAAAATGATGTTTAAAATTATGTTTTATTGAAGAATTATTGAAAACCTATATCATCCCTGTGAAAAAGTACCGCCCCACCCAACCACCCACCCAACCACCACCACCTAACCACCACCACCACCAGATGTAATGGGACCCCTGTTTTCCAAAAAGTTCCACACATATATTTCAGTCAAATATCAGTCCACATTGGGATGTTATCCCAAAAGTCTTGGAGCTCATCTCAATTTTTTTTTTTTTTTTTTTTTTTGCAAATGGCAGACCAGTTTTTATGTTCTTTTTGGTCAGTAGTGGTTTGTGCCTTGCAACTCTCCAATGGATGCCATTTTCTCCCACTGTCTTCCTTATTGTGGAATCATGAAAATGGACCTTAACTGAGGCAGGTGAGGCCTGTAGTTGTTTTGATGTTTGTCTAGGTTCTTTTGTGACCTTCTGGATTAGATATCGATGCATTCTTGAAGAAAATTTGGTAGGCAGGCCAAACCTGGGAAGGTTCACTACTGTTTAATGTTTCTCCATTTGTGGATAATGGCTCTCAACGTTGTTTCATTAGGGTCCTAGAGCCTTAGCAATGGCTTTGCAGACTAATAAATATCAGTGACTTTGGTTGGCATCGGTTTTGATTCTCTTTAGAACGTGGCATTATGTGCAGCTTTTCCCCTCAAAAAATAAAATCGTCATCTAAAGACTGCATTTTGTGTTTTCTTAGGTTACCTTTTTCTTACAATAAATTTGTTTGATGATCTGAAACATTAAAGTGTGACAAATGTGCAAAAATAGAAGATTTCTGTAGAGGGGCAAATACTTTTGCATGGCACTGTAAGTGTCTACCTAAAGTAATTTTGGCCATTTTTTGGAAGCAGAACAGTTTGAAATATTGCAGGGAGTTGTAAAACAGTCAGGATTAGCCAAAAGAGATATATTAGCTACACTATATTACCTGGTTGTGCATGCGTGCAGCAGTTGCTTCAAATCAGAAAAAGGGAGTTTACTACTTGACATCCTTACTTGACAAAATTAAGTGGATGCTATGTAAGCAGATCCATCAACTTCTCCTCTGCTGTATTTCTGACAAAGTAGCTGCACAGCCAGTGTAATATAAAACAGAAGTTGCTGTTACAACCAGTGTCTCTGAGGCAACTAGAACTTTAAAGGCATGGGAGCAAGGCAAAGACTACAGAAACACAAACATGGCAAACACACTTACAGTGGAGCTTGGGAAAAGTTGTATGGCAGCAGTGAGCCTACCTGACCTGTGGGCGACTGTGATCCAGCTTGGCTGTCTTCAGAGGAACAGCGTAAATGTGCTTCTGAGCAATTTCCAGCTGTAAAAACACATTTGCTTGTTAAAGTGTTACAACTGGTATTGATCAGGTCATTTCATTTAAAATCACCCAAATCTTAAAGTGCCCACCCAACTCCCTAAAAGTCAGCTGATTTGTTATGTACAATAACTTTACCATATTTATTGAATCCATGTAAGATGTTACCTTCACACTATGAATATTTTCAGAGTTACAGGCCCTTAAAGTATGTAGGGGAGAAAATTTTGTGCTTTTTAATTTATGATACTTTTTCCAGTGTTATTTAGTCCTCATAACTTCAAAGGTCCAGGAGATAGACACATAAAATTTTCAGGGCTGACAAATACATTTGAGTTCTGTGTAAAAAAAAAAAGAAGACATCAAATTGATTATACATCCACTCCAGGTGTCATAATCTAAAACCATCCATTCATTATCTGCTCCATTATTTGCTCCCTCCCTCTCATCCCCTCTGCCTACCCAACCGGTCGAGGCAAATGGCCACCCTCCCTGAGCCTGGTTCTGTCTGAGTTTTTTTTGGTTCCTTCCCACCGTCACTGATTACTTGCTCATAGGGAATCCAAACACAGCTAGGGATTGTTGGGTTTTCTGTTCTTTCTGCTATGTAAAGCGCTATGTGATGGCATGTGTTGTAAATATGTGCTATACAAACAAAATTGAATTGAACTGGATTGAATTGAATTATCTATACAATGCTTTAACCTGCTGACCTGATGGAGGCATCAGGTCAGCAGGTGGCTGAAGCCTATCCCAGCTGATTCAGGGCAAAGGCAGGGTCCACCCTGGAAAAACGCTTATAGTTTCTAAAACGTTCTTCATAAAGACGGAGCTGTTTCAGTAAATGTGTCCATCCACATGAATTCACTTGATCCCCCTGAAAATTATGTAAAACACGTGTCAGGCCTGTTTTTTGGCGCTATGACGCCTTAACAGAAACAAGCGAAAACTGGCGGCAGGACTTTAGGCATGCACAGAAATCTATATACGATGTAAACATAGAACTATACGGCGCCGTTGTTGTCATTTTTCGAGTTTGGCGCATGCGTGTTTATCAAGAGGTGGAGCTATGACACAAGCGTGTCAGAAAAACAAGCGGATAGGGTGTAACAACAGTGCCATGTAAACAGCGTTTTCAGATCTTTGCACTCTGGGACCTTGGTGCAGAAATGATCGCTTTCAGACCCCCAAAACACCAGCTTTGTGTGGATGATACACGGGTTTGATGACCTACTTGTGTGTTTAGGCTTGAGCTCGTCTTCTTCCATATGGATGGGGCCTCAGAATCACCAGTTAACCTCAGCATGTCTTTGGACAGTCACAGGGAGAACATGCAAGCTCCACACAAAGACCGCAGGCTGAGAATTAAACCAGTGCTAACCCCTCTAACACTAACACCATGCCGCCCCAAATCTAAAACTAGAAAAACTAGATTTAGGTTTACCAGATTTATCATCTAACCATGATTATATGAGCCTATGACAAATAATTTTCTAATGTAGTCTCATTTTAACACTTGAGAATATAGCTTATGAATATGAAATGGAAAGCTAGCATTGTTTTCAACCCACTCCTATGCAATTTAAGCACCTGTAAGAGAAAAAATATTCATGGTATGAAGATAATTTTGCTGGGCAAAATTTATGAAATATACAAAGGTTGTTGGACATAGGTCAGCTGATTCTGAGGGAACTGATTTAGGGCACAGGTTGATTTTTAATGGAATGGCCTCAGTCTAAAATGCTACTTCTAGTTAAAAAGACATTTATTGCAAGAATTTCCTTTCCTTACTACCAACACAAAAAAGCAGGTCACAATTAAACATTAAACTAGTGTTGAATATTTTCTGAGTGGATCTCAAACCACTGGAAGCATAATCTACAAGGTAGTAATGTTAGTGCTAATAGAATTCAAATCATTCTGCCATGTCTCAGTGCCCTGGAGGGTTATGTTTTGTATTTATAGTGACAGGGTCCACACTACATCTGTTAAAATTTCAGATTTTCTCTGAAATAAATCTAAAATATTTAGGCAATTGCATGACCAATGGGAACACTGAGCTATGCCCACCCTGGCATTCTGTGCCTCTTGCAGTTCCAGCACCCTTTGGGCTCTGGCAAAGTGATCCATCTTCTCAAAAGCCTTGATCTTCCCCCGGAAGGACTTCAGGGATGGATCCTCCATAGGGCTGCCTTCGGCTGCCTCCTCTTGCTGCTTACCAGCTGTCAAAGTTGCACTGGACATAGACACAGGTAAGTGAACTACAGTTTCTGCAGTGTTCTTGCAGCTGCTGGGCTTGGATGTAGCAGGGATCTGGGTTGCTCCCAAGGTCTGCAGTTTGCCAAAAGAGTTGAGGTGGTGAGGTGAAGGTCGGGGTGCCAGGCCAGAGAAAGCAGCTGAATGAAAGATGGGTGGTGGAGGGTCGTTATTGCTGCTGGTGGGGCTGCTGCTGGATGGAGAATCATAACTTCGGTTGGCGTGCTGTTGATGATGGTGATGGTGCGGGTTGCTGGAGCCCAATATGAGAACTGGATCGTCCCTCAGAGACAGTTTCACCTGATCAAAGAGGAGAAGCATTAGGGCCAGAACAGATACTTACAGTGTGTGATGGTTACAGTACTGTAGGCCCTTGTAGAAAAAACAAACCTGGCTTTTATGATAAACAAAACCATGCAATGTGAGTCTTTCCAGTTGTCCAATACTGAACAGAAACTCCACAATAAAGCCAAAATGCTCCATATAGTTTGTGTGATAACATCTTTAACCAGAGATGTCACCTGCCTGCCTCCTGATCCTAGACAGGTACAAGTCCTGTTGCCTCAGTTTGACGAGCGCTCCAGCGTGTTTACTTACCCCTGCGTCTCAGGAAAATCCCATAGAGAGCAGCTGCGCCTCTAACCAGAATCTCCGCAAAACTGCCTGGGTCGGCAAAAACTGAAGAAAAAGTTCTGGTGTGTGTGTGCTCAGTGTGTGTGTTGACTGAGCAGTTTCCTAATCTGCAGCTCACCTGCCTCCTATTACCACTCCACTTAATAAAACCCTGGTTTAGACCTCACTCTCTGTCAGACCATTAAACTTGACACATGCCTTGACCGTTTCCCTGCACTGACCTTGATTTATCTCCTGGAAAATACATTGGATTCTACAGTCTGTTTCTGTTACCACTCTGCAACGCTCTCTGGACTTGGAGCAAGCCCTCAGGTTCACCTGCCTGCTTCATCTCTCCAAGGCTCTGCCTTATTTCTTCCTTGACTTACACTCTGCCTCATAGACTCTTGTATGCCTCTGTCCAGCCCTCATCTCCCAGTTAAGTTTTCCTATAACAAAACTGAATATGTCAGTGTTGTTTCTTTTCCATTGCTAATTCAGCCTTTTCTTGTGTTCTGTTTAATATTATCCCCTTAGCTCTTGCAGCCTTATTGTACTTGGGTTTTGGTTAGCCTCAACTCTGTTTCCAAGTTCAGCTGGTAATGTCTTGTGTCTCCCCTGTATATTCTGTGCTCCATATGTAGCCCCATGTATTTAGTATTAGCCAATGCCCTGCCTCCTAGCTACTCCTGTAACTGATGTCTGATGATCCCTTTAGATGCGTAGCTCCATGTCTTAGTTCCATGTATTTAGTGTGTATCCCTTTTCTTCTGTGAGTTTTGAGTTTTTGATGTTCAGTTTCTGTTGTTAACTTAATCTTTAGTATGGTTTGTCTGGGGTTTGCTCCCCAGGTTTGTTTCCTTTAGGTCCATAAGTATTTAGACACTGACACAATTTTCAGCATTACAGCTCCGTACAACACCACAATGGATTTGAAATGAAACAATCAAGATGTGCTTTAAGTGCAGACTTTGAGCTTTAATTTGAGGGTATTTACATCCAAATCAGATGAACGGTGTAGGAATTACAATACATTTTATATGTGCCTCCACCTTTTTAAGGGACCAAAAGTATTTGGACAATTGGCTACTCAGCTGTTCCATGGCCAGGTGTGTGTTGTTCCCTCATTATTTCATTTACAAGGAGCAGATAAAAGGCCTGCAGTTCATTTCAAGTGTGGTATATTCATTTGGAATCTGGTGAGGTCATCTCTCAATATGAAGTCCAAAGAGCTGTCACTATCAGTGAAGCAAGCCATCATTAGGCTGAAAAATCAAAATAAACCCATCAGAGAGATAGCAAAAACATTAGGTGTGGCCAAATCAACTGTTTGGTACATTCTTAAAAAGAGAGAACACACTGGTGAGCTCAGCAACGCCAAAAGACCTGGAAGACCACGGAAAACAAGTGTAGTGGATGACAGACGAATCCTTTCCCTCATTAAGAAAAACCCCTTCACAACAGTTGGCCACATCAAGAAAACTCTCCAGGAGGTAGGTGTATCTGTGTCCAAGTCAACAATTAAGAGAAGACTTCACCAGAGGAAATACAGAGGTTTCACCACAAGGTGTAAATCATTGGTGAGCCTCAAAAACCGGAAGGCCAGATTAGAGTTTGCCAAGAAACATCTAAAAGAGCCTGTGCAGTTCTGGAACAACATCTTATGGACAGATGAGACAAAGATCAACTTGTACCAGAATGATGGAAAGAGAAGAGTATGGAGAAGGGAAGGAACTGCTCAAGATCCAAAGCATACCACCTCATCAGTGAAGCATGGTGGTGGTAGTGTCATGGCATGGGCATGTATGGCTGCCAGTGGAACTGGATCTCTTATATTTATTGATGATGTGACTGCTGACAAGAGCAGCGGAATGAATTCTGAAGTGTTTCGGGCAATATTATCTGCTCATATTCAACCAAATGCTTCAAAACTCATTGGACGGCACTTCACAATGCAGATGGACAATGACCCGAAGCATACTGCGAAAGCAACCAAAGAGTTTTTAAAGGCAAAGAAGTGGAATGTTCTGCAATGGCCAAGTCAGTCACCTGACCTGAATCCAATTGAGCTGCATTTCACTTGCTGAAGACAAAACTGAAGGGAAAATGCCCAAAGAACAAGCAGGAACTGAAGACAGCTGCAGCAGAGGCCTGGCAGAGCATCACCAGGGACCAAACCCAGCGTCTGGTGATGTCCATGAGTTCCAGACTACAGGCTGTCATTGACTGCAAAGGATTTGCAACAAAATATTAAAAAGTGACAATTTGATTTATGATTATGTTAGTTTGTCCAAATACTTTTGGTCCCTTAAAAAGGTGGAGGCACATATAAAATGTGTTGTAATTCCTACACCGTTCACCTGATCTGAATGTAAATGCCCTCAAATTAAATCTCAAAGTCTGCACTTAAAGCACATCTTGATTGTTTCATTTCAAATCCATTGTGGTGTTGTACAGAGCTGGAATGCTGAAAATTGTGTCAATGTCCAAATACTTATGGACCTAACTGTATGTATTGTTTTTATTGCTTGTATTTGACTTATCTTTCTTCATGTTTCACTTATCTTTCTTTATTTTTCTTATCTTTTTTATTTATTTATTGTCATTTTTTGAGCTTACAACCGGGACCTGAGTGCCAGTTTTGTGCCCTCTCATGTGAATACATGTGCTGGTATGACAATAAAGAACCTTGAATCCTTAAATCCTTGAAGTATACAAACCCAGACTGAGGGACTAGTTGACTACGTTGCAACTTTTTACCCCATATCATGAGCTGTAAGCCATTCTTATCAAAGTTAAAATAAATAAAAGCTTGAAATATTTCAGTTTATGTGTAATGATTCAGGAACGTAAACAAAAAATGTAACCAATTTCCAATTATATGAGATGCATCTGTATAAAATTTCACAAAGCAGCTTCCCAGTCAACCAAAGTCTTGTTTTGTTTGACCAACAGACCAAACCCAAAGAGATTCACCATCTCAGAAAAAAAAGCAAATACTCAGTTGACTATGAAAAAAACCAGAACTAAGTTTCCAGAGGTAGGTGAATTATTACTCTACAAATATGCTGTATGTATTCCTCACCTTGCTGTCTGTCAAGAAAACAGGTGGAGGGCTGGATCTGTTGAGGACTTCCTGACTGCTGATTTTCGTCATGCGACTCCTGATGTCTGGACTGTACCTACGCAAGATCTAAACGCACACAGACAGGGACACAGAGACACAGACAGACTGACTCAGTTTACATCCTTTCATGCCATGTGCAATTACAACAGAGAGCGGCATGTTGAGTTTACTGCAGCACAAGCCAATTATCTCACTGCATATGACATGTGACACTGTTGTTCCTCTGAAAAAGAAGATAAAGAATGATTGGAGGCTAGCTCTGTCTTGGGTGGAATTCGCAAATGCACACTTTAAAATAGACATTGCAAATGCTGGGGAAGACATGGCATCCCACTAACCAAGACGAATTCCATCTAGTCTGGAGAGATTGCCTTGTAAAATTTAGAAAAATCCTCAGCATATAAAGTAAAGTAATAATGTAATATAATAATTAACAGTGATGATGTCATTGAGTTTCTTTTCAAATAACATTGTACCTATTAGAAAAAGAACTCATTACATCCTCTCTACAGCTGTCACAGATATATGATGAAGTTCAGTAGCTTTTGAAACACAACACCTGATTTATGATTAGATTGCTTCTCTCTCTCAGTTAGCAGTTAGTTACTGCTAAAGGATGTTTTATCCATTTATTCCATATAGGGTCACTCTGCCTCAGTGTACCAAATGCCCCACACCTGACCATCTTCAGGTTGACAGGTTTTTTTCAAGTGTTGAATATTGAATATATTGAGTTGACCATGTGTAAAATTTGGGCTCATAAGTAACATTAGTACAAGATTACTTCATCTGCTGAAGCCATTTTGCCTAATGACAGATTTTTACAAAATAGACACCCAGATTGTGTGACATTGGCATCTTTTGGAATATCCAGGAAAATCTATTCATACGTTTAACAACATGGGCATTAATATTGTACAAAGAGGCAGTGAACTGGGACTGTGATTTTCCACAAGTGATCTGGCATTAACTACTTTAAAATAGGGATTTAATGCTGACATTAGTGCACCATGTGTTATTGCTCCCAACTTGCCCAACATAATTAGCGCTATGTGACGACTTGTGTGGTAAATATGCGCTATATAAATAAAACTGAATTGAATTAAATTGAAAATAATGTTTCTATGTAACTATCTCTTTGCTAATAAGGTTATGATGAATTAGAACAAATCTTGATAAAGAAATCAACAACAAGTAAAAATATATATGTTGACATATACATGGGATTGATTATGGTACTACTTTTCATGAAATTATTTAAAGCAATATGAGCTGGAAAACCATGATTTTTCTTTTAGCCCAGTAACAATATTAATAACTCCTCCAGTTGGGATCACTTTTGGAGTGGTTTCATATCAAATATTGATCATAAATGCAAAGGACATTATGTTTTTTCTCATAAAGTATACCTCTGACTACATTTTAAAACTCTTATTAGGGCCAATCACATGAAAAAAAAAAATCAGTCTCTCAGGGTGAAAAATAAAGGTGTTATGTTTGGTGGAATATCAGAGTGAAAAAACTGACTTTTTGGGAACACATTTAGGTCATCATATAACTGGTTTGTATTGTTCTATCAAAGCAGGGCTGTACCACTGAAGACCATATGTATATATCAATGAGCCTGCAAAATTTCAGGACTCTAGCTTAATCATTTTCCAAACAGCGCAATAAATGACATAACCCCAACTTCTTTGAGAATTTTTAACTCAAAAAACAATGTTACCTATGACCCCGGATTTTAACAAGTTTTACTTAACATATGTTTGCACGGAGAAAAATTAGACAAATTTGAGACAGTCAGGCATGAACTTTTTTAAATTTGATGAATTGAGGTTAAATGACCCTATATTATCTATCTATCTATCTATCTATCTATCGATATGTGTATATATATATATATATATATATATATATACACACACACACATACATATGTATAATTATCTAGATATTTATTACATTATCCACTATATATTATCTATATATATCTATATAAGAGCTGTGATTACATGTGTTGTAAATATGTGCTATATAAATACAATTGAATTGAATTGAATATATATTATTCTTTTATAATAATACTTACATATTAGGTCTGATCAGTTTATATTTAGTAATAAGCTAACCACTGTAGTCTTTTAACGTTGACATATGTATGTGAATTCATTTGGAAATGTAAGATGGAGCATGTGAGGAGACAATATTCACAGGGCTGTTTGAATATGCTTAAAAATGTAAATAGTATACAAAAAATTAAATGCTTAAAAATTTTCTTTAGTTTATAATAACTCCCCATGTTTTCTTTTTTGCACAGTGTGTTTAATTGGTGTATTTATACAGAAATCTTCTATTTTTGCATATTTGTCACAAAAGTAATTTTAATGTACGACAAAGACAACCTAAGACAACACAAAATACAGTTTTTAGATGATGATTTTAGTTTTTGATGGAAAAATGCTGTCTCGCCCATCTTGCCCTATGTGAAAAAGCAATTGTCCCCTTATCTGCCAGTCTACCAAATGATGAAATTCATTTGGCAATTGGGTTCAGTTTCACCAGTCATACTCACATATGATTATTGCCAGGCTTGTTGGATCTAAACATCACTAAATAGAACCTGTCTGGCATTGTGAAGTAACTCAAGGGTCACACAAAGCAGCATATGATGCCACATTCTAAAATAAAGAGACTCAAAAACAGATGCAAAACAAATGCTTACAAAGCCATTGTTGAGGCTCTGAGACTCCAGTGAACCATAGTGAGAGAAATTATCCACAAATGAAGAAAACATGGAACAGTGGTGAACCAGGAGTGACTGGTCGACTAACATTTCTTGATATCTAATGCAGCAGGTCACAAAAGAAGAAGATCACAAGATCTGCAGGCCTCACTTTCCTCAATTAAGGATCATTTACGCGATTCCACAGTAAACCACTACTGACCAAAAAGAGCACAAAGGTTAGTCTGGCATTTGCACACACACACAAAAAAAAATCCTCGTAACGATTTAAGAGACTGATCAGAAGCTATTGCAAACATTTGACAGACGTTGTTGCTACAGAGGGTGGCCTAACCAGTTATTATGTTTAGGGGCCCATTTCTTTTTCACAGGGGTGATATAGGATTTTAATAAATCTGCCATAAATCCTCATTTAAAATTTGTATTTTGTGTTTTGTGGGTTATTTCTGTCTAATATTCAATACTGATGATCTGGGTGAGAAAAATGCAAAAATAGAAGATTTCTGTACTTTTTAATGGCACAGTATATCATGGCTGTCTTGACTTTCCAATGACTCCTTTGACTCAGAATTTTCTGTGATGGACTCATTTAAACTGTGCACATTGGCTCTTTCATAGACTTATCAAAGGTCTTCTGGAAATATGACAAAATCTGCTGGGTGAAAAATATACTATACATATAGCAATGCTAATGTTTGGTTAATGTCCCTTTGCCATTTTCACCTCAACTAGATGCTTTTGATAACCATCCACAAGTTTCTGGCAAGCTTCCAGACTCTAATTGAAGGTACCAGGTCATCCATGCCAGTATTGAAGAGAACATCTTGGAAATTGAGTGTCTGTGGAGGACACATGCACCCCCTTCTCTCTTTCACAGCCATAAAAGACACAGTGAGAGACTTTATCCTAAGCATGTATGTGTCCAAAGTCTTTTTTTTTTATTGTTGAATGTATTTGTTTGTATTCTTAGTATTTTGGAAATTTGCTATCATACATACAGAAATTTCACAACTTATGTGCATGTTTGCACCTTTAATTATTATCCCAGGAGACATCCAAGATAAACACATTGTGCTTGCTACCATTTTAATTACCTGAAAATAAGTATTTCAGATCTGCCATAGTGATAGTTTTTGACATTCAGATCTTTATTTAAAATTCAATTCAATATTCAAAAATTTTATTAAAAATCAGTTCTAATGATATTTGGCTTGTGACCTCTCTTGGTCAGTGTAGCTCAATACCCCTCCTGGAAGTGGACACATCCATGATTGGTTAGATGCTGATATAAATTTCGCTCCAAAACTTTCTGTATATAAGTAAGTCACTGGAATGCAGCAATTGCTAGATAAAGGGGTTTTAATCACTAGTTTTGAGATATTCTTAAAAACTGGGCTTTTTGAGGCTTTTTGTAGCCGGGCTATTGTCTTTGTGGGACTTTTTCAATGCAACAGCGTAAACAATTTCTTGGTAACTATGAGCTTTGACTCTTAGTGCTCTTACTTCAACATACTTTTTCATTCAGCTCTTTCTCTGTGTTCCTGAACCAACTCATCCAGCAGATCTCCACTGACACATTCTGTTGTGGCCCTGTCACTCCCTCCTACTCCTGACATTGCGTGCTGATACTGCGGCTTCTTCAAAGGCAATGCAAGAAACACTTTCTCTCTTCTAAACGGATGAATTTAGAAATTACAATTGGCCTCTCAATTTCAAAAGTGATTCTTATCACTGCTGTACCAACTGCTACCACTGACGACCATATTTAATTATTCAGTTTTCTTACCTGCATTCATTTATTCACTGCCTGTTGTTTGTTTTGTTACTGTTGTTTGATTGTAACAGTAGGTAATAAATGTTCTGTGTACACTTATTGCCGATGCAACTGTTTATTTATTTGTTTGGCAAATGAAGGTCAATAAAATCTGAATTTACAACTTCGGATATAAGATTGATAACAATAATTAGTTTTGATCCCTTTTATGAATTATCAACCTGAAATATTTCTAAAAGTTTTCTCAAATTAAGTATTTTTTGTTCAAGTGGTACCCTGATGCATGTGTTCACTGTAAGCACTTTTATTTATGGGCCAGTACTTTTTAGCACGTTTCTGTCAAATCCCCCTCTCCTGGACCTGCCTCTGCCCCGACCTAACAGCCTCCTCCCCCCTCCTCCCTCTGCGTGGCTGCAGCCTCTCCAACACCTGCAGCCACTCCACAATCATCATCAGCAGCAATTCCGGGCAGCTGCGTCTCACCGCATCTGATGATGATCCCTGCAGTAAAGACCAGTTCAACTCACCACTCCCTGCCAGATTGTAGTTTCTGCCTACCGCAGTCAGTGTTTGGCCGAGCACATATTCTCATGTGTTTAATTGATTTCTGACACTAACGTGTATCTCTTGTGCTGCAGTTCCACTGCCCGGATCAGCCGCTGCTACAGCCCCGCTCCTGTCTCTGTCTGGCTCCCCGAACCTGTGTGCTCCTGGAGCAACCCCCTGGCTCCCTGTTCCTGTCTGCCATCTGCCTGGGTCGGCTTCTCCCTCCGGATTCCTGCCCTCCGAAAAGGATCGTCTCCCTCCCCTGACGCCGCTGCCGCTCTGCGCCACCAGCCCTCGGCTCCGGCGGTCCTCCCTCCGTATGCTGCGGCCGCTCACCGCTGCAAGCCCTCCACTGCTGGCGCAGCTCGGACTGCCAAACTTCAGTTGCCTGCCGGCCCTCTTCATCATTCCTCCCCCTACTGTGAGTTTCAGTTTAGTTTCCCTTAGTTTTCCAAAATTATCCTGGCCTTTGTTTGATTCGGCTTTCTTTCAGTTTAGGATTCCTTCGGCCTTAGTTTAGTATAGTTTCAGTTTAATTGCTTCCACCCCTTTGTTAATAAAACCTTGTTTAAATCTTGAGTTGTTTTCCTGACTGTTCTGTGTGCTTTCATTTGATTTCGGCTCCCTGACCCATAACAGTTTCAGTCAACAGTGCTGAATTGCGGACAAACAACAACAAGCACTGCAAGCACCACGGAACAACAACAGCCTGTGGTGTACCCATGAGAGGAGCTACATTGGCTCCGAAAACAACCAGCTGCATGTCTGAAAGAGATCCCGAAGTAGACAACTGGGAAATCGTTTGGGAGTATGGTAAGGAGAAAGACGATGGACAGGAAGTGGAGATACAAGTCCTATCTTCCTGCGGTGGTGATAGGGAACGTACAGTCACTGCCGAACAAAATGGATGTATTCTCAGCCCTTGTAAGCGGACAGCATGAGTATCGGGAGGGCAGTTTACTGTGCTTGATAGAGACATGGCTGAATGGGAAGGTACCTGACTGCACCATGGAACTGGCCAGCGACATGCTAGTTCAGACGGACAGAGACAAACAAAGCGGTGAGAAGCTCGGAGGAGGACTCGCTGTCTTTCTCAGTAACAAATGGTGCAACTCGTGAGATGTGACTGTGAAAGCGAAGATCTGGTTGAACTGTTAGCTGTGGGACTGAGGCCATACTATCTGCCCTGAGAGTTCAACTCCGCCATTGCTGCTATTGTTTACATTCCACTGCTGGCAGTGGCAGTGCGCACTTATGACATGATCCACTCCGCCATCGTGGACCTTCTGACGTGACACCCCACGGCTGTCTTTCTTAATGAACGGAGATTCTGACCATGTTAATATCTCTAAGACTCTGACCAACTTCACCCAGTATGTTTCCTGTAAAACCAGAGGAGACAAAACCTTGGAATTACTATATGCAAACGTTCAAAGTGCATATCACAGCCCTACCTCTTCTGGCAAATCTGACCACTGCCTGATACAACTGACTCCAACCTACAAGCCTACAGTCACAAGACAGTCCATCACCACCAGGACTGTGCAGAAGTAGTCTGTGGAGACTGAGGAGGCCCTGACGGAATGTTACAGAATAACAGACTGGGAGATGTTTCAGGAGACCTATGGCGATGACATTGAAGGTCTCTGTGCGGGGTGGGATCTGGAACATCACCGGCTTGATGAGGCCCGTAGGAGCTATGTATTGGACAAAGGAGCGTGCTGAAACCCTCATCAACACTGAGACTCCCTCACAACAAAGCCCCAAGACCAGGCTGCTGCTCTGCTCCTGCCAGCACCAGACGCCACCCCGACCCTGAGGAGCAACACCTCCACCTCCCTCCAAGTGAAGGACGACGAAGGACAGGAGCCTGGACTGGACGGCAGTCCAAACCGTGCTTCACCTGAAACCCTCCCAGTCTTGAGGATTAGTCAGGTGGGATGGCAACTGTCAAGGACCAGAATCAGCAAGGCCAGAGGACCAGACAACATCAACCTGAAGGTGCTCAAAGCATGCTCAGAACAGCTGGCGGGATCCTCCACACACCTATTCAATCTCTTCCTAAGGCTGAAAAAGGTGCCAAAGATCTGGTAGACATCCTTTATAGTCCTGGTGCCCAAAATGGGACACTCTAGTGTCCCCAGTGACTTCAGGCCAATGGCTTTAACGTCCCACATCATGAAAACCTTAAAGAGACTGGTCCTACAACACCTCAGGCCCCCGGTGTGCAACAGCCTGGACCCGCTGCAGTTTGCGTACAAGGCCAACATTGGCATGGAGGATGTCCTGGTCTACATGCTTTACAGGGCTTATTCTCACCTGGAGAAACCACAAAGCACCGTGAGGATCATGTTTTTTTTATTTCCCTAGTGCTTTCGACATGGTACAGCCGCTCCAGTTGGCAGCGAAACTCCCTGGGCTGTATGTGGACCAGGACCTTGTGGCCTGCATCTTGGACTACCTGACAGGAAGACCGCAGTATGTCAGGCTGCTAAGATGCTTGTCTGATGTGGTGACTAGCAGCACTGGCACACCCCAAGGAACTGTACTGTCACTGTTCCTGTTTACCCTCTACACCTCCAACTTCTGCTACAATTCTGGAACGTGCCACAGGCTGTGCTTTCTGAGGAGGCTCAGGTCTTTTAATGTATGCACCAGACTGCTAAAAATGTTCTATCGATATGTGGTGGCCAGTGTTATCTTCTTTGACGTGGTGTGCTGGGGAGGTGGCAATAGGAGCTCTGGCACAAACAAGCTGAATAAGCTTGTCAAGAAGGCTAGCTCTGTGGTAGAGATGGAACTGTAAAGTGTGGAGGCAGTGACGGAGAAGAAGATGAGGGGAAAGCTAAAGGCCATCATGGACAATCCCTCTTATCCCCTTCATGCTGAACTGAGGAAACTGAGAAGCATGCACAGTTACAGACTACTACAACCAAAAGCCTCAAAGTGATTGGGCAGTTCTTTCATCACATCAGCCATCACACTGTACAACACCACAGCACCCAGGACTATCTAAACCATTCATCAGTTTATATACCTTTCTCACAATCAATCTGCACAGTTTACATTGCAATATGCAAAATACTTTTGTCTTTTGCACTCTATTTTGGTACATTGCATATATTCTGTATATTTACACCCCATTTTTATTTTTATATATTTATTTCTCCTTTCAACTGTAGTCAAGGGGAATTTCCCTCCTTGGGGATAAATAAAGGTGTATCTTATCTTATCTTATTAACCAAGTGCAGTTTTTATCTTAAGCTGTAGTTACAGTAATACAGTCTAATTAAGCCAGTCAAGAATTCCTCTAGTGGAAAAATCTCTAGAGTAATGTAATGTCTGCAAAGTTGTTCTGAAGTCCTACAAGTTGGTGTTCTGAACGTTCCAGCACATAGGACTGTTGGATACAGTATGTAACATAGGTTGTGTTAAGCGTTTCAGGCTTTTTCCCTGTGTTTATTCTGCTGGTGTTTTTTTACTGTGCTGGTTGTTTTTTTGTACCTTCACCTTTACCTTACTATATTGTTGTCTTTCTTACTACCTTGCTGAGTACTGACCCAACTTGCAAGTCATTACAGAATTTTAAACTATATCCTCTCGCCTGAATCATGCTATTAAGTCTTTGTGTCTATGGGGCTGAAGCTTGCATTCACAGGAAATCCATGGGATTATAAGTAGAATCCATTTAAATTTCCATGTGAAACCCATAACATTCCATGTGAAATCCATGGATTTACATGTGGAACCTACGGTAGAATATGTTAAAGGAACAGGATTACATGTGGGAAACATATATTTTCCCATGTGAAGCCCATACACATACACATAGGATTACATTACCTCATGGAATTACAATTAAACTGATCAGAAGTTCAGGGTTCAAGCCAAATGACCTGCTCCAAGAGTGCTGTAGTGTCTCCTTGCACTCAGACCTCTGATTTGTGCAGGATAACTGCATTTGGGTTGTATCCCATGGGTTTCACATGGGGCTTCACATGAGTTCCATAGTTTTACATATGGAATGCACATGGATTCCATAGAGTTGTTTCACAAGTTAATTTGAATTGGTTTGGAAGATTTTTCTTTTTCTTTCCCTTCTGGTTATTGTTATATAGATTTGTGATAATTTGGAACTTGATTCTGTGAGCTGGGTTGTATTTATTCTCGTGCAGGTTGCTTGTATCTTATGTTCTTCTAAGGGATTGTGGTCTTGTGTGTTTTATTTGAGTGAAAGCCCAACTAGGGACAAGAGTTGAGAATTAGCTGTAGCTAAAACTCTATATGCAATACATCAGATTCATGTCTTGTACTGAAAATATGTTAATTGCATTGTCCCTATTAAATGAAAAATAAAATAAATAAATCAAATCGCAAGGGCTTCATATGGAAAACAGATGGGTTTCATACATATACACCATTAAAGTGTTCCAAAAACATTTCTCATGTAAATACACAGGTTTTTTTGTGATTTTAACATGTTTTCAAATATTAAATTCTGCATGTGCAAAACCACATGTACACGTGGTCAAATGTATTCACATTTTTTTGCACACGTAAAATTCATGTGATATTTCTGTAAGGGTCAATTGCTACAATTTCAGGTAAATTGATTACAAACTTGCCAGCGTCCCTCTTGCACGGCTGCCCTTCACACAGATCTCATGGAAGAAAACATATTTTATATACAAAAATGAGACATTAGTATAGGTATTACACATTTCTTACTCTCAACTTTCCAGAGTATTTAACAACATTTACATTGCTTTCTATCATTCAAACAGTTGGTATTATATGAATCTTTCTCAAGAGAAACACTGTATCAACTTTTATTTCTGAGGTGCTCTTACATCTATCAGTCAGTATCCACACTACTGTCATCATTGGAAAGCAATGTTTCCTAATATAGTAAATGTATAATAATAAGTTTAGTTGTAAGGAACATACTTTTTGTGTAAATAAAATTAAATGAAAATTTACACAGATACTATCAATTCAATGAATTCATCGTACTTTTAGACCCAGTATGCCAATTGTATGCTTCCCCTGTAAAAAGTCTTTTTTTTTACTTATGTATGTACTCACTAATGTAACTGTTGTACACAAATTTCCTCATTACTCTGGGAAAGTCATATGGTCTAGTGCACTGTTACAAAAAGCATGGTCTTATTTTTAAATGTACTTGAATGAACTAAAATTAAATTGCTTGGTCCCAAGAGTGGACATTATATTTTCTAGAGACAAATTCGTTCAGTTTCTTTCACATAAAACCTTGTTTAAACTTGAACTTCTGGCACAGGTTTTACTATGCCTTTTTGTGTGTTTAAGTTTCTAAAAACACACACAAAACTTTAAAGGCATCTCTTGAAAATAATTTTGTGTTGTGGATTTGCACTGGTGCATTTTTATGTGTCTTTGTATTTTTGTGCCCAGTGTTTGTGTCAGAATCCCCGCTTCAGCCCTTGCTTCCCCTCACTCACTCCCTGTCCATCATCCCAGCCCCGCCTGCAGTCAGCATGATTTCAGGGATTGGAGACAGCTGCGGGGATTAGCTCAACTGTCCACAATGACCAGCTCCCATAAAAGCCTGGTTTATTGATTCACACACTGCCAGACCATAGACTTTGCAACCCTGGTTTCCCTGCTGCTCCCTGCTCTGTCTCCTGCCCACAGCCAGCCTTCACTGCTGCTGGCTCCCAACTTGCTCCCTGCCTTCTCCAAGCCACTGGCACCAGAACACCCAGTATTGGCGACTCACTCGCCACGATGATCCTGCCCGCACCTGTTGAGGCCCCGCTCCAGCTTTTCTCCAGCCTTCGCCAGCCCCAGCTCTGACTGCCAGGCCCTGGATTCCTCCCCCACCTGCATCTGCGACACACTCACTGCCCGTTGCTGCCTGCAGCCAGCCTACACTGCTGCTGCTGGCTCTCAACCTGTCTCCTGCCAGCATTCCCCAAGCCGGCTACCAGCCATCCTGCATTGGCGACACACTCGCTGCCCAATCCTGCTCTTACCCGCTCCAGCTTTTCCCTGGCCTCTGCCTGCTCTGGCTCTTATCCCCAGACCCCAGATTCCCCGAGCCTTTATTCCCCCCTTTTCGTGAGTACCCCATTTTGTTAATTTAGTTTAGTTTAATCATCCAAGGTTTTCTTAGATTTCCCCCTTTGTATTTAGTAGGTTTTTGTAGTTTCGCATGTTTCTTGTACAAGGTTTGGTTCAGTTTTTCCCCAGAGTTTAGTTCGTCATTCTGTATTGGTTTCAGTTTCATTTCTTTGTTAAATAAAGTTTTATTTTTACCCTTCACCTGTCCCTGCCCTGTCTGTGTCCATGCCTGGGTTCTCTGACCTGCCATAACAGTTTGGTTGTGATTTTAGATTTATTTGTTTGTTTTTCCTTAATATACTCCCTCTAGTGTGTCAATAAAGAGATTTAACTGAACTATTTTCACGTTAGGATAATCTCAGTAAATTACAAAAGTATTCCTTTAAAAAAGATTATTCATTTGTGACTGAAGCCTAAACTATGATAAAAAACATTTAAACATCAAATGTTACTGAAGTTTGAAAATTCAGCAAACATGGCAAACTACTAGAAAATGGACAAGCTGCAAATAAATCAGATATCAGTTATTTCATAATGGGTTATGCCATGAATGTAATAACTTTTTTTGAATCTGTTTTATGTTTATTTGTTTGCATGTTATTTACAGTGAAATTTTTAAAAATGGCTAAGGGTCTGAGTGTCGGACCAAATGTTAAAATCACAGTGAACAGCTGAACCTAACAGAAAAAAAAATTGTTTCCAGGGCAGCCGTAGTGTGCATGTGTGCTTAACTCTGACCTCCTCAGCTGTGACAGGTTCAGACGAGCGACTAATGGCGGAGATGTGCATTGTTTCCACATCAAGCTCATTGTCGGTGTAGGCCCCACACTCGTCGACAGTGTCATCTTGGTCAGAAGTCAGCCGACTGTCCATGCTGAGGTAGTCAGCAGACATGGCGGATAAGAAGGACAAACGCTCCATGTCCTGGCAGTCCAGATCACTCTCTACTCCCTCCAGCTAGAAGAGACACATGATGGATCTTGGGTGTACAGGAAGGAAGGATGGACAGACGGATAGCACAAAAACAAGAGAAGAAAGAAAAACAAACAGAACCGAGCTGTAGAGCACTACTGGCAGGAGGTAGGAAGAAACAATGAGTATGCTCACAGTCTGCACAGATACAATACAGGCGTCTGCTGTAGTGATGGGAAGAGGAGCAGCCAGTCCATGAATGAGGTGGAATAACTGTGATATACACAGAGCTGCCAGTTCATTAGGTCTACCTAGCTAAAACTAAGTTAGATTAATAGTCCTGCAACTATTTCTCCCTTTATGAAGCATATAATGTTGTGTTTTATAGAAGTGTTTTACTTAATCCACCCACCTGTGATGTAAATCACGGTTCAACAGCACCACAGAGTACTTTTACCAAAATGATGAGAAAGATAAACATCTCTCTAAAACACAAAGTGAACAATATAAATTTCATGAAAGAGGATTTATTGCAGGACTGTTGTACTAGACTGCTGTAATTTTAGCCAGGTGTCAACTGTGTATATTTTCTCTCTAATGTACACCGTATTCACACACATGCAGACACACACTCCCATAACTGCTATACATACCATAGTGAAGAATGGACACTTGTATCCGTTTATATAAATATATAAAGGTTAGTGTCTGTATGCACAGGAACATTTTGAAAATTCGGAAAATTGGATGGTATGAGAAAGAAGTGTGAAGTGAGGCCACATGATGATTCCCTAATAGGTTTGATTTCACTTCTCATCAAATGAGATAAACATTTGGGCCAGTAGTGCTTACTTGTTTTTTGATTGTAAGACCCTACTCATTCCATTTTTCCTTATTCTAAAAAATAGAGTAATTCAAATGTAAACTATTTACATCTGTGATTTATTAAACTACAGAGCATCTGGCAGTGGCTCATAAGAGAAACCCCGTGATGTAAACAACACAGCGTACATGAAATGACAAAAAAAAGACAATTGTGCCAAATTTGACTGCAAATTGGCTCAAGCATTCAAGAGTTATAGAAATTGGAACTTATTTGACCATGCTCACAGAAGTTTGTCAGGAGGAGTAGCAATCACTGTTGAGCAACCACTGTTTGTATATTATAGTGCCTCTTTGTGGTGAAACTGTATAAAACTTGGCATTCTTGTCTGGGCTTACAGTCTGTACAATTCAGCTACAATTTTGTTTGTAACTGAATAAAACATGTGAGGTATGAAGAATAGTACATAATTGCTGCTTTTACCAGTGAGTTCTGCCCCAAGGTCTCAGCCGGACATGCCTGGAAAACCTCCAAAGGAAGTTGCCCTGGAGAAATCCTAATCAGATTTTCGATCCACCTCCACTTGATACTTTCGACGCAAAGGAATAGCAACTTCTAACACTGATCTCATTCTTTCGGTCACTACTCAGACCTCATGACCATATGTTATAGTTGGAACAGAGATTTACTGGTAAATCAAGAGCTTCACCTTCTAACTCAGCTTCATGTTCCCCACAATGGTTCATTACAACACTTGCATTACTGCTGATGCTGCACCAAGCCTCCTGTCCATCTTACGCTCCATTTTCCTGTCAATTGTGAACAAAATCTTGACATACTTCAATTCTTTGCTCTTGGGGCAGCAACTCCTCCCCCCAACCTGGAGGGAGCAAACCACCTATTAATTAGCAGAAAACATTGCCCTCAGACTTTAATGTGCTGACTCTCATCCCAGCCACTCTACACTCGGCTGTAGCCCCAGTTCATGCTAAGCATCACAGTCGAATGAAGCCAATAAAACCATATCAGCAGAGATGCAATATTAAGGTCTCCAAACCCAAACACCCTCCTCACCCAGGCTGTGCCTTGAGATCCCATCTATGAATACCCCAAACAGGATCAGACACATATGTAAGCGAATGTGGACCACTACTAAATTTAAAATGCAATAACAGAAATACTTTTTCATTTTCAGAATAACACTGCATTTTTTGACTCATAAATAAAATGAATAATATATCTGCCAAACGGCATTTTCATTTTCTTCTTCAAGACTTCTCATTCTTAAATCAAATGAAAAAGAAAAGGGCATTTAAGATTTAATTTTCAAAAGATGCCCCAGCAAATAGTTACCAAAATTCAATTTGAAATGTCAAATTTGAAAATTAAAATGCATTAGCAGAAATGCTTTTTCATTTCAAGGTTATGGCTGCATTATTCAACTCATAAATAAAGTTAATAATTAATCATCCAAACTGCATTTAGATTTTCTTCTTTAGGTTGCACATTTTCAGACAGAACTAAAAAGAAAAAGCAAAGAGGAGATTGCTTTTTTGTTTTCAAATCCGCCCCGCAAAAAATGGTCCAAAACTCAATTTGACTTTGCAATCCCAGGCAGGGGGCGCAGGAGAGTGACGTCACTGGCCGCTCTGCTTCTTCTGACCGTGCTGCGCATCTGATAGGCTCGGAGGCGGTGTGCATCCTTGAGCTGATCTCTGCCTGAGCTGCCCAGGGAGGCCGCAGGCCGCCTGCCTGGAGACTCTTTCAGCAGATCACTGATCTTAGCCACACGAGTTGCTCAGATTCTGCCTGCAGCCATCCTTCACTACTGCTGGCTCCCGATCTGTTTCCTGCCAGTCCTCTCGAGCCGACTGTTGTGTTCTCAGAGTTTATACTACATGTCCACTAGGTGGCAGTGAGGCGTTGCTATTGATAAGAAACTCAAGAAGAAGTAACAGGTCAGAAAGTGACGAAAAGTGTTGAAAAGTGGTTGTAAAAAAGGCGTCTACTAAAAGAAGATATAAGAAAAGTAACTCCTGTGTGAAGTGCGTTTTTCTTCAAGTGTTTATGCCCAAAACACGACACCGACGTTGCCGGACCACCCTGCAGCGGCGGACACTCGCCGCTACGATTCTGCCCCAATGCCTGCCGCTGACCAGCTCCGGCTCCGATCGCCGGACCCCGGAATCCTGCCCCCTTACATCGGCGACACACTGCCCGAATCCGCCAGCAGCCAGCCTCCACAGTTGCTAGCTACCGACCTGCCTGTCCTGTCTCGGCGACACCACTCGCCATCCCATCTCTGCCCGACATCGGTCTCTGCCGGATTCCAAGGCGATAAAATACAGACTTTATTAGCCAGTGATGTTTACGTTTTTTGGTGAAGTCGTCTTTATGCAGTATCTTTATCTTTACACACGCAGGCAGGCCTGGTCGGGAGGAATCTGCAAACGAAACATCTGGAACTGCAAATATCGCCAATTAACCTGATTGCCAGTTAAACTGAAACACCAGCGCTCAGGAGCAGGTGGTGATGTTGGTCACGTGGTGGGAGACAGATTGAGTCGAACCTGCTGAAACCTCCAGATGTTTTGTCAACATCATATGTTAATAAAGTGTAGATCATGTCAGTACCATCTACAGACAGCAAAACGAAACGTGCTGGTTAAAAAAAACATTTTTCATTACGGTGAAAGGATTCGAACCGATGTCATCCAGAGGTAAACTATAAGTTGAACGTCTAACTCACTACAAGGTATTACACTTCACATGTATACCTCGTTTGTCATTCTGCCAGGTGTTCAAAGCCCTGTGATAATCCAGGAAACACACCCAGATCAACTGGTGATAGTCACAAGTTAACATGGGCAGATGTTTAATAATGGTGACACAGAACTAACTATTGTTTGACCAAACAAAACCTATAAGACAGAAGCTCGTCCTCTGTTGTGTGTTTGTCTGTGGATTCACTGGAACAGATCCACAGCACAACTTCAAGTTTAACTCGGGTTTGTTCACCGAAACACTCACAGCACAAACATCAGCCTCCCACCGTAACAACACGCAGCATCCCGTCAGTTTGATTGAACAAAATACATCGCAACAAACGGAGGTCACATCGTCAAAACGATGGCGAGAGAGACTGGACCTGGTGAAGACAGGAGAACGCCGGAGCGGCCCGCTGGCATCCAGCAGAGACCGATGTCGGGCAGCGACGGGATGGCGAGTGGTGTCGCCGGGACAGGACAGGCAGGTCGGGAGCCAGCAACCGTGGAGGCTGGCTGCGGGCAGAATCGGGCAGTGTGTCACTGATGTAAAGGGGGCGGGATTCCGGGGTCTAGCGATCGGAGCCGGAGCTGGTCAGCGGCAAGCGTTGGGGCAGAATCATAGCAGCGAGTGTGCGCCGCTGCAGGGCGGTCCGGCAACGTCGGCTCGGGAAGACTGGGAGGACAAAGATCTGGAGGCAGCAGTAGTGAAGGATGGCCGTGGGCAGAATCTGAGCAACTCGTGTGGCTAAGATCAGTGATCTGGTGAAAGAGTCTCCAGGCAGGCGGCCTGCAGCCTCCCTCGGCAGCTCAGGCAGAGATCAGCTCAAATATGCCCACCGCCTCCGAGCCTATCAGATGCGCAGCACGGTCAGAAGAAGCAGGGGGCGAAGTCCCCAGGCAGGGGACTTCGCCCCCTGCCTGGGTTGCGAAGTCAAATTGAGTTTTGGACCATTTTTTGCAGGTGGATTTGAAAACGAGAAAGCAATCTCCTCTTTGCTTTTTCTTTTTAGTTCTGTCTGAAAATGTGCAACCTAAAGAAGAAAATGAAAATGCAGTTTGGATGATTAGTTATTAACTTTATTTATGAGTCAAATAATGCAGCCATAATCTTGAAATGAAAAAGCATTTCTGCTAATGCATTTTAATTTTCAAATTGAATTTTGGTAACTATTTGCTGGGGCATCTTTTGAAAATTAAATCTTAAATGCCCTTTTCTTTTTCATTTGATTCAAGTAACAGAATGAGCAGTCCTGAAGAAGAAAATGAAAATGCAGTTTGGCAGATATATTATTCATTTTATTTATGAGTCAAAAAATGCAGTGTTATTCTGAAAATGAAAAAGTATTTCTGTTATTGCATTTTAAATTTAGTATTGGTCCACATTCGCTTCGATAGACACAAAGAGCAAACACTAGAATCCAACATTCACTGAAAATGTTTTTGACTTTGTGCCAAGAATACAATCACAGCTCTCAGTTGGGTTGTACTAGGACCAAATGTCTTGTAAAAATGACCCCGGTGCCCCATACTCCTGCAGTAACCCCCAAAGTCCCCCCAAGTCTTCAGTCTCTTTTTCCTCAGCAAAGGATGTGTTAACCAGGTTAAGGAGTTTGTCAAAGTGCTCTTTCCACCAACAGTGTCCCCAGTCTGGGTCAACAGTTTTCCACCCTCACTTCTACAATGGAGGCTTTGAACATGGCCCACTCAGATTCCCTGTACCCAAACTTACCCAGGATACAGAAGAAACACCTCAAGAGGTGGGCGTTGAAGCCCCCGTGGCCAGGGGCCAGGCAGAACCTCAGGAGAACTATAAAGTCCCTGGGTGCAACCCCTTCCAGGACACCCCCCCAGAGACTCCGAGAATGCTGCGTGCTCCCGAGACACAAACACCTCATACAGTGCCATGCAAAAGTATTTGTATTAATAGAAATCTTTTTATTTTTGCATATTTCTCACACATAAATGTTCCAGATCGTTAAACTAATATTTACATTTATTGAATATTATACAAACATAACCAAAACACAAAATGCTGTTTTTAAATTATGGTTTATTGAAGATTTATTGAAACTTGTATCATTTTTTTTTAATAAAGTGTGACAAACATGCAAAAATAGAAGATTTCTGCAGGGGCAAATACATTTGCATGGCACTGTAGTCTTTGTATTTGCAGAGAAGTGACCATCCCGTTTTCCAGGATATATTTCTAACACAGCAGCACTCAGCCAGCTCATGAGTATTTTCATGCCCACCCGGTGCTTCTCACCATGATTAACTTCCCAAAAGGAAAGAGTCTAACCCCTCTCTTAGAGTTTAGTTCCAAAACATTTGCTGTGTGTGGAGGTGAGCCAAACTGTTCAGTACCACACTACTTCCTACAACAGCTCAGGTTCTTTCATACCTGTGAGGTACAATTCCACATGCCCACAACTAGCCTACACCATCAGGTGGCACACCTAGGTGCCTGCTCCTGTCTGCTGCCTGGTTGGCATAGCACCTGGCCCAATGTCCAGCCCTGCAGTGGTGGTCCCACTGGGCTAAAAAAAAAAAAAAAACTCCCGTTAGTTCCAATTTGCTCTTTTGTGCTCCAGATGCTTCTGTTAGCTTATCATGACTGTTGCTAGGTAGCTGCTTCTATTAGCTTGTTATTCACAAGTTAGTTAATGTTAGCTTTTAATAACTGTTAGCACCACATAGCTCATTTGAGCAACTGATTAATCTTGTTAGCGCTTGTTAGCTCAAGATAGCTTCTGTTGTCTCTTCTGTTAGCATTTATTAGATACAGAAAGCTATTGTTCACCCTTGTTTGCTTCTTTGAACTGCAGATAGCTTCTTTTAGCTTCTGGACCGAGTTTTTTCATTCAATTTCTAAAGCTTTGAAGATTGCCTTACAGCCAAATCCTCTCACTGCTCTCTTTGGGGTCATTGAAACAGGTCTTGAGCTACCACCAGACAAACAGCGTATCATAGCTTTCACTTCTCTTATGGCATGGCGAGCAATTTTGCTCAGATGGCAGGAACCTACCCCGCCCACTCACAAGCGATGCTTAAAGATGTGATGACTTGTGTAAAACTGGAAAAAATTAGATACTCAATCCAACACTGCCATGGGAAGTTTGAGAAAACCTGGGGACCCTTTTTGAAAGCATTCCAGACTCTATAACTACAACAAAAATACCACTGTTTTACAACCATATTGATATGTTAAGTGCTGGACTAAGAAATGCACAGCAGTGACTGGGGAGGGATTGTTTTTTTTTATTTTTTAATTTTTATTTAGTTTGTTTTGGTGGGTGTGTTAATTTCATCTCATTCTCTTCTAATGTTGTACAGTTTTTCTTTGTTTTTTGTTCTTTACTTATCTTCAACATATCCAATGTAAATATAACTGTACATTTTTTTTTGATATTTTGAAAATGAATAAAACATTTGGAATTAAAAAAATAAATGTAACATCAAACCAGCATCAAAAAAAAGAAAAAAAAAAAACTCCTGTCAGCTAGACTCTTATTTTGAAGGTGATCGTAAAAATGGAGATAGTATGTAACATTTAAGCTTTTTTTTTCGAGGGACAGCTGAACAAACTCAGATCCTCACTGACTGCTGGGGACTCCACAGACAGAACATCAACAGCTCCTCAGTGTCAAAGCTCCATCTGTGGACCTTTAGCGTCTGTACCAACCTGTGTTGGTGCTGTTAATGGAAACTGAAGGCTGATCAGCTCAACTAAAGAACACCAGGAGGAGGAGAGGCATCATGTTTTTCATCTGTGCATATGTTTTGTAAGACACTTTAGTCCTGTTATAAAATTAAACCTCTTTATTCAAATAATTAGATATCTTTTCAACGGTATTCTAAATATGAATTGTCTGATATGAACCGTTGAAGCCAGGATTAAATGTTTCTCTAACATCTGACCTGTCTGATCAGAAACTGCTCATGCTTGAAAAGGTTTCTGTTTTATTACTTGACAGCCAGAGTAAGACCTCACCTGTGTCTAGGTTCTGAGTAAAGCAGTTAACATGAAATATTTTATATAAATCATTAATTTCTGATGATGTTCAGTGTGTACAGGTGAGGTTCAGGTGATTACATTAATGTATAGTGATGTTTGCGCACTTGTCAAACTATAAGCCTCTGGATGTTGAGGATAAACAGCAGTCATGTATGTATAATGAAGGCTAATGTAATTTATTAATGTTAATATTAAAACTGTAAATCCAATCATCCCTGTTTATGAGGTATATTCAGATAAACCTCATGTGGTCCTATAAAAGGCCCTGCATTACCTCCTCAACAAGGTTTAATATTTTGCAGTAATCTGTTTTGAGAGAAGTTTTTATCGATCTACTGATATAACTGAGAATGAGACTGTACTGTCTCAACTGCATCACAGACTACAGCTGTCAAAAAATCATCCATTCATTATCTATACACCGCTTAATCCTCTGCAGGGTCGCGGGGGGGCTGGAGCCTATCCCAGCCGACTCGGGCGAAGGCAGGGGACACCCTGAACAGGTCGCCAGCCTATCACAGGGCTACATATAGAGACAAACAAGCACACTCTCATTCACACCTATGGACAATTTAGAATAATCAATTAACCTCAGCATGTTTTTGGACTGTGGGAGGAAGCTGGAGTACCCGGTGAAAACCCACGCTGCACAGGGAGAACATGCAAACTCCACACAGAAAGATCCCAGGCGTCCTAACCGGGACGCCAATCGGGGATCTTCTAGCTGTGAGGCGACGCTGCTAACCACTGAGTCTCCATGCAGCCCTGGTGTAAACCAGTTTGATTTTATATTAAAATGTTAAGTGGCAGGGCTGTGTTATTTTATCTTATTTAATTTTGTTGTTTTTCACTTTAAAGATAATCGGAGTAGATGAGCTGAGGCGGTGATGCCATCAAATACGTCGCTGTTCCAATTGCACATTGACCGTGATGCGTTCTCCCAGAGCAGAAGTTTGTACTTGCGAGTCCATGCTACCAAGTATGCAAGTCCATAACTAAAGCACTTGGCATTGAGAAATGGCCACAGACATAGGAAGGCCTGGTAAGGTTCTTGGTCACACAAAAGTATGAGGGTATTGTTAGAAACATTTGTAACAGTTTTGTTGAGCTGCCTTAATGATGCTATTTGGCATTTCCTGATGAAAGAGGACATAGTGACATTATAGATGGCTCATGGATGGGGGCAGCCATGTTTGATACTGGACTGAGAAAGAAGGACTCAAACAGTTAATCACCTGCTGAGTCCCTGGTTGTCATGAGGATTTCAGCAAACCACACTAACTGGCTTCCCTGTTATATGAATATTTGCACACTATCAGCACTGAAGACCAAGCAATAAGGTGATTGTCTGTAAACATATATTTCCAGAGGGCTGGGTGGCTGTGAGAGGTACCTGTGGCACTGCTGTGGTTAGAGTATAAGGCTCAGTCAACTGCTTATATTTTCAAATTATTTGAGATGTAGAAACACATTTTTTTGCAGGGGTGGATGTATACATTTTTAAAAGATGATTACTGTTTGTGGCATGAGATTTTTTTTCTAAGCACAGGTAAATGTGAATGAAGCACATTAAATTCCTGTGTGCGTGTATGTGTGTATGTGTATGTTTACCTTGCCATCAGAAACCCAGACAGCCTGCATTTGCTGCTCTCGGATGGAGTCTTTAACACTGCCATACCAGGCATCATTGGCAGAGTTCAGATCAATGGTGGCTGAATGAGAAAACCATCCAATCTCAGGATACACACTCAAATACTGTCAAATCTACAGCTAGAGCAGTAATGCTTTAAACCTTACTGAATCTCTGTATGAGTGTTGATTGTACCAGTGAATAAGTGAGAACAGGTCTTCCTTATTTTGACAGCCTGTTCGTAGAGTTTGCGGGCACTGCGGTTGGAGTTGGGTAAGATCCTCTGCCTCATGGCCTTAATGCCATGCTTGCTGTCAGGATTGAAGAAGATGACAATAGGATACCACTGGGTGTAGTTCAGGGTGTCCACTGCCTTCGGTGTCACATCCAGAAGGGCATGCTTGTCCTATGTGGTGTGAGAGACAGGAAAACAAATTAATGGTGAACACAAAGGCCAGTTACACATTAGGTGAGTTGTGGATCAGCCGACAGTGCAGAGGATCCCCTCATTCTGGAATGTGTTTGGTTTATTCAAAATTCAGAGAGTAAAGGCGGCACTTAAATGGTGATGTAACATAAGGCTCACCTTATATCTTGGCGTCACAAAAGTACTGTTTTGGTGCAAAGTCATGTTTCCTTTAAAAGACACATCATACAGTCGACAAGTAAAAAAAAAAAATCAGCCTTGAACACATGAAAAATTTAGTTAGTAAGCATCAGGGTGTTTTTGCTTTAGTCTTATGGTAGCTAATGACATAACTTTAGATAAATTAGATAAATATTATTTGGTCAAGACCACGTCATCATGACCCCTCCTTATTTGTATGGTTAAGCTGTGTCTACACACAAAGTTGTCTTTTGGCTGCTGTCTGACAGAGCAGATACACTTCCATTTGAACAACCCAAGACTCCAGCTGTCCACACAGGTGTTACAATTGCCCTTGTTTAACTTGCATTAGATGGGCTCTGATCACTTTCAAACCACAGGTGACCTACAGTTCAATACTGTGCCTGGACACTGCCTTGTATCCAGAGATGGAGCCCTGGTCCTCCACAAACCTTACAAAATAGCTTTTATGCATCAGGATCATAGAGAAATGATTTGCATTCTACTCATAGAGGATTTAATTCCTAGGTTGTTCCTGACTACAGTAGTATACACGAGAGACCTGTAAAACCAGTGTGTGCATGTGTTTGTGTATACTTTTATTTCTCATTTTGTGGTACAAATCTGTTTGCATAGTTAGACTCATCTCCCTGGAGCAGCTGCAGTCCTGTGAATATACTAATCAAATGCCTTCTGTGCAGACAGGCTGTTACACCACGAAAGAAACTCTAACTCTAAAAAATTGGAAAACTGAAAAAACTGGAACTTCCTCAGAGACACATGTGAAAGCCTCTTTAATAAGATTCTTAAGATTCAAAGTTTTATTGTCATGTGCACAGTAAAGAAACACGTTTCCCTGCACAATGAAATTCTTACTTTGCTGTCCGCTCAGATAACCAGCAACAAGTATAAAAAATAGTATATACAAATAAAATAGAATAAAAATAGAAATATAAAACAATGTATATATGAACTATAAAGTTCATATATACATTTATGATAACTGAAATTATAAAGAAATTAGTAGAACATATCATTGCTAAAGTATGTCACAGTGTTCATTTGGTTTGTCTAAATATTGATGTGAATAATAAAAACAACAAAAAACAAAACAATCATTGAACATTACCAGCCTGACTGAATAGACAAGTCACTGGGCAAGAACAACAGCAAAGACTATGGGGTAGAAAAGCTGTAAAATTTGCCCCAGCAACCCGCTTTTGAATGTCTTAGAATGAAGACAGAACACACTGGCCAATTTTCACTGGAGCTGTACTTTTTGCTGTTACACCCGCAAACGTAATAACTGCCCACAAACGTAATAAACCACAAACGCAATACAAATCTGCAGCTTTGAATGTAATAATCCCGCAAATGTAATAAATTTCCCACAAACGTAATAAAATGTGCCTACTGCAAACGTAATACTGAATTTCCTGCAAATGTAATAACTATTACATTTGCAGGAAATTATTACATATGTGGGAAAGTGAAAATCTGTAAATGTAATAACTTCCCACAAATGTAATATGAGACAAAATAATGATCTTTGTGGTTGTTGTTGTTTATTTGTTTACTTGTAAACCTGCCAATAGTGACTGAATGTTGACAAGCAACCCGCAGGTCAGGTGGGGCAGGTCAGAAAGTGACAGAGCAGTGTTCTAAGTTATTAATAACACACACACACACACACACACACACACACACACACACACACACACACACACACAGGTCATGCTCATAATTTTAAGGGCTATGGCTACAAGCCTATGCTGGTGGCTTATGAGAGCCAATGTTTGAACCATTTAATGTCTGCATATCAAAAGCCAAAAACTTGAATAGATAGTCCATTCTTTGAAGTAGGCCTAATGAAAACATTTGTCAAGATTTAAGACTGATCCATGTTCTTTTTGATAGTAACATGGACCAAGACTGTCTGAACACTGACAATTAAAGTCTTGCAAATAAATAATGACTGTAACTTAAATTAATCTACCATTGTGAATGCAGGAAAGTGAGAATTGCCATGTAGGCTACCGTAAGTAACAGAAAATTTCCCAATGTTACATTATGTTACATTATTTTAAATCAACGGCCTTTCAATTAAGTGTGATGTAATTGTTGATGATTTGTTGCTGCAAATAAATGAATGTATGGGTATGCACCACCACTCTGCCAATCAGAACAAAGAAGACGCACTGACAGGCTACAACTTTGGAAGAACTTTTCACCCCTTTCCCGGTAAGTCAGCATGATGTATTTTGTATCGATGAATTCATTGAAATCTCAAGATATATGATGGTTTCGCAGTAGTTTTAAAGCTCAGTCCGCTATATTGTCAAAAGTGTCATTCTTGTATTTTTTTCCTCTTATGTAGCATGATACTCCAACATAATTAGCTGCACCACATGCCAGCTTAAATAGAAGTCTATAGTCACTTCGCGGTAAAACAGTTCAACTTTGCAACAACTTTTCACTCCTTTCCCGGTCAGCAAGCATGATGTATTTGGTGTCAATGGATTCGTTGAAATCTCAAGATTCATATAATACCGCTGGTTTTGCGCTACCTTAAAAATTGAGTCCGCTAGATTGTCAAACGTGTCGATGTTGAATTTTTTTCTCTTATGCAGTACGCTAGGAGCCTCTAGCACGCTAGGCCTAATGTTTGAAAACATTGTAATTAATTAATTGTTATTAGTAAGGATCATTTTAGATATTTATGTTGTTTTAAGATGTTATGCTTAATGTTTATAGCCTGTACTATTTACAACATCATTTAGTTTGTTTTCACAAAATGCAATTTGATATTGTAATACTTTATATTACAGTTGTGGTCTATATGACTGTTGTGGTCAGAGGTGTAAATGTTCAGAAATCCTATGTGTTTTATTGTAGGAGCTTCTAGGCTGTGACCTGTCTGAGACTTCAGGACCATAGACAGCGATGGTCACAGACTGACTGCTGTCAGTCTTAAAGGTACTATATGTAAGAAATTTGTAGATTTGTAGATTGATTGAAAAATGGGACATGTTGATGCACATATTCATGTGAACATGGGAGATTATAGCCGTATGGCTAATTTCCACTTCCCATTGGCAGGTTGGTTTTGAACATATAAATCACATTATTAATAAAACATGCAAAGTTACGTGTTTAATGCATATTATATTGCAACTTGCCCAATTGCACACTAGATATAAAGTGCTATTTTAATTGCACAATTCTCAATACATTTTACAATAATTAAATACCAACAATGGTAATTTTATAATACCGAGAGAACTAGAACAGAAATATAAAGTGCTTTTTGAATTGCACATTGCTCTACTGCCTAAGAATAAAAGATGATAGAATTGCAGACTTATTACATACTACAATAATTCATTAACAGTTATAATTTGTGAGTACCCAACTATGTGGACATGTAAAAATTAAACATTATAATATACAATAGATAATAACACACAACAAATCAGAGATCTTTTCCAAAAATAACAGGTGGACGAGAGCTTGGATGACTCTGACCTATCTCGCTTATGGGCGGTACAAAGTAAAAGACTTCTTTTGGAAGTAAAATGGTATTGGAAGTATCCAATACGTTATCCTCTTATTTGGTATTATTTGTTAATTTTTTTTGGAAGTTTTTTGTTAGTCATTAATTGTCAGCAAGGCTTTAATTTTCAGAAGTTTTGAGAAACATTTCTGTTTGTTTGGTTTACAATATGCAGACATCTTTTATTTACATTGTTGTAGTAGCCATAGAGACTTCTATTACCCAACCTGTTTTGGTTTGTCTATACTGTTAATAACAACAGGTACCCTTTGAGTCTCAGTGGATGTCAGGGGCTTCACTGAGTGTTTTGTTTTGCTTTTTGCCCTCACCTGGATTTTGCACCCGTGGACACTTTTCTTTCTTTATTTTATTTTCACTGGTTCAGCAGCAAGTGGAGCCTGTTTTCGCTCAATCTGTGTTTTTTGCACTTTGCAATAAAGAATTTTCAAAAAAATCAGGAATTATATTTATTGCTCATTTGTATACACAACACTTGATATGATGAAAATAGGCAAGAATCTAAAGAACAAGAATATATGTGGCAAGAAAATTTCAGCCTGTTGAAGACATTTAGTTAGCAACTTGTACTGTATAAGCAGAAGATTTTTAGTATTCATATTTTTCCCATTCAATTAGATTCAAATTTGCTTCATTGGTGTAAATATCACAACAATATTTACAAAGCACCAAGAATCAATTCAACAAAAATTAATGAATTTCATGAATTAAATCAAGAAAAGATTGCATTGTACTGTTAAAACTCGCTCTGTTTGTGGGCGTACATGTGCGTTTTAGTTACAGTATATTATTGTATGTGTGATTTTGTGTGTATATGGGGAAGAAATAATCAAAAGAAATAATAAAATATAATAATAATAATAGTAATAATAATTTTATTAAAACAATTGCAATTATCACAATTATGTTATCTTTTTTAATTTAAAATAAATTATAATTTAATAATTAAAGATTCCTTTAATGTATTCAAATGATACTCTTTGAATAATATTTTTTCCACAAAAAAAAGAAAAAAAAGAATTATCTTGTTAAAATCCTCAAAATGACATCTACACCTTCTCCCTCATTAAAAGAAGAAAGAACAAACAACAACAACAACCACAAAGATCATTATTTTGTCTCATATTACATTTGTGGGAAGTTATTACATTTACAGATTTTCACTTTCCCACATATGTAATAATTTCCTGCAAATGTAATAGTTATTACATTTGCAGGAAATTCAGTATTACGTTTGCAGTAGGCAAATTTTATTACATTTGTGGGAAATTTATTACATTTGCGGGATTATTACATTCAAAGATGCAGATTTGTATTACGTTTGTGGTTTATTACGTTTGTGGTTTATTACGTTTGCGGGTGTAACACCCCCCATATTTCAAAGTGTCTTTGGGCAACCCGAAGTTGCTCCTGATGGAAGGCAAGCACCTTGCATGGTAGCTCTGTTGTCATTGGTGTGTGACTGTGTGTGTGTGAATGGATAAATGAGAAACACATTGTTTAGTGCTTTGAGTACTACTAAGGAAGAAAGGCGCCATATAAGACAATTTGCCATTTACTATGGATGTCCCAATCCTGGGGCTGATCAAGGTGTTTTCTAACTTATCTGTACTGGCACAAATCCAAGCCCAATCCAATAGTTTGCATGCGTTGTTACAAATGTCATGAATTTGGATAATTTTCTGAATAAATGCAACTTTAACGATCAACGATTCATCAATTTGTAATACAAATTGAGCACACTATATTTATTAGATTTACTCTGTGCTGATATCGCTGTTAAAGCCAAGGGCTCATGATATGGGCCTCAAAACTGACTGTTACAAATGCTACTGTGGTATTAGTCTGACTCACTGGATGTAGGATACAGATAGAACCCACTGCTGGCATCAGTCGGGTTTGTTCTTTCTGCTTCTTTTGTAAATTACTGTTGTCTTCATGTTGGGAAACAATAACAACCTCCAAGCAGCAACCAAGACAATTGCCACTGAAGCATTTAAATGGTGGATGATAATCAAAACAGTCCTAAATTAGTACAGTAACAATGTACAATTAAAGCTGCAAGCAGCGTTGAACGGGCCCTCGCACACCCACGAGTGTCGGGACGTGGCGCACGTCCAGGTGTGGAGCATGTCAGGATGTGGCAGAAATTTCAAGGTGGTCAGACTTAGCTGACCAATTTCAAGGATTGCATCACAAACTTTCTCACATGGCACGGCCACCATGTACATCAGTGGTGTCAAACTCATATTCATCCCGGGCCACATCAGCATCATGGTTGTCCTCAAAGGGCCTGTTGTAATTGTAAGACTTCATAAATGTAAGTAACCCTTAACATATTGTTCAATAATTGTCTCTGCATTCAACGTACAAATATTGTGAATTTGTTTATATAAAAGTAAAATATATGTTGGCACGTTGCTGTGTTGCTTTAACATATATATTATGTATTTTAATTTGGGTTCCACACTAACTTTTCCACTATGATGGAATGATTTGGTCGCCCCACCACACCTCTTTGTTTAGGTTCAGCATTTCTACAGCTATTAATCCACCATGCCTGCTGATGAAAAGCTGTTTTTGTATAACCGACTTATGGTGCATTGATTTTCAATGACACAAGACTTGATATTTGTAAAATGTTTGATTCAGAAAATATATTCATGTTTTCACCAGTCATCTTCTGATATCAGTCATAAACTGGTCACAGGCTAAACACTTGCTGAACATCTACTCATTGGTAAATCCTACATTTTACTGATGTTCCATAAAGCCCTCACATACTTAGGGTGGCCCTGAAGTACAAACCACATCAACAAAAGGCTAAAAATTTTAAAAAAGAACTACAAACACAAGTACACATTCAACAACAGTACAACATTAACTACTGGTGACCCTGAAGTGCAAAACACTACAACAATAACCAAAACACAACTACATGAACCAAACTGGAAGAGGTGGGTACCAGTGGGCAACATGAGATGTTGCTGATTCGACGGCGCCGTTGGGCTTTTGAAGTGGAAGTTATTCTGCCTGTATGAGAAAACTTTCAAAGGTAATACAAGTTTTGGGAAAATACTACTGTTATTATGACACAAAATGCACTTTTAAGGTTATTTGAAGTGAGAAAGTGGTTGTATGGACGTCAAATCTGTGCTCATTTTATCAAGATGAAGTCTGTCTAAAAATTTAGTCTGACGATGTCAGAGATGTGAGTGTCTCAGTTAGACATCTACAACCAAGAGGTCAGCGCTCACAGTAGCCCGCCGAGAGCAGCCTTGTCTCAGCTACACTGTCTCCTGATGTCTATGAGCATGACTGAATATTAGCCTGTAGATGTGGTCAGTCCACAGCTTTCATGAGACAACTAAGCTGGAGCAGACTGGACACTACATGTGTGAGTTACAACAGCTTACCAAGGCTTTTTTGTTAGTTTTAGGTTCAGATTCAACTTTACTGTCATTTTACATGTCACAAGATCATTTTATGTATGTTTAAAAGAAAACTAAAAATCATGAATCGATGAATTATTTTAAAAGCGCAACATTAAATGCAAGATGTATATTATACATGGTAGTATGCAGTATTTGAGGTATAGACAGTTAAACTCATTCCAGGAGTGAATATCTCTCTCTCTCTCTCTCTCTCTCTCTCTCTCTCTCTCACTCTCTGAGCCTGCATGTGTGTGTCTCTGTGTGTGTGTTTGTTTGCAATGGGGGATGGTGGCTGCAGAACTGACAGACACAGAGGCTGCTAGAGTAGGGGAGAGTGGAGCATAACCCCTTCATATGACTCAAAGTTCAGAGGGGCGCCGCGGCCACACTGTTTGACTTTTGTGGAAGATTTTGATAACTTCTCATCTTTAAGGCCTGTTGTATATACTGGCCAAATTTGAGGATTATATTGCAAAGCATGGAGCACTGGTAAGGACAAATGTCCTCGTTAGAGAATCCTTTTACCACTAGGTGACGCTATGACTATGACTAAATTTTAAAATGTGGATGTATTCAGAAGTGGACTTTTGTCCAGAATATGAAATTTGGGCCAGATCGGATCATGTACAGCTGAGATATAAACACTTTAGTAGTCATGGCGAGACATCGAAGTTCACCACCCAGCTACAGACACATTGTTTGACTACCAGTCACAGTTTTCTCCATGAATCATCATTAATGTCTTGAGGCTTATGTCAACACATTTCAGATGAATACGGTCAACCGACTAATAATACTACATTAAAATGTAAAAAATGTCATTTCCTGTTGCCAGGAGGTGGCGCTATGACTGTGGATGAATATTGTCATATAGATGTGATCACGGCAGGACTGTGATCAAACATGTAAAGTTTGAAGCAGATCGGAGCCTGTGAAGTGTATTTAGACAGCATTCCAAAATTTATGGCGAAACATCAAAGTTCAGGAGGCCGCCACGCCCACGCCCTCAGACTTTTGCGGAGCGTTTTGATAACTTTTAATCACGAAGCCCTGTTGTATATACTGACCAAATTTCAGCTGTCTTGGAGTTACCCTGTGTGCAGTTATAGCTCTTGAATATGAGAAAAAGTCAGAAATATAAAGCAAAATGGCGGACTTCCTGTACACTTTTGCTGATGGATTGATTAGGATTGATTTGTCTTGTCTTGGTGCACATGTGTACCAAATTTGGTAGGGTTACATGAAACTAGCCGTATTAACTCCTATAGAACCCAATTTTCAAGGTGGCGCTATAGAGCCATTTTGCCACACACATGTGCAACTCCCATGAAATATAAAATTTTTCACCAGTCCTGATGTGTCTGCAAATTTTCATGAGTTTTTGAGCATGTTAGGCCCTCAAAATTGTGCCTGAAAAGTCGGGAAAATAATAATAAGAATCCGAGCGATTCCAATAGGGTCCTACGCACCGCTGGTGCTCGGGCCCTAATGAGACCTACTTGGCATATTGACATTAAGGTACTTGTTTTATTATACTGCACACATTTAAATAATACAAAATTATAAAACAAAAGTCCATGCATATTACAGACAAGAAGGTCTACTGTTGGTTGGTATCAAATGACAAGGGTCCCTGGTTCGAGTGCACAGAATGACACAGGTTCCCACTTAGATAGTATGGAGCGATGTTTACACACCAGAACAGATAGGTATTAAAGAAATGAAAGAAAATAATTTTTGTATAAAAACAATGATGTAAAGTTATAAGAATTTTCAATTCGACTATAACTGAACACAAGACTTGAAATTAACTTTCTACTGATGTGCTACCTGGGTTGTTGTGAATGTGCAGAGCCTGACACAGGTTCCTACTTAGATAGCACTGAGTGACATTCACATTACATCATGTGTGTACGGACAGAGGAAAACAGTAGTCTAACAAATGCTTTAATTTAGAAAAGATTTTCATCTGTTATGTAACCGTGTTTGAAATATTAGGGATAGATATAACAGCTTTGTAATAGCTTTTAAGTGTGTTTTTGCGCCACCTTGCTGGTGGAGCTTGTAAATGAAAGTTGGCTGTATGCTTCAAGTCTTAGGTGTGCTTTGAGGTAAATGTACAATTTAAATTGAAAAGTAGACTTTCTGTTTATTTTCACTCCATTGTCTGAATGACTGGCAGCCAGTGGGGAATTTTGAGACTGTAGAGGAGCAATTAAAAAGACTGCTCACTGACAGAACTAAGTCTTCAAACATTATTTGATCAGTGTTTTTGTAATATACAAATGCTCAACTTAAGTGGCTGTCCTAAGTATTGTTTTATAAAGTGAAACAAAATTAAAGCTAAAATAGAACTAAAATGAACTTGTCATCCATAATTTTTACTGTCTTTTTAATCAACCACTAAAATACTGGTACTAGACCTTTACTAAACATTTACAGTTTTTTAATCCTAAAAAACTCCTCTGATCAGTTTTCACAGGCAGAGGATTTTAAACATTTTAACATATACGTGTGCACTTTGGCTGTACATATGCAAATGTGTGTTGACGGCCTTGGTGGAAAGGAAAATTGTTGATGGTAAAAGTCTCTTGTTCTCTAGCATATTGACACAGAGTCCCACTTCCATAGCATGGGATGACATTCACACTCCAGAATAAATGAATATAAAAATACTGTCACGGCCTCCACCTCCAGCTCTGCTTAGTGGCAGCCTCTCCCTTCCCTCTCCTTTCCCTCTTCTCCTTTTCCCCTCATGTGAGTGTGTCCGAGGTGTGTGAGTTTGGAATGTGGGCAGGTGCTATTAAATAATCACCTGAGTATACACACCTGCAGCAGGGAGTGGTCCACCTGAGACTCATCTACCTCTACCATAAAAGCCTGATTCAAGCCACTGCTCAATGCCAGATTGTTGAACTACTCCAGTTAGTTTTACCAGGCCTTTGTTCTGCTTTTACATGTGTTGATCCTGCATGTTAACAGATTGTCTCTTGTGCCTCAGTTCTCAACCAACTCTGCCTGGATTCTGTCAGCACCATCCGCCTGACAACCACTGCCCAATCTGGTCTTCTCCGGACTCATTCTGGACAATCATCACCTGGCCCCAGCACTGCCCAGGATGCCATTCCTACCACACCACACACCTCCTCCACCTGCATCCTCTCACCCTCTCTCCCTGGTCAGGCTACCAGCTGAGTTTGCTCCGCTCTCTTTCTGGGTCACAGTCTGCATAGTGTTTGTGCATTTGTTAGTATAGCTCATTTGCCGTGTTGGCGTTTTGTAGTTTGTATTGTTGTCATGCTGTGTGTGTACGTAGTCCTGCTCACTTTCCTAGCTTGGTGAGTCCTGGTTAGTTTCTGCCTTGTTTTAAATATTATCAGCTTTCGGAAGATTAAGTCTATCTGGGTTTGTATCTGTACTTGACTTGCTCGTGTAATTTAGCCACCAGTCTAGCCAGTGTCTACCTCAGGACTGCGAACCTCTGTTTTCCGATCCCGTCAAATTCCTGTAAATCGACTACTTTGCATTCTGTATGAATATTTGTTGTTAGAAAATTTATTTATAGTCCTGTACGCTGGTCTGTCATATCTACGTTGTCTTGTACTTGACATGCTTTTTCACTACTTGTGAGATAAAAATATTACTCTAAAGTGATTATAATTTAATAACTATTATTACTGTTGAGCTTTAACATTACTTTCAGAACACATCAACAGTCAAACTATTTGGTACATTAACAAAATACTTTTAGATCTACATTAAATATTCACATGAAGGTATATGGTTTATCATAGATTAGATATAGTGACTCAGGATTTCCTGATTGAAGTTTTGATGAATTGGAAAAAAATGTAACGCAACATCTCTTTTCACAAAAGGCAATACAGGTTGGGTATTAAAATTGAGAGGTTCACTTAGTCAGTGAACTTGTAAATACATCATGTAGTTTTTATTTTATCAGTTTTTGAACATAGGGGAACACTGCCTCTCTACAAGAGCATGGATGTCAATATTGGAAATAATGATGCGCAGATGGAGAGTGGGGTCATAAACCAGAAATCACAAGTATGGGTCTGTCAGCCATTTGCGTCCCATACTTTTGTTTTAACAAAAATATTTTCAGTGTAAAGTAAGTTGTACCTCCATTATTTACATTTTTAAGTGTCTTCCGTAACCCTGCATAGTTTTCCATCATGGCACAAGTTTAACCCAGGACAGAGGAATGACCCCAGTCTCAGTCATTCTGAATCCTTTGTGGAAAGGTTCATGGTCACATTGAGCTGACAGAAACTATTCCCCACGCTACAGAGTCAGCGACTGACTAACAACCTAAGTTGTTGGTTGTTTTTTTAAAAATTATTTCATAGTACACTTAAACAAAAAAAATTCAAATTAAAGCTGCAAGCAGCATCAAACGGGTCCTCATTCACCCGTGCAGCACCGCTGTGGAGACGATTGGAATGTCTGAAGCATGCAATTATGTTTGTTTTATCCTGCTCTGCACATGTACCAAATTTTAAGTCTGTAGGAAAAACCAGTGATTTGATCTGAAATTTTGAAATTTCCAGGGGGAGCTGTGGAGCTGTTTGGCTGCGCCCAAGTGTTGAGGGATAGCCTGTCATCAAGCATATCAAGTTTCATTCACATCTTATCATGTACAGTCAAGTTATGAGCATTTCACACTTCATGGCCAAACGCTCAAAATGGCCGCCCTGTCACGCCCACACCGTGTGACGCAGCTATGAGATTTTAATAACTTTTCATCCTGGAGGGGTCAAGATTTCACACAGCGAATTTGGTGATGATAGGACAAAAATCCTGGGAGGAGTTCATTCATAAATTGTATATTAAACGTTAGTTTTTGAGATGAATGAGGATTTGTGGGAATTCGGTGATATTACGTGGATCCCTTCACCTCCAAAACCCATTTCGTTCCACATGGCGAATTTGCTCAAAATGGTCGGCATGCCACGCCCACACCGTGTGACGCAGCCACGAGATTTTAATAACTTTTCATCCCGCATGGGTCTAGATGCCACACAGCGAATTTGGTGAAGATGGGTCAAAAATCCTGAGAGGAGTTTGTTAAATTCCAATGCCTGCGCACCACATTTTCTAGGGGGCGCCGTTAAGCTTTTTTGAAATTTCAAAAGCAGGAATTTTCTTGTCTCAGGCTACTGTACCTGTGTACCAAATTTCATAGCTGTATGTGAAACTACCTGTATTAACTCCATTAAAACCCAATTTTCGAGGTGGCGCTGTTGAGTCATTTTGCCATTCATATGTGTAATTCCCCCAAAATATCAAATTTTTCACCAGTCCTGATTTGTGTGACAAATTTGGAGAGTTTTTAAGCATGTTTAGGGTGAAAGTGGCGTAAGAGAAAGAAACCGCCAAAGAAAGAAAGAAAGAAACGAACGAAGAACAATAGGGCCTTTGCACTGCAAAGCAAAGGCAGCGTTCAGTGTTTCACACTGATCGCTGGCCTTTGCCTTTTCGTGCTCGGGCCTAATAAAGCTCACTTGACGCAAGGTAAGGATACGTATGCAGGGAATCCAGAGAGGAAAGTCCTTATCTTTGACACACTGCATGGACATAGACCCTGACTGTGAGTCAGAGCAGCTGACAGCTGTACCATTTACTCAGCATTAACCCAGAGTGATCTGATCAGAGAACATTCCCATATACAGTGTAAAAAAGGTTTCTGTCACTGTTTGACACTCTCAACATAAGTTATCATTCATCAGTGTAATTATCTATTACCTTGAGGATGTGTGATAATTTTTATGTAATATTTTATACTGCTAAACTTTCTCTTGGTTTCTTTACATTCTTTGTGTATTCCATCAGAATGTTCAACTGTCTCTTCTGTTAGCATCCTCTTTGAAATCGCTCTGTAAAAGCCTTTTTGTAATATTCAACACAACCAATGGTGACTTAGTGAAACTGTGAGGTTGTGTGGCATTCCCACTATATGCCAAGACACCTGATTAAACTATTAATATTTTTAAAAATAGAAATCACACAATCCCCCATCTGTAAGTAACTCGGAAATTATCTTTGCCACCAAGTTCATATTGTTAATTAAATCTCCATGAACTATAAGCAGTCCATCTCTATGAAGATACTTTGTAGTACTTATGTTTTCCAAATTGCATTATTATTCTAAAATAGAGAATATTTTAACCATGAGGAAATAATTTACAGACTCTTGACTCAAACTTCTCTTGCATGGTTATGGATAGGATTTGTTATATTTCCTGGGTTTTGAGAGATGGGATCAATAGGATTAAATGGAATTCATAAATCAGGCTCAATATTTAACCAATCTTTTCCTTCCACCTTATCTCAATTTTTTAACCAGTTTAACCATTTCACATGATAAAATATACACTCTGATATTGTCGAGGCCCAGATCAATTTTCTCTTTGGGGTTGTACAACATACTTAAACTAATTCTTGTTTTTTTCCCCTCCCACAAGAAGTGCCTAATAATACTTTCACATGACTTGAGAATTGCCTTCAGTATTATATTTGTGAGCAATGTGGCTTCATGGTTAAACTGGGGTGCTACTATCATATTTAAAACACAAATTTTACCCCATAGGGTGAGTCTAATCTTTTCCCACTTGTCAGAATTTATTTTCATCTTCTGTAATAAGACAACAAAATTTAGTTGAAGCATTTTTTTCTCCAAATCCCAGCGTAATTTTATTTCTAGATACTTCAATATGACAGTGATTCACTTGAAGGTAAACTTCTTCATCATATATGATTAGCAAAATTTGACTGACTGAAGCCAACATTTGTGCTACTTTGCACTGTAAACAGGCTGTTGTAAAACATTACACTACATGCTACTCACAAAAGTAGCGTAACACATTTACCCTCAAGCACCATCTAGTGTAAAGTGTCATTTAAACCTAGTACAGTCAGACTTCTGTTGTAGGTTTGTTCTCCAGAGGAGAATTTAGAATGACTGAGGCATTTGTTATTCCCCTGGCCTGGTTTAAGCATGTGCCATAGATTAATACAACTTTGAGTTTAAGTAAAGTAACTATGATTTAAAGTGGAATACAACTATAATATAATTAGATACTATACTGTGATCAACATTTTTAAAAATGAGCACCTTGGTAACGTTACTGTAAAAGTCATTATGGCAATATTAAAAAGTCAGACCTTTGCACCAATATTATTACAAAAAGATCTTACTACTAGAAAGACTTGGCAGATCAGATAAAAAAGACTCAACAATTCTAAATGTAATTCAGGTTTTCATAAAACACTATCCATCCATCCATTATCTATACACCGCTTAATCCTCTGTAGGGTCGCGGGGGGACTGGAGCCTATCCCAGCCGACTCAGGGTGAAGGCAGGGGACACCCTGAACAGGTTTAAATTTAGTCTCTTGCTTCCAAATGTCTGTAGGAGTCTTTCCTCTGAACCTATTAAATACATGCAGCATCAGACAGCAGCAGGATCCATAGAGCATCTGCAAGCATGTAGAACAGCTATAACTTCATTAACTTATAACAATTTAAAATTATCCCCAATAAACTGCTGTAAATTTACATTTAGTCTTCTGTTTTTTAGTTCAGATTTACATATTACGGTACGTATTACTTGATGATCTGTCCAATTTCATGTGTATAACAAATATTCAAAATGCACCAGTATAATGGGTACAGTGCCATGCAAAAGTATTTGCCAGCCTACACAAAATTTGTCACACTTAAATGTTTGAGATTATAAAAGTAATTTTAATGTAACACAAAGATAACCCAAGAAAACACCGAATGCAGTTTTTAAAGAATGATTTTATTTTTTGAAGAAAAGAATGCTTCTCAGCCCACATTTCTCTGTGTGGAAAAAGTAATTGTCCTCTTAGCTACCAATCTACCAAATGACCAAATTCATGGGTTCAGTTTCTCTAGCCACACTCACATGTGATTACTGCCAAGCTTTTTGAACCTAAACATCACTAAATAGAACCTGTCTGGTATTGTGAAGTAGCTAATGGGTCTCAAAAAGCAGCACATGATGCCACGTTATAAAGAGACTCAAGATACAAATGCAAAACAAATCAGTGACCTTCATCAGTCTGGAGGGTTACAAAGCCATTGCCAAGGCTCTGGGACTCCAGTGAACCATAGTAAGAACCATTATTCACAAATGGAGAAACATGGAACAGTGGTAAACCGTCCTAGGAATGGCTGGCCTTCCAACATTTCTACAAGAGCACGTTGACATCTCATGCAGGAGGTCACAAAAGAACCCAGATGAACATCAAAAGAGTTGCAAGGCGCAAACCACTACTGACCAAAAAGAGCATAAAGGTTCATCTAATAATTATACATGATACTTATATAGCGCTTTTCAAGACACTTACAGCCGCTTAGTAAAACCCGTGAATGTCTCTCTCACTGTGGCAGACTATTCTATGTAGCTTTCCTGTATAGAAATGTGAATTGCATGTGAGGGTTGTGCAGTGTCCTTCAGAAACACCTTTCCTCGGTTCTTTCCACACACACATTTCAGTACTGGAACTGATTGCTGATAAATCAAAGGTATACAAAAACAGATTTTGATTTATTTCATAATGTCTGCTACCACTTTTAAGTATTAGTATCAGAAACCAAACTCTTTAGAAATAGAAAATCCACATGGCCATATCTATACCACTACAAACAACTAGCTGTTTGACAATAGAAAGAAAAGTATAAACTTAAAAAACGGGTCCTCACTTCACGCTGGTCAGCGACTGATGCATATCATCAGGGCTGGACTTTGAGCATGCATGTGAAATTTGAGGTCGATTGTAGCATGCACAGCTTAGTTAAACAGTATTTCCTGTTTCATGGCGTGCAAGGACAGAGACAGGAAATCGCCATATGCATGTCCTCAGGGCCTGACTTTTATCAGGCATGTGAAGTTTCAGGTCAATCGGACCACGTACAGACTAGTTATACAGCACTTCCTGTTCCATGGCATGTTCATGACTGAGACAGGGTCATACCATATGTGTGTCATCAGGGACGGACTTTGATCATGCATGTGAAGTTTGAGGCCGATTGGAGCATGTGCATTGTATTTACACGGCACTTCCTGTTTCATGGCGTGATGGTGAGCATCAGGATAGGGCGACTGAGCAATCCTTATATAATCATGTGGCTCTTATGAGGGGCTGACAATGATCATGCATGTGAAATTTCAGGCCGATTGGAGCATGTACAGACAAGTTAGACTGCACTTCCTGTTTCATGGCGTGCTCGTGACTGAGACAGGAAATCGCCATATGCATGCCCTCAGGCCCAGACAAGGTGGTGGTTTCAAGATGGCGCTTTTGAGCCATTTTACCATTCATATGTGTAATTCCCCCTAAATATTGCAATTTTCTCCAGTTTTGATGTACGTGCCAATTTATACGCATTTTCAATGATGTTTAGAGCCTCAAAATTGCATTCAAACCAGCAGGAAAATAATAATAACCCTTACAATTCCAATAGGGTTCTTGCATGGTTGGTGCTCAGAAATCAGAAATCTGTTTTGTGTTTCAAAAGGTGTGACTGCATTAGACAGATACAAACAAATACATTTTTTGTTTATTGTTTACAAGAAAAACTAACAAAACTAAATTCTCGACAGTTTCAATATGTCAGTTTTTAACATTGTCAGCATCAAAGTCAACAAATAACAGAGAATGTGTTCAAAACTGAACAACAATAAATAAACCATCACATCATCAAATTAATATTTAGTTGTCTTGCCATTAGCTCACAGTAGAGCTTAATCCTGGCTGACTGGAAACAGACCTTTTGATAATCCACCAAAGATTTTCACTGGAGCTCATGTCTGGGGATTGAGTTGGCCATTTTTTGTAAAACCGAATATCCTGCCCCCTCCGTCTAGAAAAAATATTACGTACACACCAACTCGTTTTACAATTTATTCACACCTAACTGCATAAGTGCGTTTTTAAGCACGTTCATAAGCATGCCAGACCTTTAGGCGGCAGTAGTTCCCCAAATCCTATCCAATCTTTGATGGAGAACCTGCCTCAGACATGGAATGGTAAAGTGATGGAAAATAACCGTCCTTAACGTCGTCCTTCGCCTGTGTTGTTGAATGTGAAGCAGTATCTGGGCTTGTAAAAACAAGCAAGAAAATGGCGCCTGTACAAGAAACAGCGACAAAAACCTTGTGAGGGCATCCATACTGTTTCCAAATGTAAACACAGGTTGCATATGCGACGTAAGAACATATTTTGTCTCAGGCAGTGACATTTTGAAACGCAAAACTCCGGTTATTGACGTCCACATGCAGACGCATAAACGTAGAATTCACAAATCTTCACTTTGGTCGGAGGTTTTTAAAAGAATAATTTTTAATGCCGTAAATCTGCGTTTTCGTGTGGATGACAGGACAAATGATAGAAAATTATCTTCATTTTGTGAGATACCATGCTACGTGTGGACAAGGCCTAACACCTGGATATTGTGCTCCTGCAGCCAAGTTCTACTGGCCCTGGATGTGTGGCAAGAAGCATTATCTTGTTGAAACATCCAGTTTGATCTTGACGGAACAGTGCATGTCCTTAAGGAAGCATGTGGGTTTGGACAATGACACCATACTTGGCAGAGTTCAATGTGCCATTACAGACAGTGAGGTGACCAACACCAGCAGCACTCATACATCCCCAAACCATGATACTGCCTCCACCATGCTTGACAGTAGGTACTGTACATGCTGGAGATAATGCTTGGTCTGGCCTTCTGTGTACCCTCTCATTAGCAGGAGGAAGATAAAGCTGGAAACTGGACTCATCTGACCACAGAATCTTCTTCCAATTCCTGGCTGTCCAGTTCTTGTGTGCATGGGCCCAACGACGCCAGGCTATCCTCTGTCTCTCATTGATCAGGGAGTTCTTGACAGCCTTGTAGGACCTTAAGCTATGATCTACAAGTGGGCCACATACAGTGCTGGTGGAACACTGGACACCAGTTTGGTTTGACCAGTGTTGCTGAAGCTCCTGTGATGTCATTCAGCAGTTTTCCCTGCAAATGCCGATCAGGATGTGGTCATTTCTTGTTGAAGAAACCCTTGGAGGCCCAGATCTTGGTTTGTCTTCCAAGCTGTTGGTTGGTCTGTATTTCTGCAGAGTGAATCCAACTGCTGAAGGACTGCATCTGCACTTCCTGGCTATCTGGCGGCAGCTGTACCCTTCCTGGCTGAGAATCTGTATCTTCAGGCATGTTTCCTACATTAGGTTCCTTGTTTTAGCCATTTTTGACTCAGAAGAACTTTCAAATGTGCTGACTTTACATAGACACGAAGCACAGCACCAACCTTAATAAAAAGCACAACCTTCATTAGTGGATCATTGGTACCAAAATGACCCATTACTCAAAATTTCTTATGAATTTTTATGGAATCAATCAGTTTTAAGTTTTAAATGGCTTTTTAAAGATTTGTTTAGTATTTTGGCTATGACTGTACTAAAAGAAATGGCACTTGATGACCCAAGAGTGATTCTTAATGCAATATTTCACAAATGCATGGGGTGTCCGAAAACTTTTTTCCACTACTGTATGTTTATTTCAAAGTCTTGAAATAACGACCTCAAATTAGTTTCTAAAGGTATTTGGCCTCTGACCTCTCCTGGACAGTGTAGCTCAAGACCACCCTTTGGGATGAAACAACCATGATTGGTCAGATGTTCATCTGAATTTGGCTCCAAGACTGTCCACAGTTATAAATTATTTATTTATAAATATAAATTTATAAAATTATAAATTTATAAATATAAATTATAGCCATAATTTTTCTTAAACACGGCTTTTTGTTACATGATGGCTTAATTAGGGCCCGAGCACGAAAGGGCAAGGAAAAGTGATCAGTGTGAAACTACAGTGCGAGGACCCTATTGTTCCTGCTTTGTTTCTTTTTTTCTTTCTGGGTTTAGTTTTCTTACGCAACTTTGAACCCCAATTTGACCCCCTAAACATCTTCAGAAGCTCTCCAAATTTTGAACACACATCAGGACTGGCGAAAAATTTAATATTTTGGTGGAATTACACATATGAATGACAAAATGACTCAATAGCGCCACCTTGAAAATTGGGCTTTAGTGGAGTTAATATGGCTAGTTTCACGTACAGCAACGAAATTCGCAGCACAGGTACAGTAGCCTGAGACAAAAACAATCCTGCTTTTGAAATTTCAACAAAGCTCCACAGCGCCCCCTAGAAAACGTTGTGCGCAGGCATTGGAATTTAACGAACTCCTCCCAGGGTTTTTGTGCCATCTTCACCAAATTCGCTGTGTGGCATCTAGACCCCTCCAGGATGAAAAGTCATTAAAATCTCGTAGCTGTGTCACACGGTGTGGGCGTGGCAGGACGGCCATTTTGAGCAAATTGACCATGTGGAACAAAATGGATTTTGGAGGTGAAGGGATCCACGTAATATCACCAAATCCACACAAATCCTCACAAATCTCAAAAACTAATGTTTGATATACAATTCAAGAATGGGCGTGGTCAAACAGCTCCACAGCGCCTCCTACAAATATTCAAATACTCATATAAAATCACTTCTTCATCCTACAAACATGAAATTTGGTACACATGTACAATATCCCTAGACCAACAGATCTGCACACTGGAAATTCCACATGGTTCCACAGCACCCCCTAGACCATGTCGTGTGGAGGCAATTATTTATTAAACAAACTCCTCCTTGGATTTTTATTCCATCTTCATGAAATTGGCTGTGTGGGATCTAGACCCTTTGAGGATGAAAAGTTATTAAAATCTCACAGCTGCGTCACACGGTGTGGGTGTGACGACATTTTGAGCCTGTGGCCATAAAAATTGAAATGCTCATAACTTGACTGTACATGATCAGATGTGAATGAAACTTGATATGCTTGATGGCAGGCTATCCCTCAACACTTGGGTGTAGCCAAACAGCTCCACAGCGCCCAATAGAAATTTCAAAAATTCATATAAAATCACTGGTTTTTCCTACAGACATGAAATTTGGTACATGTGCAGAGCAGAAGGAGAAAAACACAATTGTGTGCTTGGGCATTCCGATTGTGTCCACAGCGGTGGTGCGGGGGGTAGTGAGGGCCCGTCCGATGCTGCTTGCTAACTTGGGCTTAAAAGAAACTATGGCTTAAAACTTTGGGCTTGTTACTTGAACAATTTTACTCTGGTTTTTCATACTTATTAAGGATTCTTGTCTACAACCCAAGCCGGGCTTTGTTTTTCTATGATTAACTTGAAGTTGCGCTTCTTAAGTTAACTTAAATAATACAACAGCGCAAACATTTTCTTTTTAACTATGACCTTCGACTGTGTTTTTACTTCGGCACATTTTTGCAACACAATGATGTCAAAGTGCCACCTTGTCTCCATGTTCCTGAAACAACTCATCCAGCACACATCCTGCAGCAGCCTCCCTCTATCATTTTCCTTCTGCTAAACGGGTGAATTTATAAATTATAGTTGGTTTTCCAACTCCAGTGTGGTTCTAAATTTATCATCTTTTTTTACCAACTTCTTCCAGTGACGATCACAGTTAATTCGTTTATCTGCATTTATTCATTCACTGTTAGTTGTTACGTCATTGTTGTTTGTTTGTTTGTAGTATTAGTTCATAAATGTTTGTGTATATAATGCAAATAATGTATTAGTTGTCTCAGTTAATCTATTCTGAATTAAGGCTGACAGAAAATAAGGTTCACACTTCGATGGTAGGGGTCCTCTCTTAGAGACTGTATCACGACAGAAGTGACCTCTTAGGTAGCATAGAGTGACATGAACACTTCAGTGTGTATGCATAGATAGAAGATCCGATCAGTTTTCAGAATAGTCCTGATTAGAGATAGAGTAATGTCATCGGACGAAATCATAGGATGACAAAGGTTGAATTCACACTTATCTCATTTCATAGTAATTTCATAGTAGCACAGGAAAATGTGAGGGCCCTAACAGAAAATAAAAAACAAAGAAATTTTTTGTGAAAAGGTGGTAAAAATATTCACTACTTTACAAATACTTCATCTGTATTTCTTGATCAATGGAAAATGTAAATGCACATATATAAAAATAAAGTAGTTGTTCCTGACGATAAACTAATTGTAGGTACATGGCATTAAGTGCATGCAACCAAGTAAACAAGCCAACCAAGCCAAGGATTTGTAAGAAAGACTAATTAAGTGGATCAAGTGACTTTTATAATATTTGTAAAAGGGTGAGGTCTTTAAATGTTTAAAACTTTAGAGATACAAATTTTAAAAGCTGAATACCAATTACTTTGCATTAACACACAGTTTCATTGCAGGCTTTTGAGGTCCCCTCTTTCATATGTAGATGTAGGTCAGGACTGCCAGTTCCCTCTTGGTTGTTTTTTTTTTTAATTAAAAAAATGCAGATTTGCAGTTCTATTTTGAAAAAAGCCCTTGAAATTTTCTGTTTGATTTTTGTTTCATCCAATTAACCAAAAATACTGGGTCACTGTTGACTGGTTCAGGGTGTCAGGCCCCTCTCATTCCAGCAGATTTGGTTCAGTGTGTGTGTGTGTGTGTGTGTGTGATTAGGTACCTGCTCAATTATTTGTCGTATGGTGTTCAGACGAACCACACCAGAGGACTTCTCAGAGCCAGCATCTTTTGGCTCAGTTTCTAATGTAACAACACAGAAACATTGAAAAGATAGTTTAGAAACAACATTACAATAAGTGTTGACACTTAAACACAAAGACAGAGCTGGGCAGAGACTCACTGGCAATCACAAACAGATCAGGCATATCAGATGCCAGTTTCTCAGTAGCGGCATCAGCGATAGGGCCAAACAGCACCACAGGGCGTCGGAAACCAGCTGCAATGACAATGATGAAAATAATTGATTTTAATTCTCACAATTTATAACATTGACATCACGCACATATTGCTGGCTAGCTCTAGTGACCTGTCAACACCAAAGCACACACATTACGCTGATATGGTTTCAAGTTTGTTAAAATGTAAGACAGAAAATGAACTACATTTTTAGGTAGAAACGAATATAAGCATTTTCAGATTTTAAAATCATGCAACTATATATCTGACTTATATTTATTTTTAACATACACATCTGATATGTAGTAAGCAGAACATTTTACAAAAGAAAAATCCCAAAATAAAAGCTTCCATTTACATTTAAGTAATCCCACATTTTGTTGTGGCACTCCAAGTGCCACTGTGGTCAGGCACATCCTGTTTGTTATAACAATTATCTAGATATTCTGCAACTTGATTAGCATGCATTTGCAAATTAAATGAATTTGACATAGTTTAGAATAGTCCTCACCTGTGTATATAAGGTCCCACAATTCAAACTGCATATCGCATCAAAAACTAAACCATTTAGTCCATGGACCTCTCTTTAGACTTCTGCCTTCAAAATGAGTAACTGAGAAACAGGTGACTTGGCCATGGATGTTACCAAGGACCCACTGGTCACTCTAACATAGCTTTAGAGGTCCACAGAAGAAATGGGATAATCTACTAAAAGACAACAATCTCAACAGTACTTCTTTAATTACGCCTTGATAATAGAAAGATGAAAACCACTCTTTATTAACAGACAAGGATACAGTGTGCAAAACATTATTTAAAAAACTCACAGCCTGGCTCAAGATTGCAACAAGCAAGAAAACACACATTTTAATGGCACATAGCCAACAGACAAAAAGACTGAGAAATCAGATGCTACATGGCTGCAATTCATTGCTGGTTTCACCTGTATTCTGGGAGAGCTAACACTAAAAGAGAGGACACAACTTACATTTCTGACAGGAATGACAAGTGCAACAGGCTTTACCAGCACACAACCCAGCCCACTTTTAGAATTTAACTTTACAGAGCTTTCTTTACCATGGCGAGGACTAGCTACCTCATCCCACCATTTGCCTGCTGAGCACCACTTACTGCTATCTCCCCTGTGACAAGCCTCATACCGAGCCTGCCCTCCTCCAGTTACAGCCTTTTAATTTCTGCTTGCAATAATAATAATTCTTTGCACTGCTCAAATGTAGTGCCCCTCACTGCAGCTTCACTAGAGGCAGTCAACTCAAATGTGTCCAAAAAAAAGACCCCACAGCATGCATTTTAGGCTTAAGAATCCCCACTTCAAACACATATGTTTTATATTCTCCTTTGCTTGTCTCCGACATCCATCTCAAAATGATTGGTAATTTTTACTAACTGCTCTCGTGAACAGCATTCTAGTAACTCCTCTGATGGAGCTCTCAGTAACTTCTCAGCAGTAGCCATAACTGATGAAACAGACCTGGCTGAATACACACAGACTGGTACAAAAACAGTGACACCACTGTCGCAACAACTTTCCAACAACTCCGCAGCCCAAAGACAGTCAAAAACATCACTGTTGCCATGCCCCTCTAACTGCCTAACAAAAATCTGATTAAACTCCACGCTAGTCTTCAGGTTTTACTTTTGGTGGATAATTACACACTGAAATCCTTCACAGGCCCAGAGGAGCAACCAACAAATTCCAAAGGGAATTCGCTCTTCAGTCTGAGAGCATGAGGCAGAACTCCAGCCTCTGCTCACTACCTGGCTAATATCATCCATGTGGTACAACATGGTCGTGGCAGCATAATGCTATGGGCATGCTTTTCAGTGTCAGAGACAGGTAGACTGGTCAGAGTTGAAGCAAAGTAAACACAGCCAAATACAGAAAGGTCCTTGAAGATAACCTTCTCCAGTGTACATACGATATGAGATTAGGCCAGTGAATAAATAATAATAATTATAATGCACTGGTTTTATGTAGCGCTTTTCTAGAAACTCAAGGACGCTTTACATTGCATTATTCATTCACTCCATACTCAATGGTGGTAAGCTACGTATGTAGTCACATCTGCCCTGGGGCAGACTGACGGAGGCCAGGCTGCCAGGCTGCCAGGTTGCCAGGCTGCCAGGCTGCGTCATTGGCCCCTCCGACCACCACCAACCACTCACTCTCACACTGCATTCACCCAGGCTTCCTGATGTTTCCTCATGGTCTCCCATGCAGGTACTGACCAGGCCCAACCTTGCTTAGCTTCCGAGATCTGATGGGATCGGCCATCCACAAGGCGGTATGGCCAATGATTCACCTTTGAGCACACCAATGACCCAAAGCATACAACTATGACAACACTGGAGCGGTTTCCAGACAAGTTTTTGACTATCCTTGATAGCCCTACCAAAGCTTAGACTTATAGCCCAAAAAAATCTACCCTCAGCCTACTGCCCCAGCACAAAGCAGCATACAGGATGGCACTGGGCACCACAGACTCATAGATATATAACCTTTATTTAACCAGATATAACCCACTGAGATAAGGATCTCTTTCATAGGGGTGACCTGGCCAAGAGGTCAGCAGCACACGCCATAAAAACAATTATAGGGAGGTGACAGTAGAAGTTAAAACATACAATTTTGAAGGTGCAAAAAGTGTTTTACAATGAAAAGTGCGGGAACTGTGACAAACAATAAACAATTTAAGATTTTAAAAAACACAAGCACTGTTCAGTGGTCTCATGCTGTCTTTCCCTTGGGACAGAACAGAAGGCTCCAAGTGGGATAAAGCAGATATTATTTCTAAAAAAAAAAAGCCCCAAACTTCACCCTAAGGTTAGTGACCAAGTTGTAATATGGACGTTAATTGAAAGCTCCTGATCAAGACTAAAACCCATGTATTTGCAATTTAAAACCAGTTCTGTAGGTTTTCCTTTTGATGTTACAATATTTGGAATGTTCTGTGGTAGCACCCTTGTACGAGAGAAAACCACAGGCTTGTTTTTGTCCTTAGAACATCCTGAACATTGTCCTGCAGATGCTGAAGGAAAATAGAGACAACTCTGGCCCTCCCTGTTGAGGGCGTCGGTGTTCTTAACCCAGTCCCAGTCACCCAGATACTTGTAGTCCTCCGCCTCCACACTGACCCCCCTGGATGGCACCTTGGTTCTCCTCAGGTCCACAACCAGTTCCTTGCTCACACCACAGGAGCCCTGTATTCATTCTCACCACCCTTGCTGATACATCCAACTAAAAAAAGCAAAAACTTTTGGAGATGGCAAGTCTCTGTGCAGTAGTTAAAGTCCGTGGTGTAAAGGATGAAGAGGAAGGGAGAGAGGACGGTCTCAGTGTTGCGGACCAGACTGTCTGACACACGGTGTTGCAGGTACATATACTGTGGTCTGCAAGTCAGATAGTTGACAATCCAGGCCATGAGGGGGGCATCAACCTGCATTCCCTGTGAGCTTCTCACCCAGCAGAGCCAGACAGATGGTGTTGAAGGCACTGGAGAAGTCAAAGAACATGACTCTCACAGTGCTCACTGGCTTGTCCAGGTGGGTGTGTACGCAGTTAAGCAGGTAAATGATGGCATCCTCCACTCCAAGTTGGGGTTGGTAGGTGCACTGAAGGGGGTCCAAGAAGGGTTTAACTAAGGGTCAGAGCTGCTCCAATATGAGTCTCTCCAGGGTCTTCATGATGTGGGAGTTTCCACTCCAACTTCCTCCTGTATCTTTCCTTACCCTCTTTGATTTTCACCTTCAAGTATACCCCTGTATTGTCCTAACTTCCTCCCTATTGCCAGCTCTGAAAGCCCTCTTTTTGTCATTCAGGAGGGCTTTAATGTCCTTAGTTACCCACAGCTTGTTATTTCGGTCACAATGTACAGTCACTACAGACCCACGGCAAACAGTTCAATGTCCAGGCGACAGGTAGGCTCTTTGATTGTAACATGAACAGGATTGCACCACCTGTCGTTAACCAGAACAGCGAGCCCTCCTCCCTCAATGTAGAAGTTGTCATCAGGAATGTCCTGGTGCAGCCATGTCTCTGTAAAGCACATTATACTGCACTCCTGATACTACCTCTGACTCCTGGCCAGCACCAAAAGCTCCTCCATCCTTGATCAGAGAGGGGACACATGGCTTATACCTCCTCTTCTCCATAAGCCCCTGCTGTCTCAACTCGGCTCCTTTACTCTGTTTTTTTTATCCCCTGCAACTTTTGTCTATTCTTCTCCAGGTCTCTTCGGGGATGTCTGGTGAATCTGGTAAATAACAAGCTAAACGTAGAATTAAACAGAAGAGCAGGAGTGACTGTGACATCACCCATTGGTTTGTGGACTACTATTTTGAAGCCTCAAATCTGTCATTTTGGGCCATAGTCATTTTGGATTTTTGGAACTAGAAGTGACAATATTTGGGAAAAAAAAGGATGGACCTAGAGAAGAGCAATGGATGGATCTAAGTGAAAAATCAAGGACACTATACATGCCTGTACAGTAGCATCAGAGGTCCACAGACTCATTTGGAAAATGCTTACTGATGTGAAAAATTAAGTGAGAAGTAGGGTGATTTTCCCAATCTGACTTCTTTTAGGAGTAATCCCCCGCTGATGTCCACTTCTTTTATACAGGTTGTGGTATTTTTATAGTATAGTATAACAATATTATATTGAAACAATCAAGTGACATGCAGATGTTTTGCCCACCTTCTCGGAGCACCACTCGTTCATATGCTGGGAAGTGAGTGGTCAGGTTTTGACTACTCAAGTTTTCTCTGCTCTTCCTTAGGTCCTTCCTCTTCACAGAACGCTGGCCTCGCAACCGCCAGAAGTCGGCTCGATCACCCACAACAACTTTATGAAAGCTCTGGACACTGGCCATCTGCTCCGCTCTGACAAGAAGGACACATACACCAGCAATTAACCTATTCATTAGTTGTGCACATGTTAATGCATAAAACCTGCAATCTTCAGAGGGGCTTAAGGCTCCCAAAGTCACTAAAATATAGCAAAGAGAACCATACCATCAAGTTCATTCACAGAAACTCTGTCAAAGTTTCAGTGAATGCAACAGTGTCCAAGTGAAACTAATAATAGCATTAGATGACTGTAACGACTATGGGTAACAGAGGCACACACAGAGACTTCTCCAGAATCACAAAACACCTTTCATACCTTTTTGTTGAGTTTTGTCTCATTCTCTTTGCCCAGTAATTTCATTTCTATTACAAACTGAAAAGTCCAGAAACATACAACTTTACTACTATGAATATGAGTCATAAGGTCTTTAACTTACTATGTGAAGTGTTAGAAGACATGTTGTGAAATGATGCTATACAAATAAAAGTGAATTTAATTCAGTCTCTTCAGATTAATGACGCTGAATAAATGTAACCTGGGTTTTGACAAAACATAAGGATCTGAAGTTCCAGCTGTCAGTGGGAATCTTTCCTCCAAGTTTATTAAATACCTGCAACCTCCGACCAGCAGAATCCATGTGAGAATCTCCAAAGAGAGACAGCGTTGCACACATTTACAGACAGTAACTTCATTGATTACTTTTAATTATCTCAGACATGGAGATAAAATTGATTGGGATCTTACTCAGACAGATCAACTGTCACTCATGGAGTCCTGTATTAGTCTATGTGTATTCAATTATTTGTAAATTAACTGTATAATAGTATATCATTAAGCGATTTCTTAAGTTTCACCATGACATAGTTTTACAACTAGTCTTTACACTACAACGTAGTAGAATTTCTAAAATTCAGGTATGACTATTAGTTTTTGTGTGCCAGATTTTCAGTGATAGATGAATACATGTGTAAAGAAATCATCTTATCCCTAAAGCAGGGATACCAGCCTTTTTGTGGTTGTTGTTGATGGTGCTGGAACATGCCAGCACCATCTGGAATGGAATCCAAGTTTTCGAGACAGCAGGAACCTTTCTTGGACCTTGCTAACACTTTCAATTCAGACCCTCAAAACTTCCTGTACTTCTTCTGACTTCTTCACGATCCCAGTCGCCTTCATAAGTCTTGTCAAGTCCTTGTTCCAGAATGTGCAGCTAAGTTCAAACGGCAGTGTCCTTTGCTGTGTTCCTAGAGTCTTTCTCCCTTGTTTCAGTGTGCCTCCCTGTCTGTGTCTCATGGTGTTTGTGTCTATGTTCATGGTTGTCATGCCCTCTATCTTCACCTCTGCTTAGCTGGCTCTCCCTCTCCCTCCTTTCCCCTTCCCTTCAAGTGGGCATGTCCAATTGGATAATCAGCTGAGTGAGGACACCTGTGTCATGGAGTGACTCATCTGTTCCTCATCACTATCTCCTGCCATAAAAGAAGCTCTTAAATATCTGTGATTCAAAGCCTTTATCCAAGTCTTCCAGCCTCCAGCCTGGTTCTGCTCCTGTGCCGTCTAAGCCAACAGTCCACAAGTTTTGCAACTCATTATCATTCTGCTATAGGGGGAAAACACTCAGGCTTGTTTGTATTACTTTAAAACATTCACAGTCATCTTGAGTACAGCTAAGGGAGGGATGCAGCTTTGGTGTCCCCTCTAAACAGTGGTTGAGGAATTGTTTTGGTAACATATTTGCATGCAAAAAGGAAAGCACAATCTAAAACGTGACTTAACTGAAATTTTCAGTGTGTCAGCTACTGCTCTGAGTTTTTTTCCATAGTAAAGGAGGAGAGAGGAGAAAGGAGAAATCTGCATGAAATGTGCGGCCAACCAGGCCTCCTCACCAACCTGTTCCAGTCTCTGAGTCAGCTAGCTACTAATCTGCTACCAAACCTGCTGCTGTCCTGCCAGCTTAGCTCTAGGGTCAGCCAGTCACTGGACTGCTGCATGATCCTGCTCCCCAAAGTCCACAAAGACTCATTTGCTGGTGAACTGTCTAGAAGTAACCTTTGAGGTGATAGTGCCAACGTCTGGAATGTCCTGCTTAATCTGCTGCTACTGTGATCGGCTGATGTGACTCTGGATAAGCAGAAGAAAGTGGATGGGTAATGCACTGAAGCTCTGTTTGGCCTGCAATGTAGCTCATCATGTGGATTGTTGAGACTCTGTTTGTTAGTGCAGAGTGTTTCATAACTTTACTCACTAGGGTTAAGGTTAGGGTTAGTGGTGAAGGCTTTGGGCTACTGATCAGAAGGCAGGGGCTCATTCCCAGTACCACCAAGCTGCCACAGCTGGGCCCCTGAGCAAGGCCCTTAACCCTGTCTGCTCCAGGGGGGCCTTAATGTGGTTGACCCCACACTCTGACCCAAGCATCCTCGGATATGCAAAAAGAGAATTTCCCCTCACGGGGAATAATAGGGTATATACAATTTTTTAAAAATGAAATGAAAATTATATTACACAAATACTGAGAAAGTATACATGATAGAAAACCTGCAAATGTATTATTTCTCCATCATTTCAGATATGTGTAGTCATGAAGAGCCTGTTCTTTTGTGAGTACAATATGTTGGATTAATTTGCTTTTTATGCTTCGATTTCTGTTTATGGTCATAATGGTACTTTTTTTCTCAAAAGCTTTCTTGGGATAAAGCTAAGCTAATGTAAGTGAATGAAATTCTGGTAATATTTTCTCTACCAATGCACAGACAATGGTAGAGAGCTGTTGTACAGAGCTCCACAATGGTTGTTGCTGTGACTGCAGGTGGCAAACACCTGTGTCCTTTCTTCCACGCAACACAGTGATCCACTACACAACCAGAACAGGGAAGAAAGTTATCATATATAGTTGATTTGGCATATGTGTTTATGTAACTGAAACTATAATGTGCACATTCAAAGGCAGAGTGAAAAGCCTGTAATCTTAGTCTAGGACCTACCTGCTCTTGTTAGGGATGATTCCCTTTTCTAGTAGCTGCTTGTCCTTGCCAACACGGATTGCCAGCCAGTTACCCAGCTTGCCATCGTACAGGGTATCCACCACCTTGAAGATGTCCCCCCGAGTGAAGGCCAAGCTCTGAGAAGTCTCCTTCTCACACTCAAAGTGGGTGCGGATGAAGAAGGAGTCTCCACGCCCCGATGCCAAGATATCATTATAGACTACATAGATAAAATAGTTGGAGATAAAGAGGAGAGTACATTAAAAAAAGGTGAATGAAGGAATGGAGGTGTGGCAGCTATACAGTGAAATACTAGCATGAGGTTTAGACAAAGTGATGACCACCATAATCTGAAGCAGTTTGATGTTATCATGATTTTGGACTCTGCAACAGTTTTTGAAAAATAAAAGTTTCTCACCTTTAGAGCTCTGACATAAATTTGGACATTATTTTTTTAGTATTAATTGCACTGTTGAAATGTCAGGCTGCTTTGAATGCAGAAAGGTTTCAGTTGTATACTCTGTAGGGGAAAAGTTGTCAAGTTCATAGAGCAGACATTCTTATTAGAACAAGCACTTTTCTCAAAACCTTCTGGCCAGTGATGCATTAGTGGGAAACTTTTCCCTCAGTGACCTTACATGATCACTGAACAGGACACTACTCCTGCCGCCTTTGATCCTGAGAGCCACAAGCCCTTGATGAACATTCACTCACTACAAAAATAATCACTCTAACAGTCTTCAACGGTGATTTGTGCCATTCAGAGTCTACCCAGGGTCTCGGATTGCACACAGGTGGTCCACACTTTGACTAGAACCTTTGACTGATTGGATTTTTTTTTAATACATTTTTCATACATCCAATTTTTAATACATCTAATAGTATCATCAGGTGATGATACGATACTAGTAGTTTGATGATACTGACATGCAGTAGGCCAACATTATGAAACAATAGCTTTAACTGAGAAGCAGGAGGGTGAAATTGGGTGAAGAAATTAGTAAAGATTGCAGAAGTTTGATTTCTCATCATAACATTATTACAGTGGTATGTACAGATATGTTACAAACATAATTGCAAAGCTCTGGTTCAGTATCCTGTGGAATGGTAATAACATATCACTGCATAGATATGTTACTATCGATACAACAGCACTGCACAGATAATACCCAGATATCGAAATAAATATGCAATGCAGTCCTGTCACCAAAAACATATATTACTATTATATGTAATATACTGTATGTTCTGTAATAAATACATGTACATATACACATATATATATATATATATATATATATATATATATATATGTATATAATTACTTTACTGTCCCTCCTTTTCAGCGAACCAATCATATATTAAATGAAGTGGGACTCATCTCCCTGGCAGTCCACAAGTCAGAGGAGAAGCTTTGAACATGTTGTGAATGTGTCATATTTCAACCCTTACTGTGCTATTTTCCAAAACCTAACCAAGTAATTGTGTTCCCTAAACCTAAACACAACCTTCTATTATGTATGTATTATTATGTTTTGAAACTATCAAGAAAATTTTCAAGCCAAACCACACACGTAGTTTTGGTGCCTAAACCTACAGTATGTTGAAGAATAATGATTCCACATGGGATATGAACCCTGGTTCCCTGGATGAACCTGTGCCTCCATCCTCCAACCCTACCTCCTTAAGCCATGATTTAACTTCTGCAGATCCATAGTAGCTGTTAATATAGTACTTTTCCAGTCAGTGGAAGTCTACTTGGAAGGTTCAAATTTTGGGTTGAACATCTGAGAAGGGGTCTGTGCAAACTGTGAAAACTCTAGGGGACTTGTACCCCTTTTCCACCGACCTGGTTCCAGAGCCTGACTTAGCACCAGCTCTTTATGTTTCCACCGCGTAAGCACTGGTTCCAGGTTCTAAAAACTGGTGCTTTTGGCAAGCATCAACTCTTTGCTGGGCCAGAGCTAAGAACTGAGTATGTCAGGGGCTGGGAGCGGGGTTATGGTGACGAATGATCAACGATGGAAAAGGACACACAAGTGGTAATATGTGTCCTTTTTTGCCAGGACATCCCCGGTCCAATCGCAGATGTATTGGAATGACTCCCGGGACACATGGAAGTTTATCACAAACTGTTGCACTGAAATCCGGTACAATTGTGTTCCACCAGTATCAAGATCGCAAATGTGTCCAGGCAACAGGCGACCTCCGCCTCACAAACAGCCTAAAGACCATCTATAAAGATAAATATAGATATTATCATCAACTTATTGTGTTTGTTTAAATGCTCTGGAATTGATGCAAGCATAGTCATTTTATGGTGATGTAATGGCGTGGCTCCAACTTGGCTCCTTGCCAATGGAAAAGCAAACAGGTTCTTAGGAGGAACAGATTTGAGCTAACGAAGCCACAGCACGAGCACCAGCACCAAACTAGCACCTGGTTCTTCTTGGAAAAGGGGTATTGGTGAGATAACAAATTCAGGATCTTTGTGTATTTGCCGACTTAGAAAGTACAACACCGGCCTTAAGCAGACTTTGTGGTTCTATCAGATTGGCAGCCTTTCCTATGACATCACAAGTAAGAAAATATATTGCAGAAGTGGTCATAGGAGACGTTACTGATTTCAGTGTTTAGTAAATCGTTATGAGTTAAAAAAGAAATGCTGAATTTAACAAACAAGAATAGGTGTTTCCCTGGTGATGGGTGCCAAGAGTTGTAGGTGTGGGGCTCTGTGTTAGGGCTGGAGATATCTCATTATTATCACAATCCCAGAGGTCCAGAGCAGGAAGAGAAGAAGCTGTTGAGGCCTTGATTTAAGTCAGTCATGATTTATTGTTTGCATATCCAGTGTTGTCATGGTTGATTAATCACAAAACAATGCCATCTGATTTGCTACAACAACATGGGGAAAAATAATGTCCTGATTTTATTTTCATCCAGGTTAAGCTCAGTGGCAGGTGTGCTTCCCTGATGCATGAGAGCAATGGAAGCAAAGGAAAATGCTGAGTTTATCTCCAGGGACCTGGTAGGTTTACCAGACTTTGACATTGTTAGTACCACATGTAGTCACTGCTCAGTGTTGTACAGTGCCTGACACAGCTACACTTCTTCCCACAGCAAATAAAGGTGAACCACCTGACTGTGTTGCAGCTCACTCAGGTTTGCAGCCTCAGGCTGGGACTACAAGTCACTCTCATGTGATCTTGCCACTTGTAAAATTCATGCAGGCTATGTGTTTCTAACACAATACCCCACACTAAAAGCAGAACCACTCCCTTCTCCATTCCCTGCACAAGCAGGAGAGTTGAAAGTTTTTACTAATACCTGCAAATTGGCAGAAGGTAGGACTGCAATTATCTATACTAATAGTCTCTATTCTTTTGAAGTGGTACAGGATTTGTACACTGTATGGCAACAAAGAAAATTCCTGACATCAACAGACAAACCATTAGCACATCATAAAATAGTGGCTGACCTACTTGGAGCTCTGCTACCTCCACAGCCACTTGTGATATGCAAATGTAATGCACACACAAACTGTTCCAGTTTCCACAGGAAATACAATGGTAGACAAAGCAGCAAAAGGCACATAAAGATTAATACTGTCCTATTTACAGCTTCCTGTTTTAGAAGATGTAGTCAAACCAACAGCTCATCGGAGTAGAACAGAGCTAAACCAGATGACAAACATTCCCAGAAGTAAGCTAATGCTGAACTCAGAGGTGATATTTGGTTCGGCCCTGGAAACACTGTTTACCTAAATATCTGTTTCTTTTCTATGCCAAAATGACACATGGGTGGAATCATTGTGTCAAAAGGGGGGATGCAAACAGTAATAAACAGACATTGGTGCAAAAAGAATTCTCTGTGTCATTTGTGCAAACACGATGTTGAAAGGGGGCAGCAAATTCCCCAGAGTACGTATTCCCACTCCTGAAGATCTTTTATCATTTGCAAATGGACCTCATTAAACCAACACCAAGTGAATGGAAAAAGTATTGTCATGTCATATTAGACATGTTGTCAAAACAGACTGATTCATACCTCACATCCATGCTCACGCCAGTGCAAAAATAATACCAAGAATGGGAATTCCACAGACAATTAGTAGTGACAATGAAACAAATTTTGTCAACACAGCACAAGAGGTGAGTGAATACCTTTGGCTCATACCACCATTGTGTCTATGACCCAGCAAGTGAAGGAGCTGTGGAGAAAGAAAATGGCAGACTTAAATCCAACTGGCTGAATGCTGTGCTGAAACAGGGCTGAATTGCAGAAACGCCTTCCCCTTGGTTCAAACTGAGATGAGAGCAAGGGTCAGAGCCTCAGCCTCTTTTGGAAGACTGACCCATGAACAGATGTATAGGACCACAAAAGAAACAGACACCTCATACAGAACAGTGTTACAATTAACCCTTAGAAGCTGAATGACTAAAAATGATTTGTACCCTGATGATGCACCATAGCAGATAGGCTCTTCTGCACAATTATGAAAAATATCGCTATTGCACACATTTTATGGTGAGATGCATGTATATCACAACCTTAAAAAAGGCACGGGGACCCTGACCCACCATGATCTTAAACCAGAGGACTGAATTGTGGACAAAGACAGCAGAAGGAAGATTGAAGAAACCATGGTGACTGGGCCTGTATCAAGTTCTCCTAACAGCACTGGAGGGTAATGATTGCAGAGAACTATGTGGGTTCACACCAGTCATTGTGAACAAATTAAACAGATTAAACATTCAGAACAGCACTTCAGTGTGGATAGAGGGGACAAAAAATGAGTTGTTAGTATAACAGACAATAACCATACCTTTATCAAGGTTGTTGAGAACATTCAAATAAACATCATATCTAGAAAAAAGATGACCAAATAACACGTTTTGGGTATTTGAAACATTTTATGGCACTTGTGACATCATCAGAATGATAAAGTTTTGCTGAGGTTAGCATTTTCTCAAAACCAGGGTTTAACTTTTGTATTCAAAGAAAGTAAATTGCCTGTTAAAATTGTAATTATCATCATTTCGATCTCTTGCCCCTGCACATGCATGGCAGCTCTGCCACCATTGGTGAATGACTGATTTTTAACCACTTTTTCATGAAGGCAGTGAGGAGTTTGCAATTTAATTGTCAGGTCAGTGCTCTGCTTCATTGTGTTACATGTTTTTGCTCCATTTTTTCCTCAATTAAAAGGATAAAGCCTTTTTGCAGAGCCACAAGCTCAAAGGGGCCAATGTTCTCATTACATAACACAGATTATGTTGCTCTCTATCACCCAGTATGTTCTTGAACAGCTCTGTGTGGGTATCTACATGTATCATGCTTGGCTGAACCAAAACTAGCTGAATCTGGTTTACAAACCTTAGGGGACCAAGCTTGTACACTATATTACCAAAAGTATTTGCTCACGCATCCAAATGATCAGAATCAGGTGTCCTAATCACTTGGCCTGGCCACAGGTGTATAAAATCAAGCACCGAGGCATGCAGACTGTTTGACAAACATTTGGAAAAGAATGGGTTGCTCTCAGGAGCTTAGTGAATTCCAGCATGGAACTGTCATAGGATGCCACCTGTGCAACAAATCCAGTCCTGAAATTTCCTCACTCCTAAATATTCCACAGTCAACTGTCAGCTTTATTATAAGAAAATGGAAGAGTTTGGGAACAACAGCAACTCGGCCACCAAGTGTTAGGCCACGTAAACTGACGGAGAGGGGTCAGCGGATGCTGAGGTGAATAGTGCAAAGAGGTCACCGACTTCCTGCACAGTCAATTGCTGCAGAGCTCCAAACTTCATGTGGCCTTCAGATTAGCCCAAGTACAGTACTCAGAGAGCTTCATGGAATGGGTTTCCATGGCAGAGCAACTGCATCCAAGCTGTACATCACCAAGTGCCAAGCGCCGGATACAGTGGTGTAAAGCACGCCGCCACTGGACTATAGAGCAGTGGAGACGCGTTCTCTGGAGTGAACAATCACACTTCTCTGTCTAGCAATTCCATGGACCAGTTAGGGTTTGGCGGTTGCCAGGAGAACGGTGCTTTCATTGTGCCAAGTGTAAAGTTTGGTGGAGGAGGGATTATGGTGTGGGCTTGTTTTTCAGGGGTTGGGTTTGGCCCCTTAGTTCCAGTGAAAGGAACTTTGAATGCTTCAGGATACCAAAACATTTTGGACATCAATGCTCCCGACCTTGTGGGAACAGTTTGGAGCAGGCCCCTTCCTCTTCCAACATGACTGTGCACCAGTGCACAAAGCAAGGTCCATACAGACATGGATGACAGAGTCTGGTGTGGATGAACTTGACTGGCCTGCACAGAGTCCTGACCTGAACCCGATAGAACACCTTTGGGATGAATTAGAGCGGAGACTGAGAGCCAGGCCTTCTGGTCCAACATCAGTGTGTGACCTCACCAATGCGCTTCTGGAAGAATGGTCAAATATTCCCATGAACACACTCCTCAACCTTGTGGACAGCCTTCCCAGAAGAGTTGAAGCTGTAATAGCTGTAAAAGGTGGACCGACATCCTATTGAACCCTATGGGTTAGGAATGGGATGGCACTTAAGTTCATATGTGAGTCAAGGCAGGTGAGCAAATACGTTTGGTAATATAGTGTATCTCCATAATTACATGGAAACATCATAGTGAAAGAAACGGGGACAAAGAGATGATGGTCCTGAGGTATGAGTGTGACAACAAACTATTTTGGAAAAGTACACAAGCATTTCTAGTCAAAAATTATTCCATCACTGTTAACACCTCGGGCAAGCCGTTTCAACATCCATTATCTGTACACCGCTTAAATCCTCTGTAGGGTCGCGGGGGGACTGGAGTCTATCCCAGTCGACTCAGGGCGAAGGCAGGGGACACCCTGGACAGGTTGCCAGTCTATCACAGGGCTACATATAGAGACAACCAAGCACACTCTCATTCACACCTACGGACAATTTAGAATAATCAATTAACCTCAGCAAGTTTTTGGACTGTGGGAGGAAGCCTGAGTACCCGGTGAGAACCCACGCATGCACAGGGAGAACATGCAAACTCCACACAGAAAGATCCCAGATCCCAGGCATCCTAACCGGGACGTGAACCGGGGATCTTCTAGCTGTGAGGTGACGCTGCTAACCACCAAGCCACTGTGCAGCCCCTATTTCAACATGTTATGGCTAAACTGGATATGACATCTACATTGTCCTTTCAGATGACTAAAATTTGGGTTGAACTCGTAAAGATGACGTATATATCTATAACTAGAATTCTATGTCGTCAAAATATAATTACAGTTGTCTTGATTTAGAGTTTCAAATCAGGAAAATGAATTGCTGATATCTGTAGTTATGTCAGAGGCTACAGTAAGGAGAAGACAGACATGTCTTGTTTTTCAAACATTTTCCTTAACCACATATGATAAATATTCAACCACAATGTCAGAACAGCCAGAGGTTCTGTTTCTATTAAATTTCAAACACAAGTCTTTAATTACTGAAGTTCTTGTTCTCCATAAACTCCTTGCTGAAGAGCTCCTCCTACTTCATAGGAATCTAGCAATCTTATCCACAAAACAGCCCCCATTATTTCTGCTAACACTGTTCAAACGCTTTGCTGGACCAGAGTCTAATGGCAAGCCTTGCATAAGCAGCATCATGAACGACAATTCAGACTAATCATAATGACTTCTGAGATATCTTCAGCTATTCTAATTAGTTAAAACTAAACAACAGACATCTCTAATGGTCATTTTGACAGGTCAGGTGACACGTAACTATGACTGGTCAAAATGTCTATAACTTTAATCCCAGATTGTCAAACTCAGCTATTAAACTGTAAAAACTGCTTTCAATAAACACATCATGTACAGGCTTAGTCTGTGATTATACAAACATGTTACAGTGGAAAAATGGTGTTGCGTGTTCTGTGATCTGATTGGCAAAAATCCAATAATAAAACCCAACACCAATAGTGTGCTAGTCTGCCTCCCAGTACTTTCTGACTATCCTACTCTGCCTGCTGCTCTCAGCTCCAAGTACATTGCTTCCTACAAAAAACACAAATATTTGTTACTGGGTCCAGTTTCACCAGCCAAACCCGCATATGATTTCTGCCAAGCTTGTTGAATCTAAACATCACTAAACAGAACCTGTCTGGCATTGTGAAGTAGCTAAAGGGTCTCAAAAAGTAGCACATGCTGCCAAGAGATTCAAGAACATATGTAAAACAAAGTCATTGACATTTATCAGTCAGAAAGGGTTACAGAGCCATTGCTAAGGCTCTCGGACTCCAGAGAACCACAGTGATAGCCATTATGCACAAATGGAGAAAACATGGAACAGTGGTGAACCTTCCCAGGAGTGGCCAGCCTATCAACATTTCTCCAAGAGCGCATCGATATCTAACCCAGAAGGTCACAAAAGAAACCAGACCAACATCAAAAGGTCTGCAGGCATCACTGGCCTCAGTTAAGGTCCATCTACATGATTCCACAATAAGGAAGACACTGGGCAAAAATGACATCCATAGGAGAGTTGCAAGGCACAAACCACTACTGACCAAAAAGAACATAAAGGTTAAAATATCTGGATGAGCCCCAAGACTTTTGGGGTAACATCCTGTGGATTGAGGAGTCAAAGGTGGAACTTTTTGGAAGACATGGGTCCTGTTATATCTGGTGTAACGCTAATACTGCATTCCACAAGAAGAACATCATACCAGTAAACAGTGAAACATGGAGGTGGTAGTGTGATGGTTTGGGGCTGTTTTGCTTCCACAGGATCTGGATGACAAAACCCTCTAATGTGGCTGAAATTAAACTATTCTGAAGAAGAAGAGTGGGCCAAAATTCCTCCATGGCAATGTAAATGACTGATTACAAGCTGTAACAAACATTTAACTGCAGCTGTTGGTGGCCCCACCAGTTATTAGGTTTAATTACTTTTTCACATGGGTAAAATAGGTTGTTAATAAATCTTTAATAAATCATCACCTAAAAATGCATTTTATGTTTTGGGGGTTTTCTCTGTCTAAATATAAATACTAGTTTGATGATCTGGAACATTTACGGGTGACAAATATGCAAAAATAGAACACATCATCAAATACTCTTACACAGCACTGTATACAGTGCCATTTTTAAAAGCCCAGTAATTTCCCTAAACAGAGATAGAGTTACCTACTTGGGAGCATTAATGTGCTTTGTGAACTTGATGGTAATCCTCCTTTAAAATACAATATTTCTTTACCTGTTCTGGCCATTTTTACGTTAAGTGTTGAAATACAAAAGTTTCTAGGGGGTGAAAATAAAAGGGGTCCAACAGAAAGGCTGAATTATTATTCAAATTTAAACTGTATTTTTTATATAGTTTTACTTGATGCGTGAAAAATAAAATGCGGATCATAATTTTCTGTTTTTAGGTGTTTCTAAAGGGGTGTTTTACCATCAGGTTTGCTCTGGGCCAGGATTGTGACCACATCCCCCTTTGGAATCTCCAGTAGGAAGAGCACTGCTTCCTCTCTCACTACACCTTGAAAATCAACGTTGTTCACCTTCAAGACACAAGCAAAGGGTACCACAATTAGGACTGTTTACTATTTAGATATCATGTACAACACAACAATGTTTTTCTGTGTCAGCTCTGTGAGTTTACTACATTAATAAATATCAGAGGAAATCAATGAGATCAGGTTTTTCAACATCTAAGTTATACAGTTTTAAGACTGCTTATGAACTTATAAACATAAATAACTTGAGTAACTTGTTTCCTTTCACTTTATTTGATGAGTAGATTGACTGTTGCAAGTTAACTCCTAAATTAAAGAATTTAAATGCTTCAGAGACTCCAGTTTTTGTGCTTTAGAGAAAACAGACAGGATGGAAAGTTATTGTGTGTTTCATTAATAGATGTTAAATACAGTCATGGCTATTTTGTTTCATAATACTGAAAACTCTGCTGGCCATGTTAGTACTCAATTCAGTAACTTATAATTGAATAAAGTTGCTGGCAACACCTTAACATGTGGTTTAACAAAGTGGCTCGAATGGCGGCAGCAGCATTTTGAATGGATGACTGTAGTTCATTTTCAAACCAAGAAAATAAACTAAGACAAATGTTGAAATTTGGTAATGGACATATGAGTTCACAAAACCTCCAGAGAGCTTAACAAATTAACAAGTTTAAATCAAACAAACAAGACAAAGGTTTGCACAGCAGACCATTTTAATGTAGTTAAAATAGATTTGCATGTTCAAAGAACTATGCAAGCCAAGACAAGGGTTTATACAAAATGAAATTTAACCAATGAAATGAAAATGTGATGGTGTCTAAAGAATTGGCTGTAGTGTTTTACGTAATGTAAAATAAAAAGCTGGCCTTTTGACACTTTAGTATTTAGAAACAGTAGAATATACAGTAATGGAAAAAAATATTAGACCAGCCTTGTTTTCTTCAATTCCTTGTTCATTTTAATGCCTGGTACCATTAAAGGTACATTTGTTTGGACAAATATCATGATAAGAACAAGAATAGCTCATAAGTGTTTCATTTAAGAGCTGGTATCTAGTCATTCTCCATGGTTTTCTTGATAATAACCAGAATTATTCAAGTTCTTACATCAATAGCTCTGGTGGCATTGCACTGCCAAAAACAGTGCTTTTAGGTATTCCATGTTTTCTTTTTGTCTTTTTTGCAACATGATACACACAGGAGTTAGTACTTGATTGCGTAACCATTGTTTTTGATGACTGCAGCCATGTGTCATGGCATGCTCTCCACCAGCCTCTGACATTGTTCTGCTGTCCTAGCAGCCCATTCCTGTTTGCTTTGTTTTTGGGCTTGTGGTTCTCCATTTTGTGTTTGATGATTTTCCACAGGTTTACAATTGGATTTAGATCTGGTGATTGAGCAGGCCAAGGCATGGTTCCAATATTCTGGTTCTCCATCCAGGTTTTGACTGACCTTGCCGTGTGGCAAGGGGCACTGTCTTGTTGGAAAATCCAGTCGTTGGAGGTAGGAAAGAGTTTTCCAGCTGATGGAAGAAGATTGTTTTCAAGAGTAGCCCTGTACATGACCTGGTTCATTCGCCCTTCACACAGTTGCATTTGCCCTGTTCCACCCATACTGAAACAACCCAGATCATCACTGATCCACCCCCATGTTTTACTGCAGGGGCAACACAGTCTGGTTTGTAGGCTTCTCCAGGCTTCCTCCTAATCAGCAAGTTGGCTTTCCTCTGCCTTTTGTTGATGAAGGGCTTCTTTCGTGCCCTGTGTGACTTCAGACCAGCTTCGAGAAGTTGGTTTTGAACTGTCCTTGCTGAACAAGTCACATTTCTCAACAGTGCCCACTCATTTTTAAGGTCCCTGGAGGTCTGACAATGATTCCGGACATAGGAACAGATGAGTGCTCGGCCATCTCGTGGGGTAGAAAGACGTTTCCTGCAGCGACCAGCTAGCAATTTGATAGTACGATGTTCAGCTTGTTTTTTCTTCTTGTAATGAACAGCTGTCTTGGAGATCTTCAGTTTTTTTTTTTTTTGCTACCTGTCTCTTACTCATGCCAATTTCCAACAGTGCCAAGATGGCCGCCTTTGTTGCTTTACATAATTCTTTTGTTCTAGGCATTATGTGAGAGCTGACAACTTCTAAGTTGTGCTACAGCTTGAACTCTAGGCCTTTGCATGTACAGTGTTGCTTATGACATGAAATGGTCTCTTATATACCCTGGGAATACAATTAAGCTTAAGCATGTCAAATAAGACATAAAGTATTATGGAATCAGCTGCATTTTGTGTCGTGTTCATTATATTCTTCAGCTAATATACCTTTAGTGGTACCAGGCAAGAAATGAACAAGAAATTGAAGACAACAAAGGCTGTCTAATCATTTTTTCCATGACTGCATTTCATTATGCAAATTGCTTTTTGGCTATGAAATAAGTTCTGTGTAGGGCTGACTACCTTTAGGATCTGGTCTCCAACGCGGAGGCCCTCTTCCTCAGCAGGACTGCCCACTTGAACACCAGCAATGAAGATGCCGACATCGTTACCTCCTGCTAGCCTCAGTCCAACACTGTCTCCCTTCTGGAAATTTACCATCACTGTGTTTGGCCTACAGGAGCAGAAACGCATGCCTCCATTAACAATACTGACCAGGTTTACTAACATGAGAAGGTAAGGCAAATGTATGAAGTCTCTCCTGTCCTTTGTGTTTTGTCCTTTCTGTCCTCTCTCTCCCAGTACCTCTCTGCAGGTCTCTCTGGCCCTGCAGGTACATGATTTAGATCTGCAGTTACGGTCCTCACAACCCTGTTCAGTGTTTTTTTGTTTGTTGCTGCTCAATGCTGATTTTTTCTTTCCCTATTCTCCACTCACCCCAACCAGTCATCTTGAATTATACACAGGCAAGTTTAAGCAGTTTGATAATCATCATTTGATGGGTGTATTTAGATACTGAATTCACTAAGGGTCTCACATGTATATTCTTTTCTGTTACATACCTTTTCATGCGACTGACTAAAAAGATAAATCGAGAAAGAAAGACACAGTAAAAAAAAAGCATAAGCACGGTTAAAGGAGAAAAAGAAAAACTTGCCCATATATTTTTTCATCTTCTGGACAGGGTCGTAGTAGAATCTTGGGTGTGGTCGTTACAGCAGCTGTGGATAAGAAAATCAGGAAGAGTACTGTTAATGTCTGTTGTTTAGCTGCTAACAACCTATTATATCAAAAAAGTAAATGACAGAAAATGAAACTTTGGAAATTACCAATTAGTTCAAAGGACTGTCAGAGTTTAGAGAGAAGCAGCTAATAACGATTTCCTTAGAGATGTTTAGATAAAGAGGCAGTAGTGACATGTTACGATATGATTGTATGTGACATGATCACCAGACCTAATTCATTTATAAAAACTCCTCATAAATACACTTTACAGCATCTGCTCATGTCCAAACAGCAGACGGACACAGTTAGAGACTGGCCGATGAACGCAGATGAGCATTTACCAGCTAATGAGCCAGATATTTCCATCAGGAGTAAGTGACCAAAAACAGAGCTAAAAGGGTACTGAATATCTGGCTTACATTCTTCAGTTGAACACAAACACAACATCCAGACAAGTCCAAGTGTGGCTTCATGACTGAAATGTAAATAGGAAAAGCTTATAATGTTTTCTAAAATGATCATTTGTCAGATGTGTTTGAAATTTGTCCAGCAAAACCAAAAAAACAATTAAGGGGCCTTTTAGTTTCTAAATATACCAGTATACTGTATCAGCATATCTGCTGCACTGCTTTTGTTAAAGAACCTCTGCATGAAAATGATCACCATGTACTGTAGGTGTAAATGCGAGGGCTGAGATAACCTGGAGGCTCCTCTATATGCTGTTCATCTGAGTTCAGTTCAGCTGACGCCAGGGGATCTTCAGGCACTCTAAATGGAGAGGCCATTGCTGACATCTCAGCTGTTCTCCTCTGTTCTTCCCTGTTACCCAAACACAAACACACACACAAGAATGAGAGCCTCTAAAAGAGCTACAAGGTGTAACAGCAAAATACTTAAAGCCTAAATATGGTAGGTTATCTCATGTACGAGATGGAAAAAACTATAGTGAAGCTGTGTCTACCTAGACAGTATCTCAGCTGCAGTTTTCTGTGGTCTTTCTTGATCCTGTTATCCTTATAATCATCCAAGCTCTCTACACATGTGGAGCAACATCGTTTTACTCATGCACATCCATAGCGCGCGTCTGTAAGTACTATTTCCTGGCATTTCAAACAAATAAGTATGTAAATGCTTACTGAGTTCTGAGTGTTTTCAAAGTGTGGGATTCATATTATGCCTTCTCTCATAGTCTCGTATGTGGTGTCACATAGTAGAATGGTCTGGCTACACCTCATTATCATTCTGCTATGGGCAAAAAAGCTCTGGCACACTTGTACTTCTTCAGACCAATCAAGATTGTCATGGATGGGACTAAGAACAGGATGCAGCGACTGTGGTCACTGACAATACATATGGAATTGTTTGGTGGAACATGTGCATGCAAGAAAGTGAACATTAAAATGGATAATTCACAGAAAAAAAATACCAGAACTGCTTCATCAAAAACTTTATATTTTCAGTGTGTAGGTTGCTGCCAAGAGGTTGTTGTTTCCAGTTGTCAAAGGGATTTTGAAAACAGTAGAACGTGTATAGCAGAAGGGGAAGAGAAAGCTGTGTGAAATGCGTGGCCTATGGATGGCTTATACCTGTAGTCTACAACCAGTGACTCAGACTACCTCATATGCAAGACAGGGTATAAAAGCACAGGTACATTGTAGGAAGGGAAAAGGGATACACAGGACATTTGACCTAAATGAGACTCACATCAAGTCTTTGGTTATGTGAAAGCAGTCAAAAAGTCAGTCGTCTAAATCACATTCAAATTGGGTCACAAGTATTGTGAAAGTCATTAGTGTCAAGTTGTGAGACTTAGTTTAAACTCATCCACCCACCGAACTTCTATCCACCCTACCTGTGGTTGTCCCTTTCATTAGAAGAGTGGGACGAAAGGTCAGACTGGCGGGACCTTCTCTCTTCTGGCGGAGAATAGGAGTGGTATGATGACTCCATCTCTGATATGTCTAATTGACAAGCAGACAGACATCTTAGTGAGACACACAAACTTCATACAAATTAACTCCAGACTGCACACTGTACCCACCACCACAGCCGCCATCACCACCATCACCACCATCACCACCATCACCACCATCACCACCTCCAAATAAAAAATGGTTGCCTTAGGAAGTCCAGAGACCAGCTAATTACCCCATGAGACAGAGTGAGGATATTATTAGAGATGTCAGAATCATAAAAACAAGCTCTAGTGCCACAGCTCAGCATGCAGAAAAAAGCTGCTATTAGTCAAGCATGATTATTTGTCCAGAAATCAACAGGAAAAACAGCATCATTGTTAAAATTGGTATAAAAACATCTCACTTTCGAGATTGTTTCGCTGTTGTCCAGCCAGTCATTGGTTCTCAGACATATTAGTACACAAATTTTGTGACTGGTGGCGACAGCATGTGTATTTTGATAAACCTGCCTGTCTGAAATTAAGATGACTATGGGCAGCAAAGTCCTTTCAGTTCAGCTATTTTTTGAGGTGACCACAGTCAGAATTGAAGGTCACGACATCCACTGCCCTAAAAAAACTTTTTTGAGACATAATTAATAGATTATACAGCAGTAAAATTGTGTATTATCTCTGATTAAACTGGCAAGAATATCTCCTTCTTTCAATACAATTTGAGCAATTGATTCAATGAATATAAAATATGTTAATATACTATATTAGAAAAATACTTACAGGCAGGGATGTCCTGATCCGATCCCAAACATCAGGATCAGGGCTGCTCAAGGCATTTTTAACTGATCAGTATTGGTAACCTCAGCCCAATCCTTTGTTTACGTCAGCTGTAACTCAGATGCCGTAAAGGGAGAACACAATTTGTGGCAGGACATTAGGAATCTAACTGTAAATAATTTCCTGAAAAAATATGTAGCATTGTCAATCAGTATTTAAAACTGATAACACAAACTGAGCACTGATGTACATTTGACTTGTGTTGATGTTGCTGTTTCAGTCAGTGGAAACATGGTATGCAAAGACAGCCAAGAAGGCTCTGTTACATATGCCACTCCGATACAAGATTTTGGTGTAGTTGATGCCGATTTGTCTCAAATACATCCGTGTCAGTGTGCACTCAGTTAACTGCTCTGAAGAGGAAGGGTAAAAATTTGGCAGAGGCTTGTATGTCATTCAACAAAACCCCCCTGAAAACTGTGCAACGGCACACAGGCACTTAGAGACACTGGCGTTGTTGATAAAATCAACAAAGTATCAGCAAACTGATGTTTTACACATAAACAGGCTTTGTCCTGAGAATATAACACTCCAGATCATGACTAAGACAGAGTTTCCATCAAAATACTCCTACCTGTCCACCATACACTCTGTACTTGGCACACACAACAAAGCACATATTAAGGTGAAGAAATTACCAAACTGGCAGAGTGCTACTTGCACTGGTCATTTTGCTGCCAGAAAAATTAGGCCATTGGACTTTAGACCTCATCGGGCAATGTGTCATGTAAGCAAGTTTGTTGACAATGCACAAACAATTCCGTGGATGGACCAGTAGAATCTGTACTGCAAGTATAAAAACTGTTTTCTTGTAAGACACATCAGAATCTATAAAAAAAATCGATGGCTCCTTGAAGAGCTTTACACTTGTTCCGTGTGTTCATCTATGGCCAGAGCAAACGGCAAACCTGTGTGAACATTGCTGCTTTTACTTAAGTAGAAGTGTTCATGTCGCTCTCACATAGGTTTGTCTCTGACTGTTTGGGAGTGTTTTGTTTGCTGGCATGTCGCTCCAGATTTATCCTTTATTATCATACATATATACATTTGTGAAAAATGATTCACTGTTTATTTAATCTAAAATCAGTTGAATGCTGATAATTTTAATTATTCCATCTTTGCAAAAATACATTTTAGAGCCTATGTATTTGGACAGTTGGAGATTTTTGTTGTTTAGGCTCTCTGCTTCAGTACATTCAGTAAGCAACAAAGTTATGGAAATGACAGTATAGTACATAAGCTTAATTTGAGTATGTAAAAGCAATACAAAGTAACTGTGTGGGAGATACAACAGTTTTAAAACATAATGCCCAAACTGCAAGGGGTCAGCAACAACTTCATACTTGCACACTACTAAACATTGACTGGGCAGCTGTATTAATGCATAAAACAGCCCACACATGGCTCAGAGCTAAGAACTGACAGTTGATATTTAGACTGGAGTTGTCTGCGACCTTACCAATGAAAGAGATGACGATAATAAAGCTCAAAAAGTAAAAGTAATTTATACAAATTTGAATAAAGAAAACCTCACAGACAGAGCCAACTCTGTCTAGTCTCCTTCTTGAATGTCTGTATAAATATAATCACCTGATTGCATGGACTGTATGATTGTATGTTTATTTTTTAAAAAGACAAAACTATGGGTAGCAAACCCAGAACCTCATTCCACCAAATGAATAATAAAGATGCATTTCCTCCATTTGCTCCAAGGTTCTGGTGCCTAAAGTTGGACAGACCCCACCAGAGCTGAGGGTGGCTGCAGTGACGGTCTGAGAGAGCCTTACCAGAGAAGACACAAAATGTCTGCTGACATCTAAGGGCCCAAGACTTCAGATAGCTATTTCCCACAAAACAATAAATTTACTTCAAAGGTTTCTATCCAATTACTTTAAAACCCTAAAGCGTGTGCAACATGTGTAAAAAGAGCCATATCTACCACAGAATTATTTATGTATTGGTGGAAACCTGTTTAACATTAAAACTGAGACTTATCATGTGTGAAGTCAAAGTCACAAGAGATGTTAGTACTTCCAGTTCTTCAAAAAAAAACCTGTAATTTGTATACATTTATCAGAAAACAACTGAATGTGAATTGAATGTGCACACCATATGTATTATCACATGGCCAATATCAGACACATGTAAAGTGCTTTCCAACACTGAATAGTTGTTTCTACACCCGTAGACTGGAGGTTTATATTATGGACTGAAGGTAGCAGGATGCCACTCTGAGACTTCCTACCTCCAATCCTACTAGCCGGTACACCACATATTGTTGCTAAACACCTCCTCTCATTGAGCAAGCTGCAGTTTCAAACAGGCAATAATGGTAAGCACATGGTATCTTTAAATTAGAGTGATGCTGTCAGTGCAATTAGACATGGAAGCATGATGTGAGAATGTTTGTGACGTGGAAATGTAGAAAGAGACAACAGGGAGGTGAAGGGAGATTAGATATACCACCTAGACAAACACTGTTAGAACAATACATAATATATTAATACACTGAAAATTCAGCATCTTACCCACTTCATGAGCCACGGTTTGTCATGCAACATTGTCTATCCACAAAAATAAGTCACCACTGTTTGAATTTAACATTAATATTCAGTATTTAGACAGCTGACAATATTATAAAAATAAAGTACATTCATCTTCCGCTGGCATTATTCACTGTTTTAATGAATCACACAAATCAAAGTGTAAATTGATTAAAATATGTTTTATTTATTCTGGAAAATAAATCATGTATTAAAAAGCAGTGTAAAGAGAAGTGCAACAGGTGGGGAAGCTTTACGGCTTAGTCAGGTTGTGTTGTGTCAGCCATTTTACAGCTTAGAGAAAGGCAACAGATTGTTACACATGCTGTGTCTTGGGTGGTCCTTCATCTAAAAGTATGACATATTATCTGCAAGAGAAAACACAGACAAAGATTGCGCTTTTGAGCGATTACAGAGATCGCCTCTCCCTGTCAAGTGAGTACTTTCAGTCAATATGATCAGTTCAGTGTCTAGTCAGATTTCAAAACTATTTTAGCCCAGATTATATGTAGTCGAGCAGGGAAAACACAAAGTCAGAACTGCTCAGTTTCACCCCTACACACACCAATTACCACATTAAAACCAAGTGTCCTATTTTTAGGCAGCATGCCAGGAAGAAAAAACCTTGATGAAAATGAATGCAGCAGAGTATAGAGAATTCCTAACGGACAACCTGATGCAGTCTGCAAGAGAACTGTGACTTGGGAGAAGATTGTTTTTCAGCAAGACAGTGATCACACAGCCAAAGCCACACAGAAATGGTTTACACAAAACAAGGTGAATGTTCTGAAGTGGCCAAGTCAGTGCCCAGACCTCAGTCCAATTTAGAATGTGTGCCTGGACATAAAAAGGGCTGTTGCAACTTGAAAGAGCTTTCAAAAAAATGAACGGAGTCAAATTGTAATGTCTAGATGTGCAGACCTGTCCACACAGGCTCAAATGAGAAAATGAGATATCGTTGCAAAGACATTTTGACCTCACTGTATATATACACATACATATACTATATATACAGTTGTGTGCGAAAGTCAGGGCACCCCTTTAAAAACAGCATATTTTATATATTAAAAAATTAATATCCATATTTATAGTCTCTCTGGGATATGGGAAAAAAAGACAATATTAACAGGAAACATTAATGCATAGTTACATTTTATTTTATAATTTGAACAAAATTACAAAAACAAAAAACATCATTTTGGCCTGTGCAAAAGTCGGGGCACCCTGAGAGTTTCAATGTGTCAGATTCTTTTAACAAGTTCAGACCTTTACCAGCTCATTAGTCCTGAAGCATGTGTCAACAATTGTCATTAGGGAGCGCCAGCTGGTGTGTATTTCAGGGTTTCTTAAATATGGCGACTCCACAAACCTGTGCAAACAACAGCAATCATGGGTTCCTCTAAGAAGCTAAGTAAGACAGAAAAAATGAAAGTTATTGATGCCCACAATGCCGGGGAGGGCTACAAGAAGATAGCAAAACGTTTTCAGCTTGCAGTTTCCACAGTGCGAGGTATAATTAAGAGATGGCAGGTGAGGGGAACTGTGGAGGTCAAGATGAGATCTGGAAGACCAAGGAAACTCTCGGACAGAACAGCTCGTAGGCTGGTCAGAAAGGTAAATCAAAACCCACATTTGACGTCAAAAGACCTGCAGGAAGATTTAGCAGACTCAGGAGTGGTAGTGCACCCGTCCACTGTGCGGCGATACTTGCACAAACAAGACCTTCATGGAAGAGTCTGCAGAAGAAAACCTTACCTCCGTCCTCATCATAAAATACAACGTCAAAAATATGCAACAGAACATGTACAGAAGCCTGATGACTTTTGGAAACAAGTGCTGTGGACTGATGAAGTTAAAATAGAACTCTTTGGCCACAATAAGCAAAGGTATGTTTGGAGAAAAAAAGGAGCAGCATTTCATGAAAAGAACACCTTGCCAACTGTTAAATATGGGGGTGGATCCATCATGCTTTGGGGTTGTGTTGCAGCCAGTGGGACAGGAAGCATTGCTCGGGTGGAGGGAAGAATGGATTCCATTAAATACCAGCAAATTCTGGAGGCAAATATCACAGCATCTGTAAAAAAGCTGAAGCTGAAAAGAGGATGGCTTCTACAACAGGATAATGATCCAAAACATACTTCAAAATCCACCATGGACTACCTCAAGAAACGCAAGCTGAAGGTTTTGGAATGGCCTTCACAGTCTCCAGACTTAAACATAATTGAAAATCTGTGGGTAGATCTTAAAAGAGCTGTGCATGCAAGACGACCCAAGAATATTGCAGAACTGGAAGCCTTTTGCAAGGAAGAATGGGGGAAAATCCCAAATGATAGAATCCAGAGACTTGTCGTTGGCTATAAAAAGCGTTTAGAAGCTGTGATATCTGCCAGAGGGGGTCTTACTAAGTACTGAAGGTACTGACGCTGTAGGGTGCCCCGACTTTTGCACAGGCCAAAATGATGTTTTTTGTTTTTGTAATTTTGTTCAAGTTATAAAATAAAATGTAACTATGCATTAATGTTTCCTGATAATATTGTCTTTTTTTCCCATATCCCAGAGAGACTATAAATATGGATATTAATTTTTTAATATATAAAATATGCTGTTTTTAAAGGGGTGCCCTGACTTTCGCACACAACTGTATATATATACATATACAATATATATATAGCAGTACTGCTTACATTATATGCTAGCCACCTACACACCTTCTTATGGTTTGCTGCTGATACTGTTGCTCAGGCCATGCATGCATTAACTCACCATCATTGTCAGAGTCAGAATCTGTGAGCGGGGGAATGCGAACAAGGATTTGGCGACAATCTCTCTGTACCACAAGCTGCAGTTTCCCTCTTGACTTCTCTATCAGCTTCCCAGCATCATGGAGTGAGAGGTTCTCTGTAACTGTCCCGTTGATCTGACGCACACACACACACACACACACACACACACACACACACACACAAAAGAAAGAAAAGTCTCTGCAGTAGACTGAAGACATAGAGCCTGATTTGCAAACCACAAATCTTTAAATTTGTTTCTTTGACAACATATTGGAGATTTTTACAGTTTACATACACTTGTAAAGACAACGCATATCATGGCAGGTTTGAGTTTTTATTGACTTCTATACCTCTTAATTTTCTATAATGGAATCATTGAAACATGCGTTTTGGTAAAAAAAAATACTCCTCCTGGCTCCTTCATAAATTTAATAAACTAAAAATATGACAAAATCTACTGGGTCAAAATTATACTTACAGAAACTGAAATGATCAGTTTTTTGTAGAAAGTTGTGTTCATCAAATTGTCTTAGTGGGATTACCGCTTACCTTTTTCTGAGTGATTACAATTGAATACATCTGCTAATTTAAATAGCGACCACTTGATACACTCATCAGATGTAGCTAGAAACATGACAATTAACCAAATTATTTACTTGAACATATCACTTGAAGCCATTTCAAAGCAGCTACAGATCCCAAAATTAAAATAAATTGCATCATGCAGTTGTGTCACTGTCACGATCAGGAAGAAAAACACAATCCACCTACTTCTGAGAGAGAATTAATCATATTGGTCCAAAGTCAACCAAGAATCACCAAAAAGCAGATCAGCACTAAATTAGAAGCTGCTGACACAGGTGTCAGTGTCTACAGTCAAGTGTATTTTATATTACAATGGGCTGAGAGTCTGCCATGCCAGAAGGAAGCCATTCTTCCTGAAGTGGAACCTTAACCCCTTATGACCTACCATAGATTAAGTCCACCAGAGCATATCTTTACATTTTTACATGCTGTAGTGCCATTTTTAAAAAAATCAAAACACATATAAAATCAGACATAACTAGACAGAAATAACCAATTTGCAGAAGGCAACATGTACTATATATACACACGCACACACACGTGTGTGTGTGTGTGTGTGTGTGTGTGTGTATATATATATATATATATATACATATACACACACACACACACACACGCACGCACACACACACGCACACACACTCAATGGTGCAATCAAAGTTCAAAGTCGAACATCACACTTCCTCACAAAAGGATTGGTCAAAGACACAACCAGAAGCTTGTGGACGGCTACCAGAAGTACCTAGTTTAGGGAAAAATGGCCTCCGACATATAACCAGATACTGGCATCATTGTGTGTACATTTTTGACTCAGCAAATTTTCACATTTCCAGAGGCCCTATAATAAAACTATGAAAGAACCAAAATGCATTATTGTTTTTTGTGACAATGATTCCATCATAGGAATTCAAGAGTTATAGGAGTCATTGGAAACTCAAGACTGCCTTGATATAAATTGTCTTTCCAAGTGTGTGTAAGCTTTTGTTCACAACTGTATATAGTCTTACTGTTAGTTTTATTTTAGTGGCACAGTGTACAGGGTATCTACTGGGTATCTGTTTTGTGTTACTTACAGTTGTTGCTACCTGGTTTGGTCATGAACATATAATGAACATAATGTCATGAACATAATTTTGAGAAATTAGGAGAAAAAGTTCTTGTGAATCCTGAAGCATCTGTGAAAGCACTTGCATTTCTTTCATCATTATCATTTGTGATAGTTACTGAAGGACACAAAGCAAGGATTTTAGGCTAATGTCAAGGTACATATGAGTTAGTTTATTTACAGTTCAACACCAGAATTCAGCTGGTTCAGAGGTACAGCCACAAGAGCAAAAATGTTTTCAATATGAATATTATTACTCATCTGAGTACCAAATTTCACCTATTATTAACAAACTGAATGCCACTATAAAAAAAAAAACTACACTTATTTATTATATTATAGAAAGAAATAGAGTGGCAAGAATAGGTAGCTGAAGCCTTTCCAATTATCTGCTTGGTAAACTTAGTTGCCTGGAAACCTTAAAAACCCAATAAAAAGTAAACATGACAAACATACTTTTCTTTTGCATTCCTGTAACCAGTGTGCTATATAACTTATATGTGATACATAAATTGTTAATAAATGTGTGTACCTTGAGAATGATGTCCCCCTCCTGCAGGTTTCCATCCTTTGCAGCCAGGCCTGTACTGGTCATCTGTTTGATGAAAATCTGACTGCCCAGACGTAGACCATACTCTAACAAAAACAGATAAAAAACACATAACATAACACAGTTGCTCTAAATGCTTGCTGGAACTAAACTAAACCCCTAGACAAGTCAAGTCTCACTACAATGTACCTGTGAGGTGAGGCAGCAAGTGATCAGCCAGTTTTTGAAGTTGATATGCTAACAAAGGAACAATGGGCAGGGTAAGGATCTGAACCACTTCGACAAGAAACAAAATGTGATGGATAGACAACTGGGTCAGAGCATCTTTAAAATGGCAGGTCTTGTGGAATGCTCCTGGTATGCCAGGGGTGTCCAGTCCTGGTCCTCAAGGGCCACTATCCAGCATGTTTTAGATGTTTCCCTCTTTCAGCACATCTGATTCCAATGATCAGCTCATCTTCAAGCTCTGCAGAAGCCTGATAATGGTCCTGATCATTTGAATCAGGTGTGTCAGAAGAGGGAAACATCTAAAACATGCAGGAACTAGGCAGGAAGTTTTAATGTTGTGGCTGATTGCTGTATATTAAGCAGGAATTTTGTACGATACAGTATATAGTGTTGTTCAGCAGGTGATATGAATGGATGTTAGATTTTCTAAGAGTACATTTGCACAGCATATGAAGCATGACTTACTATAGACAGGTGAACGGTACGCCATGAGTAGTAATGCTAACACTTGCCACTGTTACAGCTTGGTTGCTTTTAACAGACACCTTTACAGGTTTAGGACCTGACTTCAGCAGAATCTTCCAAGCTCGTGATACTGAGGAAAAACAACTTAATGGACCAGTGCTGCTCCTGAGAAAAACTTTGTTCCGTCACTAAAAAATGCCAAACTCTGCTGGGAAGAACTGTTGCTAAATTTAAAGATCATAATTACAAGCATATATGCAAACAGTGGTACAGTTGTAGTATGGTCGTACCACTTTCAAGACTCTCCATCCAATAGTTGCTGTGATATTTTAAAGAGGATCTAAACTGTGGACAGATCTTGCAACAATTATATTTACTGAAACATGCAGCTAGCATCACTAAAAACCTGAAATATCTTGACAAAACACATTATAGAAGCTACAGAGGATATAAAACTACTATAAAATCCCTGCCACCAAAGCACATACACCTATAGCAATAGCCTTATAAAGACAACCACTATCTCTGACCAGGTATCAGACATTAGATATATAAAGCTACAGTTCGAATCAGCATAGTACAAAACAAGGAAAGAGGAACACTCTGCAACAGGAGTGTAAACTTCCAACATTTTCAGCTTCTTCAATAAAACTTTGATTAGTAGTTTAAGTGAATGAAACATAGTGACCATTTTTCCATATCCTGATAATCCATTGTTAGCAAGAGATACTTACGGTTTGCCATAAAATTGGTAAACAGGTAAACAGTCCTGGTAAACTTGGGTTCATTTTCTGCATAAGACCGCTTAACAGAAGCCCTTTGTGTGACAGAAGACTCTGTCATGGTGAGAAATTGCTAGCTAAACCCCAACAAGGCTCTTGGCCACATAAACACCACAACCTACCTCAACCATCCACAGCAACTAAAATCTGAACACAACACAACTGAAATGACAATCCCAAAAGCACTAATTCACCAATTTGGATTTGAGTGTTAACATTCCCATGGTCCTTTGCGCATGCCAATACGAAAGTACCTGTAGTCTGAGTGACCGCAGTCTTGGATCGCGACAGAATTAAACCCAACCAACAAGTTGCAGCTTTTCATCTCATTAAACCCACCCCACACCCATCAACCTTATTGGTAATCTAGTTTTAAGCAGTAAAATAAATAATGGCAATTATTTGATTAAAATTTAAACATAAACACCCCTATTCTGCACTTCTTCAAAGTAACAGTGCCTGCTCTTTCAGTTTTTGTTATGTTACTACATGTTTCAAGGCTGAGAGCAAAAGAAAGGTCACACACAAAAAAATGCAATTTATTTAACCCAAGCAACCAAAATTGTTAAACCTGACTATGAGGTTTGTAAATAAGGGCAGAAGTTGAGAGTGTGATATATGGATTGGTGAAATGATGTTTTATCAAGGAGAGAGAGACAGCCCAAAAAGAGCAGTGCTTTATACACCATAGAGGCCCAACTGAGATGCTGCAGGTGTGAGAAAACAAACCTCCCAGCACCACTACTGCCACATCGACTTCCTGCTGGGGGAAACAAAGCAGAGCAAAACAGGATGGCAGACAGTGGGAGGACTCCACTTCCATCCTCTTTAAGATAGAGGTCAACACTAGGAGCTCCATAATAAATCACAATTTTAGTCATTCACAGCCCTCTGGTGTCTGAGAGGCGAAGCAGCTCCGTCAGTTTTGCAGCTCCGCGCTGCAAACACAGGTTCGTATGATTAAACTTCACTACAGTTGATGCAGAAAATGTTCATTGCCACAAAAGTAACAAGTTGTTTGCAGGTCAGAGCAGAAACACCTGCAATGTCTTGAAACTTTTAGTAAAAGTTCATTACGTACAGATAGAGAAACACTCAGTTTGACTGCTGAGCTCCTAGTTCATTCCTTAATGACCAGGTATGTTATGTTTGCTAGCAGCTGCACACAGAGTTAACTAAACTACATGAATAGGGGCTGATGATTAAAAGTAAACATTTGCCAGCTGTTTGTTTAATTGTGGCTGTGTTCATCAATTCTGCATGAATTCAGAGTATTATCTGAAATGCCATTCATAATTTCAGTTTCACTTTCAAAACACGAAGCAGCAGGATTTCGTGATTTTAAGGGCTGCAGACAAACTCTGGCTTTATTTTTACCATTTCTCTGACTGAATGTTGGTGTTAGTGGTAGAAGTACTTAAACGCTTTTCTTCATCAAACCTCCATACAATAAAAACCCTGTCAAAGAAAAAGTCCTGCATTCATTTTATACTAAAAAGTTAAAAGGGAAAGATTTTTTATCAGCACAATTTGCTGACATTTACCTAATATCTGTTCATGGTGTAACTTTTATTTCTAATATACAGTGTCATAAAGAAATATTCTATTTTTGCATAATTCTCACACTTATAAATGTTCCAGATCATCAAACTAATATTAATATTTATTGAATATTACACAGAGATAACCCACAAAACACAAAATGTTGTTTTGAAATTATGGTTTATTGAAGATTTACTGAAAACCTATATCACCCCTGTGAAAAAGTATTTGCCCCCTCAATCTAATAACTGGTTAGGATACCCTTGGAGAAACAACTGCAGTTAATTTTTGCAAAATCTTATGATCTGTCTTTAACGTCGCTATGAAAAGAAAATTGAGAAAATTGTTGAAGTACCAGACCAATAAGCAATATCAGCAAATGTAGTAGTACCATTATAATCTAAACGATACCCATCCCTAGGTAGGAATATTGTAATATTTAGAGATACCGATTTTCATGAGCTATAAGCCATAATCATAAAGAGGGTTTGAATATATCACTTTACATGTAATGAGTATCGAGTATATAAAATTTTACTTTTTCTAAGTAACAGGTTGAAATTTTTCACGATCTCTTAAATTTTTGAGATGCACGAGTACTACATACAAGAGAAAATACACATCAACAACCAGGAAGTCGACTGTGGAAGGGCTTTCACACTCATACACACGCATTTTCACAACTCCTGTTGAATTTAATTGGGAAACTTGAAAATAAAGTACACTTGTGGTTGTTGTGTTGCTGTGGGCCTTAAATCAATATCTGAGTGAAAAAATGTGATTCTCATTTCATTCAAAATCATACAGCAATAAAATCTAATGTATTTTCAGTTAAATGGGCAGCCATGGTAAGGAGATGACTTTTACCTTCATTAGGTCTGTTCTTCACCAGCAGGACGTTGACAGGTTTCTCCAGTGGCTCCAGATCTCTGCCAGGTTCTGGAGATGGGCTGTCATTAAGCTGGCCCTTGCTCCTAAACCTCCCTACTTTTCCTCCTCCTCCTTCTCCTCGTTCATACTTGTCATCCATGTGGTAGTTGTCCCCAGGGCTGCGTCCTCGGCTGTTATACCTCTGATGGCCAGTGCTGGTGTCCAGGGTTCGTACCTCCCTCCTGGATCTGTCAGGGCTGGGCGAGGTTCTTTCCTGGCTCTTACCACGGCTCCTCCCTCTCTGGTTGTAGTCCCGTCCTCCCCTGTACTCAGGGTCCAGGTGCCCTTTGCTATCAGAGGTGTGGTCCCGGCTGTCATTACGGTACCAGCCACTGTCATTGTCAGCATCAAAATAGTGGGTGGAGGGGGTGTATTCACGACTTTCCCCGCCTGGGGATGGAGGTTGGTTCAGGGATTGGACTGCCACCTTACGAGGTCTCTTCACTGTCTGACAGGGACAACAATTAAAAAAAAACTTTTAAATGAAATGGCAAATGGCTAAGATTCATAGAACTTTTCTCCTCGTGGTACTCAAAGCATATTACAGTGTTTCTAATTCACCCATTTTTCAGTCACAAACCAGTGGCAAGGGAGCTGATAGTATATTTAATTCATAATCCATAAAAAAATCATAGTTTGATAGGATTCATAGAATATTCTCTGAATTACAGGCTGTTAAAGTACATAGGAGTGGTTTAAAATGTTTTGCTTTTTAACTCATTACATTTTCCAGCAATGTTGAGCCCTCATAATTTTATAGGTACAGGAGATAGCCACAATATAATTTCAAGACTTAAAAAAATGCAGTTTTACAATTTTGTGGTCCACTCAGGTGTCACAATCTAAAGCCAAAATCTGAGTTTTGTTCAGCATGATTTTCTCTGTGACTAACTTTGAGCATCAATATCATGTGACTGAATAGCAAAATTGCAGCAGTTTAATGTCTATGATATAGAGTCATAGGAACAAGCACTGGTACCCAGGATGTGTTTTCTGTTTTCTGATCATTCACCAGAGAAAACTTTTAAAAAGTGAACGTGGTTGTTCAAAACAAGTTAGCAAAGCAGATGAAAGGTCTCATTTTTGCAATTTAGACCAGGCTCACCTTCCAGCCATGATACCTTCTATGCCAAAGTCATTTAATAATACAGGCACATTCTAACAGACAAAATGTAAAATTTGGGATTCTGTTTACTCAAGGAATTAAAACCATGATCATTTCTGAATGGTAATTTTTCTGGCACCACAGAAAAGACAGGATTGCACATCATCATTGTTTTTTCACAATCTGACAGGACAAGAACTTATCAATAATATCAGAGTAGAATTTGAGACACTCAAACAAGCACTGAATGCTCCAAACTTGTTTAATAAATGGTATTTGTCCAAACTAATACAACTGAACTGAATTCCTGGGAAGATAAAATGGTGGTGGTGTGGTCATATGTGTAGGATCAACCAGCTACAACCAACTAAAAGACACAGAAAGAGCAAGTTTCATCCATTTACAATCACAGGCTGAAGACAGGGTCCACTGTGATCAACGGAGCAGAGACACCAAGGCACCATGGCAGAAGTGCAACCTTAAAGGAAGACACCTTCCAGGTCTGTTAGGATGGTGTGAAGTTTATGTTATCAGGAGGAGGCCACGAGAAAGCAATAACCGCATTATGATCAGCTTATACCATACTGTCCACTCAAATCTTTCATTTAACTTTTTTGTGTGTACAACTAGAAATGTAACAATGTCTGATGTCTGATATGTGCTTAGATTTGTTTTGATCCTCTGTCTACCAGGAGTACAAATATATAAATAATGCGTCACAATATTGGACTATTTTGAAATGAGATAAACCACAAAAATATCTGAGAGTGCAACTCTGGGGGAGATCTGGACCCCAGCCCTCCCTGATGGAGGCTGTGCAGACCCCTTCCTGAATTAATGTCATGCAAAACTACCCTTTAGAAGACCATACCTGAAAGCATACAAGTAACTTTCAGGCGCTGAAAACTTGGTCAAACCTTCTGAATTCCCTTTTATTGCTAAGATAAATTCCTAAAAAATTCTAAATTAGCCTACCATCAAATTAGCAGCTGCTTTCAGGTGTAGTCTATTCATCCCTTCTTCTCAGAACATCATAGCACACCTTAATATCGACCCTAACCATCGTAAGATTGTGTTCTCTTCCATCCTTTTTCCCTTGCTCACATTCATCTTGTTTGTTTTGTGTTGTTGTTTGTCGTAATGTACGTTATTGTTGTGTCATTGTTAGTAGTTGTTATTGCGTCATAGTTTAATAGATATACATGAATTTAAGTTCAGTGCCTCCGTTGTTTGGTTGTTCCCTAACCTAGGGTTAGATTCCAGCTATATAAGTCTTATAAATAACCTTCAGCTTATTCCTGAAGCTCTTCTTGATGGCGCAGCAAGAGGCACTTTCTATGCTGCTTTGTTACAGTAATTTGATCTGAGTCCTTCGCTGGTTGAATATCAGTTAGACTGTGTAATAATTCTGTATAAGCATTCAAATCCCATTTAAGTATACTTTTTTCCTACATGTATGATGTGTGAAACAGTGTTTTGGGAAAAAAGGCAGAAAGGGTAGGCTAATAGCAAATGTATACAAACTGCATTGGTAGCACAAACACAGGTGTCTGTCATAGGTGGCACCATATTACACACAATATTACCAAAGTAGCAAGATGTTTAACAGCTTTAACAGTGGGCTGTGTATAGTGGGGTCCAAATGTTTGAGACCACATGGAGCATAACAGTAATATTTTCATGCAAACTAGGAAATAATTGCAAACTTGCAAATGGTCTACAAAATACCTTGTCTGCACACACACAGAAAAGAAGGCATAAGAACATTAGACAAAGAACTACAAGGCCGTGGAAGCCACTCCAGAAGAAGTGACTCCTATGAGACTTGGTTTAATATTGGGTGCATTCACTGCAATCTGTGAAAATTCATTCTCAGCATGACAGAACATCTGCACCTACCACTGTCAGTTTATTAGCTGCTCACTGAAGGTTGCTGATCTTTGAGAGAGATCTCACGCATAAATGCTTGAATGAAATGAAGGACAAGGTTGTCAGGAGATTCCACAATGAGATATGTTGCATGCAGCTCTTCAAATAGTGGGTTTGGTGTTACTTTTAATGTAGATTTGCATTATGGAACAATGAAAGTGTTAGAGTGGTGCCAACGTGGTTTTAGAAGGAAGACAGATGGATTTCAATTCAAGCATGTGACTAATGTCATGGCATTTTTGTGGAATCAGCTTTAGCTTTAATAACATTCTTGCTTTTCTTTATTGATTTTGCACTACAAAATGCTGATGTTATGCTGGGAGGACATTATTAAATTATTTTTTTCTGAATGTTTTGAAGGCATTGGGATATGTAATAAGTAAGCTTGTAATGTGTGGGTTTTTAGTTCATACAAATAGTTTGTTAAGCATAATCTCAGTTCTGACATACTGTATCTGGTTGTCCTGTTCTTTATTACATTTCTATTTTTTTATGAGTATCCATTTACTCATAAACAAAAAAATAGTTAAAAGACAAAAAAGAAACCCAGACATAACCTAAATGGCTTCTATTTCTGACTCTCTTAGGATTAAGAATGAGGATGCAAATGGTTGTTGTGAAAGCATTCAAAATAGCAAATCAGATTCCCTCAACATGCCAGTCTTATATCAAACTCTGTGGATCAGTGACGTGAGTCTACAAATGTTACAATGCAGGAGATTTAAAAACACGCATGTGCTTCACTCTCAATACTATGCATTTGCTGTGGTAGTCCTTGCCATGTTCATGCCAAACATGTTTGACCCCATCTAAAGGAAAAAAAATTCCCAAGAGAATGTGCTTCCAATCTTCTAAAAATAATTCAGTAAAATCCAGGTAAATTATGATTAAACTTTGTTAAAAGATATGTTTTTGTTTATTTTTCTAGTTTGTTTTAGGGCAAAAGTAGGACAGCTTTTGTCAGACCCAGACTATACTCTATAATGATTCTAGTCTCCTCAAAGCACACTACTTGACATCCATGTAACTGCAATGTGATAGTTTGCTTCCCTGCAGAACCATATTTTATTCTGCCTCATATGAAGCCTAAAATTTCCAGTGTTTCTCAGTGTTTTACACTATTCACACAACAGCGTAGTTAAGATCACTGAGCAAAAATTAAACTGAAATTTACTTTGAAATAGCACACTTGCCGCTGCCATCTTGTGTCACATGACCTGAATGCTCTGTTTAGCATGATTTGCCAAATAATGCATTTCAAGCAAATAAAATGTTTTTTGGGACAAAACAGACTTAGGATTCAGAATGTGCTATGTGTTTATGACAGTAGGTTAGTTTTTTTTGCTCTTAATAGTCATATGAAAATCACAAACTCAACCTAAAGGAGAAACGGTTAAGCCTAAGCATGTGTTTCCAGGTCCTGGGTACCACAGTATATGTGATAAAGTATATTGTGTAAAGCCTTTGTTGTCTCTAGAGAATGCTATGTGAAGTTGAGTCAATGTCACCTGCGTCTGGAGACTACTGCTATTAGTATCAGAGTTGTGAGACAGCACAAACATTGCTCAAATTCTACAAAAGTACTCTGTGTCTTACTTGTGTGTGGCCTATACTCACTATTTTGGCTATTTTTCCACATTTACGGAGGGACTGCACAGCAAAAGAATGAGGCACGTTGTCCATGGGGATGGAGTTGACTTGAATGACACGATCGTTCTCACTAGACAAAAAAAAGATACAAACAAATAATGGAAACTGGGTAAGTATTGTAATTAAGTACGTCTTGTTTACTATAAAAGAATTCATAGATATATGCAGTGGCTGTTTGTGTTCTTCAATCCTTCAGTATTTTGCAGAACTCTGACACAGAGCTGTTCAATCTAACTCAGCTGTATGCTACTCAGACATGCAGATTTAATCTGTGTTTTTACTGAAATGTGCTACATCGAAGGAAACTGTCCACTGAAGTGTTTTTCTCTGAGGTAGATGTTGGTCTCTGTTTGACAGACTTACAAGAGTAATCCATCTGCTGGACCTCCCTGCAGCACATCTGACACAATGATTGATGTCTCACCACTCTCCACATTGGGGTTGTCACGACCACCTGAGACAGCAATGCCAAAACCCATCTTAGAGTCCTACAGAAAAAGAAATCAATTAACAAATACGGTACTTTAAAACAGAATGTACAGTGGGGCCAATAAGTATTGGGCAACTTAAAAATTTGCAAGTTCACCAATTTAAAAAGATAAGAGAGGTTTGCAATTTTCACCATAGGTACACATCAAGCGTGAGAGACAGAATGTAAAAAAAAAAAACCAGGAAGTCACATTGTATGATTTTTAAACAATTTATTTGTGAAAATGGCTGGCAAATAAGTATTGGGCAGCTAGAAAACAAACAACTCTTCTGTCCCTCACAGACCAGTCACTTGCTCTTTAAGAAGTTATTCCAGCCTCCACTTGTTAACAGTATGAATGGCACCTGTTTGAACTGATTAGGTGCATAAGAGACACCTGCACACACCTTCAAACTGTCAGACTCCAGTCTTCACCATGACCAAGACCAGAGAGCTTCCCAAAGACACTAGAGATAAAATTGTACAACTGCACAAAGCTGGGATGAGTCAAACTGCAACTGGTAAACAAGTTTGTGAGAAAAGATCAACAGTTGGAAACATTATTCGAAAATGGAAGAAGTATAACATCACTGTCAATCTTCCTTGGAGTGGGGCTCCACGCAAGATCTCACCTCGTGGGGTTCAAATGATCCTGAGAACAGTGAGGAATCAGCCCAGAACTACACGGCGAGAACTGGTCAATGATTTGAAGACAGCTGGGACCACCGTCACATAGATGACAATAAGTAACACACTACGTCGTCATGAGGTGAAATCCTGCATTGCCTGAAAGGTTCCCCTACTACACAAAAAACATGTAAAGGCCCGTCTGAAATTTGCTAAAGACCATCTGGACGATCCAGAAGAGGACTGGGAGAATGTGATGTGGTCAGATGAGACCAAAATGGAACTATTTGGTTTAAAAACCACTCGCCGTGTTTGGAGGAAGACGGATGCTGAGCTGCATCCCAAGAACACCATACCTACTGTGAAGCATGGGGGTGGAAACATCATGCTTTGGGGATGCTTTTCTGCAAAAGGGACAGGAAGACTGGTCCGTTTCAATGGTAAGATGAATGGGGCCATGTATTGTGACATTTTGGGTAAAAACCTCCTTCCCTCGGTCAGAGAATTGAAGATGAAATGTGGCTGGGTCTTCCAGCATGATAATGATCCAAAGCACACAGCCAGGAAAACCAAGGAGTGGCTCCGTAAAAAGCATATCAAGGTTCTGGAGTGGCCTAGCCAGTCTCCAGACCTCAACCCAATCGAAAACCTGTGGAGGGAGTTGAAACTCCGTGTTGCCAAGCGACAGCCCTCAAACATTACAGCTCTAGAGAAGATCTGTGCAGAGGAGTGGGCCAAAATACCAACTAAAGTGTGTGTAGACCTGGTCAAGAACTACAGGAGCAGTTTGACCTCTGTCATTGCCAACCAAGGCTACATTACAAAGTATTAAAAGTAACTTTTGCTGGCTGCCCAATACTTATTTGCCAGCCATTTTCACAAATAAATTGTTTAAAAATCATACAATGTGACTTCCTGAATTTTTTTTTTTACATTCTGTCTCTCACACTTGATGTGTACCTATGGTGAAAATTACAAACCTCTTTTATCTTTCTAAATGGGTGAACTTGCAAATTTTTAAGTTGCCCAATACTTTTTGGCCCCACTGTAACTCACAATAAGACTGAGCCAAAGTAAGGTTAGAGCTTCAACCAAACTTACACATTGGTTTTTGAAACCCTAATGGTATGCACGCACTGGTTTTGTTGACAAATGATTTCAACTTGGATAAAGATCTCCTTGGTTCTTGTCTTTTCTGTCCAGCAAACATGATTGTGTTTCATGTTCATTTGATAAAATAGAGCATATGGTGTCAACATATAATTTCCCTGTATAAACCATAACATGGTTACTTAGTACAGAACATTACCTTATATAGCAGTACAAGTATATTTTAACATAGTACAGTTTTAACATAGTACAATACATTCTGGATTCCAGGAGGTAAACTACAGTGTAAGTAGGCTCCAGGAGATAGTAATTGAAGTGGTAGTGGGCTACACCGACTATGCAAGTGAACAGAGTTCACAGTTAGAGTTCTGACAGGGCAAGCCTACACTCAAGTTCAGAACAGAGCGTGATCAGAAAGGTGAGGGTACAATGGACAAAAGTCCTGGATAAGAGCAAAATGGACCAGACTGACAAACACAGTGGGAGGAGGAGCAGGACACAAGCTGGGAATTTTTTCAACCATTTCCAACATTATTCCCAACATGGGCGGCAAAAGATTTTGGATGCAGAACAAGCAGCAGGGCGCTGATGTTCAAAGCCATTTGTCAAGAACAGAAAGGAGTGAAGCAAAAGCAGAATTTACACTGAAAACCTCCAAGTTCACCACAAGGCTACCAGGGAACAAACAAAGCAGCAAGCTACAGTGTCTGAAACAGCAGGTAGAGGAATACTTCAGTAGGAGATACTGTGATCTATTACGTAGCCAGGTGCCAGGGGAGAGTGACAGACGCATAAACCAACCAGAGCCACAGGAATGATTTAACATGGCAGAACCAAGATTCTCAGAAGTAAGAGAGGGCATTAGTAAGGTGAATGTGTAGGGTCTGCTCCAGGGTCAGATAGTATGCTTTACCAGGTGTACAAGAGCTGCCCTCAGCTGAAAACAAGATTCTGGAGAATGCTGATGTTGTCTGACATTGTGTGGAAATAAAAAAAAAATGTTGCATTCAGAATGAGTAAGAATCCACGGATTTCTCACAGTTATTGCTCATCTTGCTAATCTGGTCCAGGATGGCTAAGACCATCTTCATGCCGGAGCTGACAGTAGCAAGTAGAGCAGGCCAACAAGAGTAAAATGTACAAATAGTCATACCCGCCAATTGTGGATGACTCCTTTCCACCCCTGCTTATTAGAGCCCTCCCAGAAGAAGATCTGTAATGCAGTGGGCCAAGTTTTGGCCAAGATTTGCAGGAATCATAACAATGGGTGTGGCTACAATGAAAGGAATAATGAGAGGAGAACTGGTCAAGTAACCCTGCTCATGATAGGACTGATTACACTGGCTAGTGCACTAGATAAAGGATGTTGTGATGAATGCTGACACATCTCGGGACAAAGGGAGCCACATGATGATAAGCCAGGCAGCAGCTTTACCATCTGGCTATATGTGCATAAATGGAGGAAACATGATTTCAATATAAAAAAAATACAAAATCTAGAAGTACAGCAACATTAAACTATTGAACGACAATTTCACCGTTGGAATTATTTACTTTTTCCGCTTCTAATTGTAGCTGAGAATAAACACACAGCTGTTATCAACTTACACTGTAGATAAGTCATTGGGAGGTGAAAGTTTGGCACAGAAAGCACAGGACTTTGACATCAGAGACTTGTGTAAACTCATGTGTATCACATGAACTTAGATCACAGTCTTTTCCTAAACTGTGCTTTGAGTTGCCTAAAAATATAGTATACTGAGATTTACATTTCACAAGCAGCCGCTTTGAGAAAACAATGAAATGTGCAGACATGCTCATTAATGAAAATGTACTTTCTTTAAAAATGTTATTTGCTGTTTTACAATAGTTTTGTATAAACATAATTTCTAACAGAGAGGATTGCTGATCAGAGAAGTGGTGCTCGCTTTTGGCATCTCCAATATAGTCTATTGACAACAGAAGTCAGTGAGGCGAGGCAGCTGCAGGGTGGGTTAGCTAAAGTCAGGGCACGTCTATTTTTAGAACAATCTTTACTGTTGCACAGTAAAAAGGGACCATGTTAGAGCCTGATACGTAACAACGACCCAAACTGTTATAAAAAGAAAGTAATAACTGGTCAATAATGTACCAAGATGCTGAGCCAGAAATGTGTAAATTTTTTGCCCAAAATATAACAACTTACATTTTGCATCCGTTATTACACTATGGGGCCAGCAAAATACTTTTCCACTAATAGTGTAATAATTTTATTACATCATAGAGTGAGTCAATCATTTGTGGATTAAAGGGCTTATTGCTTCAATGTAGAGTGTAGTATCACACACAAATGCTCCTGTCCCCATATATATATATATACACACACACACACACACACATATATATATATATATATGTGTGTGTGTGTGTGTGTGTGTGTGTGTGTTGGTATTTGTGGTTTGTCCGAACATTTGACCTGACTACACACCAGCATTCCAGTAACGTTAGGGGATTATGCGGACTATGCCGATGTCCACGTAATTCGGAGAGTGTATTTGCATTTGTTAGTGTCTAAACAACATTATTTCTCATTTTTGTTGAAAGTCCTTATGTACCACTTGACCTGATTTTCAGTGTATCCCAGTGTATAGAACAGCGCACTCTAGTGCTGGGACCTGCATTGCACCTCCTTACACATTTTGGATACACACGGTGCAAATTTGGTGGGCTTCTTTGTGATTGGCTGGTTAGAATTTGTGGGCGTGGCCTCCAGGACGTCGGCTTCAACGTCTTCCCACACATACTTTGGGTCGGCTAAACCACCTGCCCTTTAAAAATGAAATCCTACTGCAACATGGCCGAATGGATATCCACAGTTCTGGAAGAATAAATGCACACAGGTAAGTTTTAAAACTTGTAAGTAAAGTAACTTTTTGTTTGAGAATGACTTTTGCATGTAACATCTTATAAGAAACATTTATTTTTGCAAAAGATTCAAGATTCAAAATTCTTTATTGTCATGTACTGTGTAATAATGTAACATTATCACCAGTAATGAAATTCTTTGTGCTTAGTGTCAGCTCAACTTGACGGTGCAACAATAAAATAGAATTAGAATAATAAAATAGAAGTAGAATAATAAAATATAATAACAAAAATAGAATAAAATAATAAAATAAAAAAACAATAAAAACTGAATAAAATGCAAAGTATTATATTTCTGAATGAAATGAGTTTATTTTCTCTGCATAGTGGTACTAATTAGCCTCCCATCATATCATGCTTTAGTGCAGGGGTATGCAACTAAAATTCAAAGAGGTCCAGTCAGAGATAATTTATTAAAGCAAAGGTCCGGAACATCATAATGTCTAACTGAATTAGTGTGATATTTGTTGATGTAACATAGTAGTTCTATTAGCGTCTGCGTGTAATCAATAGCTGACCGTCAAATCAAATGAATTCAGTACGATTCAAAAACATTTAGACAACATTTATTAAGGACCTGTATCCTCCTTCAAGTGGCTTGGCTATAAATGCAAAGGTGAGGTATTTATTGAACTGATGGACAGACATTAAGTCGATGCATGTATTGAGTTTTAATATTCAGTCACTAAGTGTCATGCTCTTTCTGACAGGAGAACAACTTAACACAGTGTGACCCATAATGGTGAAATAATTTATGTTCAAAATCTGTTACAGTGTGCTCGCGGGTCTGGCATAAATCCTGTTTCAGACAAATTACAAATGATAATCTTCCACACCTTTCACAGGTGAGTATCCCCTTAGTGTTTTTTGAACCTTTACACCAGGGGTGTCAAAGTCAAATACACAGTGGGCCAAATTTGAAAACCTGGACAAAGTCGGGGGCCAACATTGATATATATATATGTGTGTGTGTGTGTGTGCGCGCGCGCGCGCGCGTGCATGTGTATATACACATTTACACACACACACACACACACACAAACATATATCAATAAAACTAGCCTTTACAGCAGCCTCACTTTGTGATGTGGCTTTTTTGAACATAGTCCGTTGTGAAACCAAACTTCTTTTCATCTCCTCTACTTTCTGGCTCCTTTGACTCATGTCCAGGTCCTTGTACTTGTCCTGGTGTTTCGTTTCATCGTGTCGTCTAATGTTGTTCTCCTTGGTTATATCCACGTTGGCTCCACATATTAGACGGGGCTGGTCTGAATTGCAATAAGTGAGCTCTGGATATTCTGGTCCAGTTACTGACAAATATCCCAATATTTGGGTCGCGCGGCCGCAGTGGTCGGGGCCGTGGGTGGCAGCGAGGGCGAGGGCGAATGGGACGTGTTCGTCGGAGTCCGACGGCGTTAGCGCGGATATCTCCTGCTGGTGGCGGCACAGTAGCAGTGTCCTGCCGCTGGTGCAGATGCTCAGCCAGGCGGCGGCAGCGGCAGTGGGGGGGTGGGGGTGGTTGGGTCAGTAGTAACGTGCGGTTGCTATGACTACTGTCAACAGAGGAGAGGGTCTTTATGGGTCCTGTCCTGATTGACGCGCCGATACAGAACAGAGCATTCTGGGATTTGTAGTATTAGCGATACATGCGCTGTATAATACCGGCAGGCCAGCTTTAGTAGTCATCTGGTATTACCTCACGGGGCAAACATAATTACACTGCGGGCCAAATTTGGCCCGAGGGCCAGAGTTTGACACCAAAGCTTCTCACTGTCTGCAGTGTCATTCACAACATATAAAAAATATCTTTTTCACCATTTCAGGAGCAACAGTCTGCTCAATAACAACAATAATAATAATAATAATAATAATTCATCAATTTTATATAGCGCTTTTTTGGTCACTCAAAGACGCTTTACAGAATGGACAGATAAACAGACAAACAAACAAGCAAACACACACACACACAAAAAGGGTTAAGCAAATGCCAGTTCAAACAGATGGGTTTTGAGAAGGGTTTTGAAAGTTGAAAGTGAGTCACAGTTCCTGATGGATGATGGGAGTGAGTTCCAAAGTTGGGGGGCAGCGGCTGCGAAGGCTCGGTCCCCCAAAGTCCGGTGCTTGGTGCGGATGATGGGCGTCAGGAGGTTTAGGTCTGCGGAGCGAAGGTGACGGGAGGGTCGGTGTCTTTGGAGGAGGTCAGAGAGGTAAGGAGGGGCCAGGTGATGGAGGGACTTGTAGGTGAGGAGAAGGAGTTTGAAATGAATGCGGTATTGAACCGGGAGCCAGTGAAGCTTTTTGAGGATGGGGGTGATGTGCTCCCTGGAGCGGGTGTGAGTGAGAAGGCGAGCAGCAGAATTCTGAATATATTGTAGTTTTTGTAATTGGGTGGAGGGAAGACCGAAGAGAAGGCTATTGCAGTAGTCGAGTCTGGAGGTAATGAAGGCGTGGATGAGTATTTCAGCAGTGGCGGAGGAGAGTGAAGGGCGGAGGCGTGCAATGTTGCGGAGGTGAAAGAAAGATGTTTTGGTGACGTGCTTGATGTGTGATTGGAAGGAGAGGGTTGGGTCCATGATGACGCCAAGTTGCGCACAGAGAGAGCTCCTGATCGTTGATTAGGAGCGTAAAATTCTGAACTGAGGGGAGAAGAGATTTGGGTCCGATGATCAGAAGTTCTGTTTTGTTGGTGTTAAGTTTTAGAAAGTTTTTGTCCATCCAGGTTTTCAAGTCAGATAAGCAGTTGGTTATGGTGGAAAGAATGACGGGGGTGATGGATTTGGAGGAAATGTAAAGTTGGGTATCGTCAGCGTAGCAGTGAAAATTAAGTCCATGGTGGCGGATGATTTGACCGAGAGGGAGCATGTAAATTATGAAGAGGAGGGGTCCAAGCACCGAACCTTGGGGAACTCCGTGACTGACAGGGGAGGTGAAGGATCTTGAATTGTTCACAAAGACAAAGTGATGACGGTCAGAGAGGTAGGAGATGAACCATTGGAGCGCTGTACCAGAGATGCCAATTGACTGGAGACGGTGAAGGAGGATGGTGTGGTCAATGGTGTCAAAAGCAGCAGAAAGGTTGAGGAGAAGGAGGATGGATAAAGAACTACAATCGGCAGCAAGGAGAAGATCATTGGAAACTTTGAGTAGGGCTGTTTCAGTACTGTGGTGTGTGCGGAATCCAGACTGAAATAGCTCAAACAGCTGGGTGGAGTGGAGATGCTGTTGGAGTTGGGTGATGACGGAGCGTTCCAGAATTTTTGAAAGCAGCGGAAGGTTGGAGATGGGTCTAAAGTTGTCCAGGTTATCCAGGTCAAGGCCAGGTTTTTTCAGAAGAGGTGTGATAGTGGCAAGTTTGAGCAGGGATGGGACAGAGCCAGAGGTAAGGGAAGTATTGATGATGTTGAGGATGAGAGGGGTCAAGATAGGAAAACAGGGTTTTAGGAGAGGGAACGGAATGGGATCAAGAAGGCAGGTGGAGAGTTTCATTGAAGAAAGTAGTTTGGCCTGGTCAGATGGAGACAGAGTAGAGAAGGAAGAGAAACTGAGTGGTGTGAGCGGAGAAATATCAGGTTCTGAGGGGGAGATTGGGGTCAAAGTAGAGGATGTGAGTGAGTTATGGATGGACTGAATTTTGGAGTGAAAGGACGCAAGGAAGCTACTGCACTTGTCAGTTGAGAATGTGGAGGAGATGTTGTCCTTCGGATTGGTCAGCTTTGCAAAAGTAGTGAAGAGGGTGCGGGGGTTGGAGGAATTGGAGTGGATGAGATGCGAATAGAAGTTGGAGCGGGCCATGTTGAATGCAGAAATGTAATTGTGTAATTGTCAATGTACTGGGGATAATTTGCCATCAGATCAGTCTGGAAAGATACTGTGTTCAGAACAGGAGCCAATATCAGATGATGACCAACACTTTTCTGATAAGGAATACATACCAGACACAACGGATGATGAAGATGAATATTCAGATGCAAGCATGCCCTTTAAGTCTTGTCAGTCAAAAGCTCAACAGCCATCAATACCCAGTGCTAGAACATCAAATGTGGGAGACGCAAACATCCCAGTTTTACCCAGTACATCAAAATGTTGGCAGCCTCTTGAGGATCACATGAGTGCCAGTGCTGCTGAAACATCAGATTCAGCAAATGCTATCAAAGACTCCTCAAAGGATAAACCAGAAGGTGCAGAAGAGCTTCAGAAACAAGAATCAATACATCTGACTATGAGCTCTAAAATTACTGTTGTGTTTGTGGTAAGCCACAAAGCAAAATTTCACGCCACTTGAAAACAAATACAACACATGTTGAAACTGTGCCTGCGTTCTCCCTCCCTGTGGACTCCAAAGAGCACAAAATAATACTAGAAAAATGAGAAATAAGGGAAATTTTAAATATAACTCCGCAATTATGCAAGATGGGACAGGACCACTGAAAGTGAAAAGAAAACCGAAAGGTTCAGAGGTGGCAGGAAAATTTATTCACTGTATGTATGGCCAAGGGATGTTTATTCGTAAGGAACTGTGGAGACATGTCCACAGATGCCCCTGCAAGCCAGAAAAGGAAGACTTTGATAAAGAACCTGGTAGAACCAGAGTACTGGGTTTAGCTGTAGCTCAAGAGTCTGCATCCTGTTCAGCAGATCTCAAGTGGAGTGTGGGAAGCTCCTTAGTGTCATGAAGCGGGACGTGGTAGCCTCAGTAGTGCGAAACGACCTCTCTATTATTATTCAGTTCACCCAGTCACTCTACAACAGACGTGGACAACACCCCACAAAGAATGAATACATGCAACAAAAGCTCCGTGAAGTGGAACGTCTGTTGTTATGTCTGCAGACAGAATTATCAATACACAAGCTAGAGGACGCTGTTAAACCTGCTAACTTTCAGAGAGTCGTGCAAGCAGTGAAGAAAGTTTCAGGTTTTGATGAAGAAAATCTTTGTTTCCAAACACCAAGCCTTGCGCTGAAATTGGGACATACAGTACAAAATCTGTGACATCATCCATTGCTGGCCCTCATGGCAGAAGATGAAGAATTGATCAAGTCCACTGACACATTCAAGAAACTGCACACCACCAAGTGGTCAGAGTTAGTATCTCACAGTGCCCTGAATACACTGAGTGATGCAAAGTATAACAAACCATCTACATTACCCTTCACTCAAGATGTTCAGATTCTTCATCAGTACCTTGAGAAAACTGCAGTAAGGGCTGTTTGCGACTTGAAGGAGCAGGCCACCTCCCAGACTTATGCTCATCTTGCAAAGGTTACTCTGGCACAAATCATTGTGTTCAATCGAAGACGAGCTGGAGAGGTTTCAAAAATGCGCCTCAAACGTTTTCAGGAGGGAGACTCCACAACACTTCATGAAGATGTTGCCATGGGGTTGTCAAAAATTGAGCAAAAGCTCTGCAACTATTCATGCAAGCCAGTGTGGCGCCAAACACCCTGAGCACCTCAGGTTGACACAACTCAGGAAACATGTTGCAACACTCTCACAAGTCCTTAATCTAAAAAACTACGAACTTGATCAAGTTGCAGACTTTTTGGGCCATGACATCCGTGTTCATCGAGATTTCTACAGATTACCAGTTCCCACCACACAACTGGCAAAGATTTCCAAACTGCTCTTGTCCATGGAAAAAGGACATCTTTCCAGTCTGCAGGGGAAATCACTGGATGAGACTGAACTTGAAGGTTTGTCCAGAAATTAGCGTTTCTAGATGTTAATTTAATATTATCTAAGGGTTTTGTTTCTTGTGCTGAATGTTAAGTGAACTTAACAACTTGGACTTGTCTTTGATCAGTTCTCTCAGCAGACATTATAGTTTGTGTACACATGTAAGGAGAGAGGTACTATTTAGAAATATTCATTTTGAAGACCACAGTAGGCCAGGTGACAGACTTTGCAATGACATGGTTTGGTAACAGCTCTGTATCACCATATTGTGTGCCCTTTTTTAAAATAAAATTCTAATGTACCAAGCCAATATTTTGAGCAGTTTCGATCAAAAACTACAGAGTCTCTGAAGTCAGGATATAAATTTTTGTTTATGTGCACAAGAAATTAAATCCAATGTGCACAGTATAATGACATTTTCACAAATATTGACAGGCTTCCAGTAGATTTCTTGAGTTTACATTGTATGCTAAACTAAGGAAAATGTGGAATTGATTTATGCTACTAGATATTAAACTAAAATATACTTCCCAAATGATTTCTGTATTTAATGTTAAAATATTCATCTGAGTTTTCCTAATATACAGTTAGGTCCATAAGTATTTGGACATTGACACAATTTTCAGCATTCCAGCTCGGTACAACACCACAATGGATTTGAAATGAAACAATCAAGATGTGCTTTAAGTGCAGAATTTGAGCTTTAATTTGAGGGCATTTACATCCAAATCAGATGTACGGTGTAGGAATTACAATACATTTTATATGTGCCTCCACCTTTTTAAGGGACCAAAAGCAATTGGACAAACTAACATAATCATAAATCAAATTGTCACTTTTTAATATTTTGTTGCAAATCCTTTGCAGTCAATGACAGCCTGTAGTCTGGAACTCATGGACATCACCAGACGCTGGGTTTGGTCCCTGGTGATGCTCTGCCAGGCCTCTGCTACAGCTGTCTTCAGTTCCTGCTTGTTCTTTGGGCATTTTCCCTTCAGTTTTGTCTTCAGCAAGTGAAATGCAGCTCAATTGGATTCAGGTCAGGTGATTGACTTGGCCATTGCAGAACATTCCACTTCTTTGCCTTTAAAAACTCTTTGGTTGCTTTCGCAGTATGCTTCGGGTCATTGTCCATCTGCATTGTGAAGTGCCGTCCAATGAGTTTTGAAGAATTTGGTTGAATATGAGCAGATAATATTGCCCGAAACACTTCAGAATTCATTCTGCTGCTCTTGTCAGCATCACATCATCAATAAATATAAGAGATCCAGTTCCACTGGCAGCCATACATGCCCACACCATGACACTACCACCACCATGCTTCACTGATGAGGTGGTATGCTTTGGATCTTGAGCAGTTCCTTCCCTTCTCCATACTCTTCTCTTTCCATCATTCTGGTACAAGTTGATCTTTGTCTCATCTGTCCATAAGATGTTGTTCCAGAACTGCACAGGCTCTTTTAGATGTTTCTTGGCAAACTCTAATCTGGCCTTCCTGTTTTTGAGGCTCACCAATGGTTTACACCTTGTGGTGAAACCTCTGTATTTCCTCTGGTGAAGTCTTCTCTTAATTGTTGACTTGGACACAGATACACCTACCTCCTGGAGAGTTTTCTTGATGTGGCCAACTGTTGTGAAGGGGTTTTTCTTAATGAGGGAAAGGATTCGTCTGTCATCCTCTACACTTGTTTTCCGTGGTCTTCCAGGTCTTTTGGCGTTGCTGAGCTCACCAGTGCGTTCTCTCTTTTTAAGAATGTTCCAAACAGTTGATTTGGCCACACCTAATGTTTTTGCTTCTCTCTGATGGGTTTATTTAGATTTTTCAGCCTAATGATGGCTTGCTTCACTGATCGTGACAGCTCTTTGGACTTCATATTGAGAGATGACCTCACCATATTCCAAATGAATATACCACACTTGAAATGAACTGCAGGCCTTTTATCTGCTCCTTGTAAATGAAATAATGAGGGGAATAACACACATCTGGCCACGGAACAGCTGAGTAGCCAATTGTCCAATTACTTTTGGTCCCTTAAAAAGGTGGAGGCACATATAAAATGTATTGTAATTCCTACACCGTTCATCTGATTTGGATGTAAATGCTCTCAAATTAAAGCTCAAAGTCTGCACTTAAAGCACATCTTGATTGTTTCATTTCAAATCCATTGTGGTGTTGAACCGAGCTGGAATGCTGAAAATTGTGTCAATGTCCAAATATTTATGGACCTAACTGTATTTCCTCAGACGAAATTGCGTTAAGTGATGCTGAGGCCAACGATAGTGAGAGCGAGTCAGATGACAGCAGCACAGCATTCACAGCATCACAGTGTGGACATAGTGAGCCTGTGGATGCTGCATCAGTCTCTGCATCAGCAGAGCAGGTTCATGACACTGAAGATCCTGGTAAGTTACCTCACCGCAGATTTACAGTCATGAACATAAGTGTACATGCACTTCAAAAGACCACATATATCCCATAACTCTAATTTTCTATGATGGAATCGTTGAAATTCATGTGTCTGTAACAAATAATAACAATCATGCACTTTAGTTTTTTCATAGATTTGTCATAGGTCTTCTGGAATTATGACAGTATCTGCTGGGTCATAAATATACATACAGCAATGCTAATATTTGGTTAAAAATCCCTTGGACATTTTCTCCTCAACTGGGTGACTTTGGTAGCAATTCACAAGCTTCTGGTTGTATCTTTTACCACTCTTCACTCCCACTCCTAAATTCATTTTTTGATATATATTTTGTTCAAATTTGGCTTAAATCAGAACTTTGGGAAGGCCACTCTAATACCCTAATTAAAGCCTGATTTAACAGTTTCTTTACCACTTTTGGTGTGTGTTTGGGGACATTGTCTTGTTAAAGCACCCAAATGTGTCCAAGATCAACTTTCTGCTGATGATTTTAGGTTTTCCGGGATAATGTGGAGGTAATGTTCCTCCATTATCCCATTAACTAAGACTCTGGGTGAAGGGCGACCAATCGTGTCCGCTGTGTTTAGATATGGCAAGTTTAAAGCATATTTTGTGGGGTTGTAGAATTAGCTTATCACAAAGCCGGTATACATGGCGGCATAATCAGGTGCTGAGAAGCTTAGCTGCAGGCATTGAAGAGAGAAGAAAGCAGGTGAATGCTGGAGGTTCCAGAAAGGAGAGGCTAGTTGTGCAGTTTGTTCGAGAGGGGGAGAAGAATAGAGGAATTAAGTCAGGGAGGAGGCAGGGGTGTGGTCGCCTGGTAGGAGCAAGTGACTGGGAAATGCAGGTGGACTTGGGAGGAAAGCTAGTTGTTCCCCAGGAAATAGTTTGTACAAATCTAAGGCCAGACATAGTTTTGTGGTCAGTGAGTGAAAAGACTGTGTATTTCATTGAGCTGACAGTTCCTTGGGAAAATTCAGTGGAGGCAGCCTATGAGAGGAAGAAGACTAGATATGCTGATTTGAAGACAGAATCTGAGCAGAGAGGATGGAAGACCAGGGTTCGTCCAGTTGAAGTGGGATGTGGAGGTTTTGTTGCAGGGTCAGCTGTCTCACTTTTGAGGGAGCTGGGAGTGCAGGGGCAGAATTTGAGGAAGACAGTGAGGGCGATGTCAGATGAGGCTGCAAGATCTAGTCAGTGGATATGGATTAGGAGAAATAATAGTAGTTGGGGGGTGAAATAAAGGCAGTGAGGGAGAAGGGGGAGGCAGAGGACATGCCTAATCCAGCAGGAGGAGAGGATACAGTCCAGACAGACACCTCTCCTCTACTCTGCTTTCCCCGCCCCATTTTCCCTCTCCCAATAGGCAGAGATCCAGGAAGAGGAAGTATGTATCTAAGGTGAGGGAGTGGCCTGCTAGAGTCTCTCTGTGGGACCATGCGGCCAGCTCAGGTGAGTTTGTGTTGTAAGGTGCAGGTTTGTTTCGTTTGTGCTCCTGTTTTGCTTGCCTTCTGTCATAATCACTTAGCACTTGGCAGTTGTGTGTGGCATCTAGTGCTAGGGTAGCAGTGTAGCACTTAACAATAGTGATTTGTCAGTACTATACTTAGTAGTAGTAGTGGTTAGCAGTAGCATGTAGCATTTGCACTAACTAAATGGTAGCAGAGACACTGGTCACTACCAGGAGCATTTCCTAAATGGGCCTGGGTCAGTTGAACGTGGCAGTACTGTTTGGATTGTGTAGCAGCAGTGTGAACTGGCACTAGGGGGGGTGACTCTGGGACGCCAGAGTTCACTTCCTAGCCTCCTGGAGGTGTCATGGGACTAAGTAGGCAAAGCACCACAGCCCCAGAGCATAATCAGCCATCATCATACAACAATAGGTTTAGTGTTCTTAAGGTTAAGGGTCTCACCTTTTTCCTTCAAATATATTTTGGGTCATTGTGGCCAAATAGCTCAATTTTTGTTTCATCTGAATACAGAACTTTCCTCCAGAAGGCCTTTTCTTTGTCCATGTGATCAGCAGCAAACTTCACTTGAGCCTTAAGGTTCTGTTTCAAGAGGAAGAGTTTCGCCTTGCATGGTAGCCTCTCAGCCCATGGCAATCGTAATAACTCACAAGAAATTAAGAGGGCATGCCACTAAGAACATTTTGATTAACACAGCTTTTTACATCATCAAAACTGATAGGTCAAGTTGCTGTATGTATATTTCTGACCCAGCAGATTTTGTCATATTTCAAGAAGAACTTTAATAAATATATAAAAGAACCAAAAGGCATGATTGTTTTTTGTGACCAAAATGCATGGTTTCAATCATTCCATCATAGCATAATTCTGAGTTGTAGGAGTCATTGGAAACTCAAGACTGACATAATATACATGGCCATTACAAGTGCATGAACACTTTTGTTCATGACTGTATGAATCTGTTGATAAAATGTACTTTTTCCAACTTTTGTCGCATTATGTGCTTAACATGACTAGTGCCATCGGTATCATCCACAGTAGATGAGACTGCACCATCCTCCGAAGGTACGGCAAGTTTAAAAGCAACATATTAAGGATATAACAATAGATAAAAATATAGTGCAAGTAAGAGACTGAGCAACAGACATTAAATGAAGAAAGCATGATAAAATAATGAGGCAAGGCAAAAACAAAACTATAACAATGGGTAATTAGCTGCTTTTGAATGTCCAGTGTCCACAGATATTAAGTTCAATTCGAGTGAGTTTTGGAGCTAAAACCTATAAAGTACAGTCTCCTTTTATCTTGAGACTGGAACAAGGAACAACTAACAGGATGTCATTATCTAGGATATTGATATTTTGCAATGTCGCTATCCAGTATTTAGATAGTTTTCAACTTTAATATTCCCTCGTATAGATTGGAATGTTAGCAGTCGTAGTCTTTCCAGGGGAGGTGGAGCAGTTTGATACCCCCGATAACGGAATCACAGTGTCCAGTCCCCCGTTTTGAAAATAGGAGCCTGGGCCAACCACCTTCTTCTTCAGTCTGTTGGCCTCCTTCTCTGCTGGTGCCACCAACAAATTCCTACGTTGCGCTAGTGACAAGAACCAATAACCATCTGACCACAGCTCTTAACATCCTCTTCAGCACTGAAGGCTTTGACAAAGAGGTCAACTCTGGTTCACTGGGGAGAACTCCAGCACAGTAGTGCTGTGAATATCCATACACTTGCCAGCACCTCTCTCCCTGGACAACTCCATAAAAGGAGAGAGTCCAGTTACTCTTCAGGAGTTTAGTTCTAGAACCTTTGCATTGTCTGGAGGTGAGCTCAACTATTTCTAGTGGGCACCGCTCCATCTCCCACACAAGCTATTGTAATAGCAATTTCAGCCAACCCCTTTAGTTTGCTGTTTTGCTATTACTGATGGCTGAGTTGGATTTGTGTCTGACACGTGCAGATAAAGATGAGTAGAGGTGAATCCAGTTTTTCCCAGTGACCATTTATTGTTTGATGAATGAACAGATAAGTTGAAAAATAAAATGACAGAGCTTTAAACTAAGAGGCTTTATAAGAAGGCCTTGTTCCTTCATGCAGCCGCACAGTCAAAAAACCTTTTCCTCCTCAGCCACCCCCAGATGCTGTGGCAGCTGCTCTTGAAGCCTTCACCTTAGGCTCCATCTACAGCTTCCTCATGGGCACACCTGCACACACACACACACACACACTCTCTCTTATTCCTCTCATTCATATAAACATACTAATAAAAAGAAAGAATGTGTGAAAATAAACACAAATTGCAATTTAGCTCCTACAGCTATGTTTCCTTCCCTGTCAGAGAAGTTATGTTTTACATCCCAGGAACCAGTCTATGATGTCCAGGTTTAGTATGCCCAGGTACCCACCCCGGCTGTTGCCCAACTTCCATCACACCCCACCCCTTTACTGCACCTATCCATGCAGGTGGTGAGCCCACCGGGTGGTGACACTTTGGTGCATTAATATCCAGGTTATTTACACTTACATACAGTACAGATGATACCCAGGTTTTTACTTTGTGTTGCATCAATATCTAGATTATGCTAATGCTTTATGTGTTATTCTGTTAGCCAGCGAGGAAGAGGCTGTTTCAGTGAGGCTGAAGGCTTAGAAGATATTTAAGTACCATTCCATGGAATCTGATTTTATTATCTGCTACAATACATTTTAGGGAACTGTTTGTCTTTGTTTCTTGCCGGATGAAAAAGTCACCTGAGTGTGTGGCGCTGCCTCGGAGGATGGAGCAGATTGACAAAATATAAAAAACAAAAGTAAAAATAACTAGCCGACACTGTCTGGCTTACTGCTAAATTATAAAGCCAGAGAGAGAGAGGGACTGAAAGGGGGTGGAGTGTGTGTGTGTGGTCTCTGTATCTGTTATGGCAGGTTAGAGAAATACCAAGCCAAAGTTTCTGCTTTAAGCTGTTTCTGCTGTGATGTTATTCATTTATTTATTTTGACATCTAATTTAATGTTTTTGGTTTCAGTCCAACTGAAAATGTACAAACCCTCCTCAGCCTTTGTCCTCTGTCCTCCTACTCAGCTTCATGGATGGAAGACCCCCCCCCCCCAATTGTACTACTGGTTAATACATAATGTACACAGAGGTCAGGGATTCATTTTTCTCCTGCCTCTTTTCAGAGTGACCTTCATGAGCCACCTAGTTACCTAGCCTGTACCAGGGTCACCTCCAAGAAGGCATTATCCCAGCATGCCTACATGCGTCTAGGGCGATGTGGAAGCATGAAAAATCTGCTAATATTCTTTGTTCTGTCCTGTACCCTTTGGGTATGTGGGGGAAATGGACAACTGCCTATGTCAGATGAGACCTAAAACATAATACTGAAGTTACTGAAGGCGGAATTTCATTTTCCGCTGACCAAAGATCAAGAACAGAACGCAGTGCCATTGTGCGATTTTACAGAAATAGGCATCTCTACACCCTCAGTGATGATGGCCAGGCCATGTGGTGGAAAACTGGCAGCAAAGAAATCAGCCATCAACTCAATTGTGATGATGGCTCTGGATGGCACAAAAAGAAACTGAACATACACCTGAGCAAGAAATACTCTGGTGTGAGTAGAAGTAATATCCAATCAACACTTGACAAGTGCAGGCAATACCAACTTGTAAAGGCTAAATTTTCAAACAAGCTGTACTGTTGCACCCAATGTGACCCCGTGTCCTATATTGAGATTCATAGCCAGCTAAACTCTCTCTTTCATCACTTCCTCCAAGGAACAGGCACGTGTTGTATTTGGAAAGGATTTAAATGCAAAAAAGTGTGAAACTGAAATGATACAAAATACATGAAAATACTCAAAATATGTCCACTTAAATCAAATAAGCATTTCCTTGTATACATTAGGTGCATTAAAGAGTTCATTCAAACTTATCAGTCACACTACATGAACTTGAGATCCAACTTTACTATATCGACACATACGGAATATTAAAACATCTGAAACTTGCATTTTTAGCGTCTAATAATCAAACACAACTGGTAAACTTACTCATATTGCCACTGAAAATGATAGAAAGGAGTGGATTGCATCGGACTGAGAAAGACACACCATTCTCTGCTTGTCTCATGAGAAAATCTGTTACAATACTCAATTTCCTGGTAGGTTAAACAAGGCAAATTGGGCAAACCTGCGCCCCCTATATTCCTGGAGTAACAACATAAAAACAACTCCAGTACACAAGCCAATCCTAAAATCCTAAAATTGATCATAGCAAAAGAAGTGCAACATCGGCATCAAATTAACCTCTTAGACATGGGAAAGTTGAAAGTTAAGCATGGTCCCCTTATGTACGTTACATCCTGACAACAGTTGATATTTTCAGTAGGTATATATGACTGAGACCATTACAAAGCAAAAGAAGGAGTGAGATTGCAAAACTGACTAAAAGAAATCTGCTGTGAGCATGGCCCACCAAAATTTGTACATGACCGAGGCAAGGAATTCAGAGGTAAGATTCAAAGGCTATTAAATAGTCTGAAGATTAAAGTAATTCAAAGCTCAGCATGTCATCCCAGAGTCGAGGAAAGGTGGAGAGGACTCATCGTATGCTATGAACAAAGATCATGTATGATTTGCTTCAGTTCCAGAGAGGTAGGGTTAACTGGTTGAACATTTAACTGTATACACCAGGATAATGAATGAGGATCCTAGGAAAGTTCTGCACTGGCTTTCTCCTTTCCAAGTTTATTATGCTAGGAAAAGTAACAGAATTACTAACCCAACAACAAACAACCCCAATGCCCCGGCACACGATAAACAAGCCAAAAATATTCTCCCCTCCCAAAGACATAGACAGTCATTTGAAGACAGGCAGTGGAGGCTTAGGAAAAGGACAGAAAAGGCCACAGAGCGATGCAATGAACATGCAATTCGGGCAAAACACGTAGCACCCTTTGTTTGCAAAGTACATGACAATGTGTTGGTTAGAATGAAATTGAGAAATCACAGACTTCGTTTCCAAATGCTATGCTGTATTGCCAGGTGTAGTTGTAAAACGTAACATCAGGTTGTCCAAATACAAGTGAAATTTCAAATGCCAAGTATCTCAACTCCAAAGAACAATGGCTCTCAGTTGCTGACATAACCAGCGTCACAAGGTTTACAGAAAAAGAGTCGGAAGCTGATGGCAAGAAATCCACACGTTTACACCCATCTACTCGCTATCACAACATGACACAGGAAGTGCTGTGTAAATACGCTGCACATGTTCCAATCGGCCTGAAACTTCACATGCATGATCAAACTCCATCCCTGATGACAGACATATGGCCATATCCTGTCTCAGTCACGAACACGCCATGAAAAAGGAAGTGATGTCTAACTATCCCGTACGTGCTCCGATCGGTGTGAAAATTCACATATGTGACAAAAGTCGGGGCCTGAAGACATGCATATGGCCATTTCCCATCTCAGTCGCCAGCATACCATGAAACAGGAAGTTTGCGGGGTGGTCGTTGACGAGGAGTTAGTTTAATGCAGTGCTTCTTAATTATTTTCTGTTAGGCTCCCCCTAGGAAGAAGAAAATAACCCCCGCCCAAAATGTAACAACTTGTTACATTTTGGGCAAAAAGTTTTTATGCTTTGGGCTCAGCATCTTGTTACATTATCGACCAGTTATTACATTTCGGGTTTCATTACATTTTTTATAACAGTTTGAGCTGTTGTTACATTTCGGGTCGTTGTTATATATCTGGCTCTAACGGACCATATTTTCATTGTATTCAGTCCAACCTGTTTGCTTGTAATTATACTACACTTCAAATAAACAATTATACATCATTGTGAGTTGATAAACTTTTGAATTACTTACCATTTAATGATATTGCATAGGTGCATACTCAATTTTGCTGTATACTATACACATTAAATTAATGAAACATTAAGAAATGGAAAAAGGCCTATGATGCATAGCAGTCACTTATGTGTTCTCTTGCTTTTTAACAAGTGGCTATATTTCATATAATGTATATCCTTTAGGATCAATCAGCATGAAGTGGCCAAAGATTTTACCATAGTAGACTCGAGTATTGTTAACTAAACTGACTAAACTGGATATAATTTTGTCTGCCTAAGAATGTAACAAGGGATTTAATGCTATTAAAATGTTACATGATGAGCAAGATTAGAATTTCTGCTTTACCATGATTAAGCTAGAATTGACAAATGCAAGATTTGGTCCACAGATTTTTTAGCAATTGTAATTTGTTAACAGAAGAGTTAGTGAATATACTCACCCGCTGCAGTGTGACTGTGTACTGCTCCCAGACCATCTCTTCCATCCCTGAGTTCTGTAGGGAACACAGACACAATAGAGGGAATTTTAACGAAATGACTTAATTAATGGCTGGATGAATTCATTCAGACAGGAATGTTTCATGTCAATAACAGCATGCTGCATGTCAAATTTCATTGGCCCTCATGCCTTACCACCTGCTTACTCTCTCAAACATACACTCCAAATAGACTATGTACAGTATGTGGCAACCCTTGATGACAAAGATCAAAGTCGACAGCACTGTTAAGCTTCACCTGCCTCTAAGGCCAGTGTAAAGCTTTGATTATGCTCTTTTGTGGATGTGCAAACAGAAAGCTGCAGACACCACACAAGCTGTTGCTACTAGTCTACTTTTCTAGCCCACGGGAGTCTGCTTGGAGGACTACATTCCATGTGCTGCAAGTTGTATCTACCTATTCTGCTCATATGCACTATTGCCCTTGTAGCATTGTTGTGCAGGGACAAAAAAAAGATGTGAGCATCCATGCAGATTCTGACAGACCTGGGGAGATTTATGTCCTGTGGACCCCTGCATACTCACACATGGAAAAAGTGTAACACTGTCCCAGCAGTACTGTTCACTTGTAAAATACAGAGATGCCAACGCACAGCACATGTACAGAAAGAAGTCCTCTGCACAAACTACAAACTACAAAGCAGTATAACAACTACTGTCCATGGCGTCTACAGCTGTCTGTGCTCATGTTTGCAAGGTAGTATAATCAGACTTAAAAAGAGTAGTAAATGACAGATGACAGAAAAAGACAGAAGTGATGTGGAAAGAGGAGTTTGTATGTTGTTTCCCCTCATTCTGCCTCCTGTAGGTCACTTATAAGTTTTCTGCTATTTCTCTAAATGCTTTGTCATAACTTCCACAGAAAGCTTTAATTAGTTTAAATAAAATGTGGCTAGAGGCAAGGGAAGATTGTCACTCAACATTGCAGAGTTGTGTGTGTGTGAGAGGGGTTACATGCTAAATAGATTGCACTTATATTGATATTTTTTTACCTAAGTGTTTACAAAGTGCTTGACAGTATTTGCATTTCATTCACCCACTTACACAAACACTAAGGGCGGCAGAGCTGCCATGAAACATGCTCGCCTGCCAGGAGTGCCTTGGGCCTAAGTGTCTTGCTCAAGGACACTTCAACCCATGGAGGGGTCAGGGATTGAACAGTCAAATCTGCAATTAGCGAACCACCTGCTTCATTCCTGAGCCACAGCCATCTTAAATGTGTGTACAATGCCATGCAAAAGTATTTTCCGCTCTACAGAAATCTTCTATTTTTGCATTTTTGTCACACTTAAATGTTTCAGATCATCGAACTAATATTTATATTTACTGAAAACTATACAGGATGCCATTTTTAAATTTATGGTTTATTGAAGAATTATTTTTTTAAAAATCTATAGTTCTTTTGAACCATTCAGAGGTGGACTTGCTTGTGTGCTTTGAATCTTTGTCCTGCTGCATAACCCATTTGTGCTTGCTGACCTCCCATCCTATAGTTGTCTCCCTTGCGAGAAGACAGACTCTTGTGTACCCTGTTACATCAGTTCCGTTTTTCCCTTTGACGTTCTTGGAAATGACTGTAAATATTAGCGTGTAAAAAAATAGATTATTGTTGAAATTCCTGTCTGCAGTATCTTTGTCATCCTGCACTTGAGCCTATGCCCAGATCCGCAATAGTATGGTCTGGCTAAGATGAGCTCAGCAAAGGGTGAAGCCAGCTCAGACCTAGCTCCCCCTGTTGGCTCACACACTATTGCTAACCAGGGAGCTGTATTAGGTCAGCATACTAAGTTATTTTGCAGCCTTGTCGAGAGTAACAGGGTTTTGTTAAAACAAGTCTCCCAACTCACTTGTAAAGTGTCTAGTTTAACTTCTCAGATCACTCAGCTTTCTGACTTTCTTGACACAGGTATATTTGGTTTTTGACCTACAGCCCCTCTTATATGCCATTGATAGAGCCTGGATTGCTTATCTGCTTAGACTTCTAAAGTGTCCTGCAAGAGAGGGGTGCTGCAGTATGGGAGAGTGGGTCGGGGGTTTGCAACTCATATGTGGCCTTCATTCTGTGGGTTAGGGTTAGGGTTTGCCATCCTGCATTTGAGTCTCTGCCCAGATCCTTCTTTTCTTCTTTCCTCCTTTGACTCAGCAGTCCACGGGATATTATTCCAAAAGTCTTGGGGTTCATCTAGATATTTTTTTTTGCAAATGCCAGATAAACCTTTTTTCTTTTTGGTCAGCAGTGGCTTGTGCTTTGCATCTCTCCCATGGATGCCATTTTTGCCCAGTGTCTTCTTTATTGTGGAATCATGACCTTAACTGAGGCCACTGAAGTCTGCAGAGCTTTTGATGTTCAACTGGGTTATTTTGTGACCTCCTGGATTAGACATTTACACGCTTTTGGAGAAATTGTGGTTCCAATTGTTCCATGTTTTCTCCATTTGTGGATAATGGCTGTCACTGTGGTTCTCTGGAGTCCCAGAGCCTTAGCAATGGCTTTGTAACCGTTTCCAGACTGATAAATGTCTATGGCTTTGTTTCGCATCTGCTCTTGGATCTCTGCAGAACATCATTTGGTAGATTGGTAACTAAGGGGGCAACTACTTTTTCACATCGGCCAATGTGGGTTGGACAGTATTTTTCTTTCAATAAATGCATTTTGACATTTCTTGGGTTATCGTTGCCTTACATTAAAATTTGTTTGATGATCTGAAACATTTAAGTGGGACAAGCATGCAAAAAACTAAAAATTTCGGTAGGGGGGCAAATACTCTTGCACGGCACTATACGTGTTCGGGGGCAGCCGTCAGGAACCACGTCCTAGACACTGCATTGCAACACCCTGTTTGATAATTCCACTTATCATCACAGAGCCTGTTGGAACATGTGGAAACGTTGAAACCAGACATATATAAAATTAAGATTGAAACATTTAAATTATTTGTTTGAAGTCAGTGTGTAGGAGGTACATGACAATTTCCTAAAGTCTCATATGTGGTCTGAAAATACGCTGTTATGCTAAATACTGGCCTTCCTTTCCATCTGAGCTTCCACTGAAATTCTCTAACCTGTTTGTATCCAGGGTAAAAGATAAGCAGCACTTTCAGGTAGCTCAGTCTGCTCTCACTAAAGTTCATCTTTAAATCCAGTTTTTACTCATGCCATGCACAACCGGTAGAGATGCATGTATGAGAATGAAATGGACCAAAAATTAAATAGAAAAAAGTCTGTCTGAATCTCTGGGCATAATATCAAGAGGTTATTTGACTTAGGCAGAAGAGATATGTTTGCCATTTAGACAAAGCTGAATGTCAGAGGCCAACAAATTCTCCAAATAAAACAATAAAATATGCTCTTAGTCCATGCCTTCTTGTATAACGCATAGAAGTGTTTTCTGATGTAGGTTCACATAATCTGTGTCTTTAACCAATGTTTGTAATAACTGTTACTGAAAAATGTTGTATTACTGTTAATGTTATATTCTGCCACAACACTATCAAAAAAGATAAACCTGATTAAGGAAGCAAAAGTAAATCTTGAATTGTTTTCTTTTGTTAATGTAGCAGGACCTTCAACATGATCACAACAAAAAAGGATGGTTAAGGTAAAGGAAGAATTGTGCAGGGAGGAGTTTTCTCTGACATACAGTATACAGACAGAAGAGAAGTGAGTACTGTGTGCACTATGCAGTATCACTTAAATGTCAAATGATTTAAAAATATACTGCCTCTCAAAAAGTGCAATATTTATTTAGAAACTAACAACCGCAACAAAAGCAAATGCTATTGAATATGTCGTGAATATCTGGACCAATGGGCTGTGTCTATGTTCATGCCTGCATCACGGTTTTACGTGGAAAAAAAACTGTTGGAGGAATTCAACAAACTGATTGTGAGACCTCACAAAGATGGAAAAGGATATACATACACCATCTAGCTCTGAAAGATGAGCAAGTGCTTCAGACTGGGCACAGGGGTTATAAATAGAAATAAGAGTTGCTTTGCCAACTCAGACAGTGTGTCAGCCACTACATACACTGTCTGAGAAAAACATGCTTGCTGTTTGGTACAAAGCTGCATATTTAAACTTTGGAAACAAACATGAAAAGAAACCTGATGAATATTGGGAGCACATTCTTCAAATACACTGTTACCCATACAGTTGGAATAATGTAGTTTTCAGACACATTACTCTTTTACTCCTACTTATACACATCAGTAATCACTTTTAAACAGGTTAAATGATTACATACTGAGTCCATTACTGTATTGTCCTTTTCCTGCTTAAAATCTGTAGCAGTAAGTCCACGTTTTCAGAATTGGCTGCATAATTTTCAACCACATTTGACACAGAAGTTCCCTAGGCTATATGCCTTGTCCGACGCAACTAGCAATGCACCAAAGAGTGCTTGCACTCCGTCAGGATGGACACAAACAAGCCAACATTGCTGATTTCCTTGGAATATCGCAGAGTGCGCTCTGTAAAAAAAAAAAAAAAAAAAAAATATATATATATATATATATATACACACATATATATATATAGTTATAATACGGAGTTCCATTTTTCAATTTTTCTTTTCTGTCTTGTAAATACTTCGAAACTGTACAATCCCTTAATATTTTTAATATTTATGTCTGTTTGCACTGTTTTGTTCGAGAGCTGCTACTTTTAAATTTCGTTGTTCTTCTGATGGGACAGTTACAATAAAATAATTCTGATTCTGATTCTGATTCCTAAACATCATCGAGAGGAGGGTCATTTGAGGCCCCAAAAATCTCCAGGACGACCACGACTAAGTAGCAGACGAAACGAGATGATCGGCAACTGTTTAATCTGTTCCATAGAAATCGGAAAATTCCAGTGAGCCACCTTCGTCATTTGTGGAGAAGACAGAGAAGTAAAAAAATATTTTATTCCAACTTCATTGGCAACAGTGTACACCAATATAGTGTAGACCAATGTCAGTTTGTTCAGCTCATGTGGGGTCCAACATGTTTGGCATAAACATGATCAGAACTACCACAATTAATACACAGTCCTGACAGTGAAAACAAAAGAGAGAGTGTGATAATGTGGGGCTGCATGAGTGCAAAAGCTGTTAGGGAGATGACATATATACATGTCACCATGAGTGTCTGTGGATATACCAAATACTGTCTGACAAGATAAGTCCCAGTCTGCAAAAATTTGGCTGCAGAGGACTATTTCAGGAGGAAAACAAACCAAAGTAGACCATCAAAATCACACAAGAGTTTCAAAAGAAAAACAAAATGAAAAGTGAAAAGTATGACCTGCCCTAAGTATGTCACTTCTTTGAATCCAGTAGAACACCCTTAGGGTATTTTAGAAGAAAGGTAGAGGAATGAGGCGACATCAAGCTGACGAACTTAGTAAAGTCTTATCTTGTCTCCTCTCTGCTCAAGCTTGAACTTAGTGAAGTTTCCCACACAACAGCGCATCATAGATAGATAGTTCAAGGACTGCAGAAAATCCTATGAATCCTTCAGTTTTTACAGCTTCTTGCACTCAAAAACATTTAGTTTTAGCTTTTTTTGTAAAGACAGTATGCCTTTCAGCTGGTTAAACAATATCAGAAACTACATATTACAGCCATAAAACCGTCTTTAAATCCACCATGTTAGAGATCTTAATGTGTTTTATCCACTACAAAGTGAAATATAAAATGTTCAATTCAATTTAATATGATATAAGACTTTTATATAACATACTACAACAGCACACTGTCTACTATGCATTGATTCATCTATTCATGCATTTCCCACCAATCTGAGCAGACAGGAGTTCCCAGCAGGTGCGTAGAGGACCACCAGGCTGCCTTTCAGCTGTTCAGTGTCCAGCCCCATCAGATGGATCTTGGCCCCGTCACTGCTGCTGCTGCCTCCCTCTTCCCTGTACCCATCTGGGGCTTGAATCTTGCCTGTCTCAGCATGCCTGCACCGATGCCAGCTGGGATAGCTGGCACAGCAGCCGGTCTGCAGCCATCCTAGACTCATGGCTAGCAGACGAGCTTCCTCAGTGCATGGAGTGGAGCATGAATGGTTGCCTTGCCCTATCAAATCCACTGCCCTCACTAGCAAAATCCTGCTTTAGCATGGTCTGGCCCATTTGGGTAGGTGTAGTAGACAGCATCACGACCAAAGTAGGATTCCCACAGGAGCAAACGTTTAACCTTCCTTCCTCGGAGTTCTACCTCCAATCTGGATAAGCCTGTGCAGCAGCGGATTAGATTAGCCCTGGGAGGGAGGCGAGGCTAAAAATAACAGCAGACTCACAGCGGCTCCTCCTCGTGCTCCCATCCTGCGAAGAGTCCTAAGTGCTCGCACCACGCTCCTCCACTTCCTGTGCAGGCCGGATGACATAGCCATGTAGGAGCGGGATCCATAAGTTCAAAGGGAGACACGGGCTTGAGAGCTGCCCAACAGAGCTCCCTGCCTGTCCTCCCTCCTCCCTCTGTCACTCTGCAGACTATCCTGCTGCTTTTCTTCTGTCTCTCTCTCTCTCTGTCTCTCTCACTTACTCAAGCACACACATTTGTTTGGTATATAATACTTGTAAATACTTTCGCCCGACAGTATTCACTTAGAAAGCAATCACAATCAACCTTTAGTTACTGTTATACTGTTACTGTATGGTGTGCTATTATCTGGCCTTATTCAAGGTTGATTTCCCCATAAATCTGGATTTTATTAGTAATAGTCAAGAGACCACTTATCTGTGGAAAGATTACCAGTTGTATTGATGCATAATAAGCAGAGAGTTTGACCGACAGAACCAGAGAACAAGAACAAGAAGGTAGGAACTGCAACATACATACTGGGGGAAATGCAGCAGCCACAAACCACTGGAGTGTTGTAAGGAAAAAGAAAATGGTAAATGGTCTGCACCTTTCTACCTTAGTGGTAGTCAAAGCGCTTTACAATGTGTTTCCTATTCACCCATTCACACACACATTCACACACCAATGGCGACAGACTTCCATGCAATGTGCCTGCCTGCCATTGGGAGCAAGTGTCTTGCCCAAGGACACTTCAGCATGCAGAATGGCCGGGAATCGAACTGCCAACCTTGCGATCATTGGGCAACCCGCTCTACCACCTGAGCCACAGCCGCCCGAAAAGAGTAAGAATGACAAAGCATCAGCAAAAAAAGCTCTGACAAAGTCTGTACACTACCTGTTGAGTAGCTAACAAGAGACACAGACACAGTTAGAAAGAACCCAGATGAACACCAAAAGATCTGCAGACCTCACCGGCCTCAGTTAAGGTCAGTGAACATGATTCCACAATAAGGAAGACACTGGGCGAAGATGGCATCATGGAAGAGTTGCAAAGTGCAAACCACTACTGACCACAAAGAATGAAATGAAGAAATAGTGTCCCCAGCCCTTGCAAAAAAAATATCTGGATGAGCTCCAAGACTTTTGGGGTACATCCTGTGGACTGATGAGTCAAAGGTGGAACTTTTTGGAAGACATGGGTCCTACATCTGGTGTAAAGCTGATAATGTATTCCACAAGAAGAACATCACACCAACAGTGAAACATGGTAGTGGTAGTGTGATGGTTTGAGGCTCTGGATGACTTGTCATAATTGATGGAGCCATGAATTCTGCTCTATGTTTGAAATTCATCCAGGAGAAAGTCCACCATGAGTTCATGACCTAAAGCTCAAGCACAAGCAAGTCCACTTTTGAGTGGCTCAAAAAGAAAAAAAATAAGGTTGTAGAGTGGCCCAGTCAAAGTCTGGACTTGAATTAAACTGAGATGATGTGGCAAGACCTTAAAAGGGCAGTTCACGCTTAAAAACCATATAACATGGCAGAACTATTCTGCAGAGCAGAGTGGGTCAAAATTCTTCTATGGCAATGTAAAAGACTGATTACAAGCAATAACAAACATTTGACTGCAGTTGTTGCTGCCAAGGGTGGCCCAACCAGTTATTAAGTTTAGGGGGGGCAATTACTTTTTCACATGGATGATATGCAATTTCAATAAATCTTTAATTAAACAACATTTTAAAATTGTATTTTGTGTTTCGTGGGTTATCTCTATTTGATATTAAATGAAAATAAATATCAACGTCATGATTTGGAACATTTCAGTCTGAGAAATATGCAAAAATAGAAGACATCATCAAATACTTTGTCACAGCACTGCATTTCACTACCTGGAGACTGAGAATTAGACTGTTTAATTTGAACTGTTACCAGTTATCCTGAATCCACTTTTCCATAACTATGGGTCCCCCTGATTCTTTAGACCCACTTCATCCACATGCTTTAAAGCAAATTGTTTACCTCACGTCTTACTGAAGCATTTTCCTCCTGTTGTTGTGAACGTTTCAAACATTGTCTTTCAATTATGGATGAAGAACCAGGCTCCTTCAGAAGGCCTCAGAGAGGAGGCTAATGGGATGACAAAGCTATGTTTGTTTAAGCAAGATAACCGTATCCTCATTTATGAACAGGCAGGGGTAGGCCTAGATTCAGATCAGTGTCCCTTGTGCTTCAGTTCAGTCTGCAGCATAAATCAGAGAAGGTAGTGTTTGCAGTTCCATCTTACAGAGCTGAGCTTTGTTCAAATTCTTTTTTCTGTAGTTTAGTTTTTTGTGAAAATGTATAGAGAAAACCAGAGATGTGAGGCCAAATAACAGTGAAAGGAATGATAATACAGAATACTGTACTCTCATCTCAGTAGGTCACCACTGAAGATGTGGAAACACACCACAGCTATGTACCACAAACAACATGTAAGGGGTGAACCCTGTAGTGTTGCTATCTCGACAGTCAACAAATGTTTGGTTGTAAATACATACATTGTTTATAACACTCTGTCCTTAAAATTCAAAAGCAACAAACACCAGGGCCAAAAATTACCCTCTAAACAATCTGATAATGTCCACTGAACATTCAGTAGCAAAATGTGGTAAGTATTTTAAGTATTTTATTAAACAGTTTTGGTCACTAAAATTTCAAGATTTTTAAATATTTTTAAACATTTGCCTCTGTCAGCACATTATCAAGGTAGTGAACTTCCTGCATTACCAGGTATGCCATTGAATCCAAGTCAATAAAGTTAAACTAGCTCTTACAACGTACATTCAAGCCTGACAAAAAAGTCGTTAGCCTCATAGCATAATTGCCTAAGTCATATTTTAAGGTTTTCAGAAAAGCCATCTTTGTGTAGTGCCAAAATGCCTTAGTAAAAGAGATGACTTTGGCAGATAGTGCTTTTGGAAGGTAACAAGCATTCTGATAGGCTGAGGACATAAGCAATAATGCACGGTCAATCAGCAGTGTTTGGAGAGTAGAATTAGGTAGATATCACAATTTGGCCAAAATATGACTTATGCTATGATGCTGACGAAGTGAAACTGGATTAAACAGGATTTACTGCTTTGCCTCCGTTGCCATCTTCAGGACAAAGTTGGCATTTTCTGCAGCACAAATACAACCAAAGTTCTATGTCTATCACTTAGGACTTTAAAACACTATAAAAAATTAATAATAAAAATAACCCAAAACCAACAGATTTGTTAATTAGCCTGTTCTAGTTACATAGCTCAGTGACGTGGTGCCGTGTAGTCACTGTGACCAGTGAAAAAAGTCAGGAACAGAGGATACTGAGCAGGACATAGATAATAATTATGGGTCCGGCATGTGAGCACCTGAAAACTGAGCAGACAGAGCAATAGATGGGGGAGACTAGACAGTGGCAGATTCTCCTTATAGTGGCAAAATGCTTAACTCTCCTTTTGGCTCCTATTCAATGGGCTCAGACAGTTGCCCCAGCAAGGCTCCAGAGGTCACCTTTTTTTGAGAGTGCGCAAGTTGAAATTTCACATGGTCGCATTGTGCGAGTGAATGGTGATCACTGAACTGATCTGGTTCCAACCGTCAGCACGGGTAACTACTGCACAAGTTATTGTAGTTGGAAATACTTCTATTTCTTTCTTATTGACTCAGTCTCTCCATGCCTGATGTGTAAACAGTCAGTTTCACTGTTGCTGTGTTCCAATGTCGAAATGATCTACAGCAGATTATGTTAAAACCCAGAGAGAGAGAGAGAGGAGGAGGAGGCTGGAGGAGAGGGAGACACACCTGGTGATAAAAGTATTCAGGTGCAGGTGGAGAGATCTTGATGGAGTCCGTTAAGAAGAAAAAGCAGCTCACATATTCAATCTGGATGGCTCAAACATTAACAGCAAACACAATTTTGACTATATAAAACGTTTTTGGTTTTTTTTAGTACAAGTAGGCTTGACATTTCTTTGGCAGTATGTCTGTGTAGATTCTCAGTGATCCAGGCCATGGTACATCTTGGTGCTAAAACGAAAGTAACAGGACTTGCTTGAGTTTCTTGAAAACATTTCACTTCTGAAGGAGGTTCTTTAGTTTAGAAGTGCCTTTGTTTTAACCATTTGGCATTATGGTTCCCTGCGCTGCACTGACAAGAAACAGCTTGCAATGTCCTGCAGATGCATTACTGGCAAGTCAACCCCATCACAGTGTTTCTTCTCTGCATCTGGCAACATTACTTCCAGAATAAGAGCCAGCCTGAACCCGGAGCATGTTGATAAGTTAACATTTCTGCAACACAATGCAAAGGGCTTTTGGGGATAACAACTGTGTGTTTGATTGGGGTATGAACTAGTCTACCTCCATCATTCATGGCCTGCTGCTGAAGCTCTGTGACATAGCATAGCCTGTTTACATATTTAGGGCCTGAGCAAGAAAGGGCAAAGGCAGTGCAAAGGCCCTATTGTTATTTGTTCGTTTCTTTGGCGGTTTGGCAGTTTGTTTCTTTTTCTTACGCCACTTTGAACCCCAATTTGACCCCCTAAACATGCTCAAAAACTCCCCAAATTTTGCACACACATCAGGACTGGTGAAAAATTTAATATTTTGGGGGAATTATACATATGAATGGCAAAATGACTCAATAGCGCCACCTTGAAAATTGGCCTTTAGTGGAGTTAATACGGCTAGTTTCACATACAGCTATGAAATTTGATACACGGGTACAGTAGCCCGAGACAAAAACATTCCTGCTTTTGAAATTTCAAAAAAGCTCAACGGCGCCCCCTAGAAAAGTGGTGTTCAGGCATTGGAATTTAATGAACTCCTCCCAGGATTTTTATCTGATCTCCACCAAATTCGCTGTGTGGTATCTAGACCCCTCCAGGATGAAAAGTTATTAAAATCTCGTGCCTACATCACATGTTGTGGGCGTGGCATGGCGGCCATTTTGAGCAAAGTCACCATGTGGAACGAAATGGATTTTAGAGTTTAAGGGATCCACATAATATCACCAAATCCACACAAATCACAAAAGGGCCCGTCCGACGCTGCTTGCAGCTTTAATTTACATTTTTATTCATTATTTGAACTGTTTAACTCTTTCAGTACAGCTGGAACAAGTTTGCTTTTTGAACCACATAAGAAGAACTGCTATGTAAATCTCCATTTTGCATCATTTGCATAGTGTACTGCTTGGATTCACAGAGATCTGCCACAACATTAAAACCACTCACAATTTAGTGAATAACACAAATCTTGTCATTACTATGCAATGTTCTGCAGGGAAAATTTAAGTCCTGGCATTTGTGTGAATGTTATTTTTGATTCATGCCACTAGGACTTCACAAATAATTGAATATTAATCATGAGCACAGTTTTGTTGTCCCACAATTGAATGAACGTGACTGACTGCAATACTGATGTTTAAAATGCTCTGCTCATAGAAAACTTCACGAACAGATAACAGCCCAGATAAAATCACTTGGTTTCAGCTTGGGTAGATCTGACGTCAGAAACGCCTTGTTTCATTCTTACCAAGTAAATTTTGGTACCATATTTGTCTGAGCTGCTCTGTTACAAAACTAAGTGGAAACTAGAGGCTCCTCTACTAATGAATTATAGTATCTATCGCTAAGCACAAGTCAGACACTTTGGCTAAGATATTATTTATATTCTGCCTCTCAGAGATACACTGAATTCAGGTGAAGATTATTTTAAGTCCCATTAAGATGCAAAAATTTGTACATTACTAGAATTATAGTACAACATGAAAGTGAAAGCCATGCTCTGTTTATTTAAAAGTGCAATAAAATATTTTGTCTCTAAAAATCAATTAATATTTGCAAAAAAATTACTGTGATGTCAATATAAGTCTGAATAATCATGATTATCATATTGGCAAGAACCATGCCACCCTGGCAGGACAATATGCTCTTATTATGTCACAAAAATGGCTCTGAAATGGCTCAAGCAGCACACCAAAAGCCCCCAAGGCATTTACCCAGCCTCCAAACTTCTTATATCCCCAATTGATGAATATCCATGGAATGCATGGGACAAGCCTGAGCCACAGAAGCACACCCCACAACCCACAGGATTCAAAAGATTTGCTGCCAACATACCAGTGCCAGACACCACAAGACACCCAAAAAGGTCCCATGTCCGTGGCCCAACGATTCAGAACTGTTGTGGCACGACGAGGACTTACGTAATATTAGACATTTAGTTTTTAATGTTGTGACTGATAGGTATACATTTTCTTAATACTCCATAACACAGTTATGGGACATTTTGTTTAAGGAGATGTGTTCAGATTTTCCAATAAAGAAGGAAACTGATTTCTGAAAGATCATCTCTTATAATTTTATGTGTGTATGAGTGTGTGGGTAATCAGTCTCATGGTCACTTGCATGGCTCTTAGTCATATTAAAGAACACCCGCACTTGGGTAACAGGAAGTAAAAGAGTGCAGTGGTGCTGCAAGAAAGAAGGCTTTTGTTGTGTATGTTGTACTCTAATTCTAGTGGTGTACACATTTTCACACCTTAATAGGACTTAAAATAATCTTCACCTGAATTCAGTGTATCTCTGAGAGCCAGAATACAAATAGAATTGCATGCACACACACACATGCACACAAAATAACAATATCAGAGTGAAATAAACGTTCCAAAGTGAACATGGGTCCATGAATAAAAGTAACCACTAGCCAGCTGACTGTTTAGCCACTGACTGTTTGACTAATTTTCTCTCAGCAGCAGGTGATAGCTTGCATTTTCTTCCTGACCGTGGCAGTGACAGAACAGTACCATACACTTTATACTTACAAACAGTTGTTTGCACTGTTCCTCTTGGGACCTGCAGCTGCTTTGAAATGGCTCCAAGTGTCTTTCCTTACTTGTTCAAGTCAATAATTCAGATCCGTGCTGAGCTCCTTTGACTTTCCCATCGTAGCTTTTGTGGGGGTTTGTATCCAATGAGCCCTATTTAAATGGCCTCAGAGAAGTCACCAGCTGTAGTCACTCATAATCACTCACAAGAAGTTAAGAGGCCATGCTACGAAGCTCACTTCATTGATACAACTTTCTAAGTCACCAAAATTGCTAATTCATGTTGCTGTATGTTTATTTTTGAGCCAGCAGATTTGGTCACTTTTTCTGTTAACCCATAATAAAGTCATAAAAGAAGCAAACTTCATGATTGTTTTTTGTGACAAAGAAGTATCTGTTCCAATCACTCTATCAGAGAAAAATCAGAGTTGTAGAAATAACTGGAAACTCAAGAGAGCCATGATTTTATGTTCTTTACAAGTGTATGGAAACTTTTGACCACTACTGTATATTTAGTCTGAAATGATCAGCACATCATCTGAGGTGTTGTTTAGTTTCCGAGTGCTCAGAGCCGCATGAGAAGTAAGTGATTTGCGGGCTGAAGGCAAATTCCTCTTGCTGTATTGTCACCTTTTCTCTACCTGAATGTTAGTGCTGATGGTGACAGAGATACTCAAACTGTTTTAAGTAAAACTATGAATACCACACAGTGAAGACACCGTCAAAGAAAAAGTCCTGCATTCAATTTACTTAAAAGCGAAGAGAGAAAGACAGGATTTTTAACAAATAGAAAATATACCAATGTTGAGCAAGAGTAGTAGCAATGGTAAAATCTTAATTATACCCATCCTTACTTGGAGCTCATTCCACCCTATCACACAGCCTCAAACAGGGTGACGTGAATATGTGACAACTGAAAATAAAACATTTAATGTACTTGTTTACCACTTAATAACAAATCCATTTCTTTGTGGCAGCAGCAATATTTGGCAAATATGTTTGGACCTCATCTACATGCTTCCCCTACGCAAAATTATTAGGAAGCACTGCATTGTAATGTACATGATACCCAGTTATTAGGGATGCACGATAATATCGGCGTCCGATAATTATCGGTTAATTTAATCGTCATTCCGATAATTCCGATAATTAAAAAATCAGCCGATAAAACGACCCGATAATAATAAAGACTTGAATCTTGATTTTTGCCGTTGGTCTGTCTTGTTGCTTGTGCTCATGCCTGACTCCTCAACCCCTCCCCTCACCGATGGTACTGTTGTATGTGTGTGATGTCATCAGACTGCTCGGGCAGAGTAAAACAAGCAGCATGGCGTGGCACTGACCAGTTTAGACTTTCTTTACTGTAACAGAATAAGTCGTTTCACTAGGACTGGTCCCGAATAATGAAATATCCGAATATTTGTTCGTTGTGGTGGTATTCGGATGATAACTCTTTGCTACTCAAAAAGTCGTGGGTGCCGCCGAACGCCACGGAGCATTGCCGAGGCTGTAGTACGCCGTTTTTGCGCTGTATAAATAAAATTGAACTGAATTGCAGATATATTGTCCTTGGCTACTTCAACTCAAAAATGTTAATATCAGCCTCAAGAATGCTGTACGGTTTGAGTGACATTAAAAAGATAAGTTACTAAAGCAAACAGAAGTAATTTGTTAGTTCAAGTAGTATTGTCAGAGCACTACATTGATGGAAATAGAACCTCTGTGTGTCTCAGCAGGCCTTCAGCATGAGTTGCTCAAACTACAACCACCATTTACAACGTGAGGCATTCAGTGAGTGACAACAAAGGACATATTGTGACATCAAACAAAACAATGACATGAAACCACACATGCACACACAGGCATGCACATTCCAACCCACATGCACTAACACACAAAATCACGTGCACAAGGTCATGGGAACCAGTTCCATCCAGCCTGCACTGAGCTCACTGTAGCAGTGTTCACACACAGAACACACAAAGCAAATCCTGGCTCAGTTCAAGCGCTGCTGAAAATGTGCAGAGTACTGAGGAGTTTCACTACTTTGCAGTTAGCTTATGAAGCTGCACAAAACCCATAAAATACAAAGTACTTATAATTTTAAGAAGTACAAGTACATGTATATTTTTACAATGAAAAACAGTTTGCAGACTGGAAGTAGCTTTCTTGAGTGAGATAATCCACAAGTATTTGAAAAAAAATGGACTTCAATATTATGAAACAATGACCCGCAGTGACAACTATAAATTCAGAGACAACATTTCCATAGGAGTACTACAATTTTAATCACAATAGACTATTTGTGAGTGTTTGATAATGACTCAAAGGCGGTCTTTATGCTATGCAAAGGTATATATAAGGTGTACGAAGGCATAAAGGGGCAAGAAATGAGACACCTCTTTGAAAATCCTTATCAACATCACAATTATGAAGAAGCACAATCTGTTTAAGAAACACACATATCATTCAGTTATTCTTATCCATACTGAATGGTAGGATACTTTAAAAAAGTTCTTGGCCCAACTCTGATTTTGGGACATATATGCTGTCATGCATACTTTCAAGCCTTATATATCACTGTCCAAAAAACCTGTTTGTTGTCATTTAAATGTCAGTGGTTGAGAGGGTAACCAAGAAATGGACAAGAAAGAAGCCAGAGCTGTGATCAAGTGTCTGCATTTCAACCTAGGAGCTTTAGTATAAAGCAACTGGACTTCTCTTCCCTCTTCTGTTTAGAGATGGCTGTCGCAGTTTGACATAGATGGCGTCCTTCACTCCTCTTTCAAACCATCTGTCCTGTCTGCCCAAAATGTGTACGTTGCTGTTCTCAAAAGAGTGTCCTTTGTTGTTTAGATGCAGGTGGACTGCTGAGTCTTGTCCTGAAGAGCTGCTCTCCTGTGTTCAGCCATGAGCTTGTGAAGCTGTTGTTTAATCTCTCCTATGTACAAGTCTGTGCACTTCTCGTTGCATTGGTCCGCTTGTGTGTTGGTGTCTCATCCTTGGTGTGAACCAGTGTTTGTCTCAAGAGTGTTACTGGGTCTGAAGTGCACTGCTTGTTGTGTTTCGGGAAAAATCTTCTGAGTTTTTCTGATACTCCAGCTTCTGTTCTTTCTTCTCTGTTTGCTTTGCTGCTATTTTGTCCAGATCTTTTAAATGATTTAATAAAGGCCTGACTGGGATAGCCACAGTTTCTCAGTGCATTCTTAATGTAAGTGCATTCCCTCTCCATTTCATATTAAGAAAGCACTGAGGAACTGTGGCTATCCCAACCGGGCCCTGGCAGGCAAATCTCTATTATTATGTGACATTATTTTAAAGCAGAGGCTTATGGTTGTAAAATGTGGCTTACATGCACAGCACACCTCAACTTCCTAAACCTATTTTATGAAATCAACATAAGTTAATGTGTAGTTGTTTTTTTGGCCGGCAGAGAATGCTGAAAATCATTATGGAAAGCTTTAATGAAATACCTCTAGCATATGGAGTTTCCTTTTTTCAGAATTGGTAACACCTGTGGGCACTTCAAAATGTTGTATCTAGGTTTTTATTTTTTTGCAAAATAGATAAAGAAATCAAACTTTCTTTTTTTTATAGCACTATAACTTTGTTATACTATAAAAAATACATTTTTGAGTTCTCTCTCCTTCTAGCCATGCTTGTGCTGTTTCAATAGAAGTGCAGGACGTTACACTGCAGAAAAAAATTGTCCACAGTGAGGAAAAATATGCAAAAACACCCATAAACCGTTTGGACTTCAGAGAGCTAAACGCTCAGTGCATTTCACCGCAGTGGGTTCGATCTGTTGTGATGGAAGATGAGGAGGAGCAGGAAAAGCAGGAGGAGAAGAAGGAACAGGAGCAGGTGGACGAGAAGGAGGAGATGCTAGAACATGTGTATGGTGACATGAGTATGACGAACAGTGTCAGAAAAGGGAAATTTTCTATGCTAAGCTCAACCTTCTGCACCGTTTTCATTGTCTTAGCTCAGAGCACTCCAGCAGTAAGGACTATCTGTGTCTCATGGTGGAGTAGTTTCTAGACAATGAGGCTTAAAGTTTGACGTATACAACACAAAGCTCTGTATTTAGATTACCAGTCCTTCATTCTTTTGAATTTGATTTACATTCCAATGGGGGTGGCACCAGTAGGTAATCATTTAGAAACAGAGAATGGACAAAGGACAGATTGTACTAACAACATTAACAACTAAAGTGGTCAGGACATGAACAGAGCCTGCAAGGGTTCAATTGAAAACAAAACAAAACACTGTTTAGAAGGATGGCCTACAGAAAAGACAGTGAGGTCATTAACATAACAACAATTCATTCTCCCAAAAGCAGAAAAAATAACACAAAGTCCTTGGAATTTTTCATTTTATATATGAGCGTAAAGAGTCAGTCTAATAAGGAAGCATTATTGACAAAATCTGTGGTCTGTATTTCAGTTATTTGTTTGAACTTATTGACCATGTGCCAGCATTTGAGCGGCTTAGCCTCTACATTTTATGGCCTATGGAGATGTGTGTTTACAATTTTCAAAATAAATGATAAAAGCAGCAACCAAATCTATTTTGCTAATAATATATTCACCGTGTAAGCTCCTTTCAGCCAAGCTATCTGATATAACTCAGTACCGATCGGGAGACCTGACAATATTAGCTCTGTCAGATGTAAACTACACTCCACACCATGGTCACTATAATTTCTCAACTGGCAGGTTAGTGGATAGATGATCACTACATCCAATTTGACTCTCATTCTCGGCATCATTCACAAAAGACTTTACATTGATCATGCACAGGCAATTAAGTCATTAAATCCAAAGTAAACCCAAATGTGGCTGTTTTGGAAGATAAAGTACAAGACAACAGTAGTATGTGCTCACTGTTCAGTGCTGCCTTTTTCATCCTGTTAACAAAATATTATTTATTCACACAGAATTACAAAGGAGAATAGTCATAAATCCCAATTCAATGTTTTTTTCACCCATCTCTATGAGACACAGGTGTCTGTTTGCTGTTCAAAATTACTATTAACAGTATTAAACCTCTAAAACCCCAAACCCGCCAGCAGATATAAAAGGCATGTTATCTTCACAAAAAGTCACTGTAATTACACTATCTGTCAAAGGCAAAAACTGCAAAAATACAAGCAATTGTGAGATTTTTAGCTTTCCAACAGACCTTGGACTACTGATGTTTGGCATGCTGCTCAGAAAAAGCTTAGCCAAATCAAGGCTTAAAATCAAGAACACTGTTTGCTTTCTGACAACAAGTCGCCTTTAACTGTCCCTGATCATCAGCTCAAACACTAAATATCTCCATACATGAGTTTTAAGGTGGTTTGATTTCCACAGGTCACAGCAGCCCTATTGTCCTACCTGCCCTTTGTAACACTGTTTTGGAGAAATCTCAATCTCCAGTAGCCTGGCTATGATAATTGTGCTACTTTCAATACCGTCAGTATCACAGAAAGTAGGGCATCACTGGTATCACTAAGTACAAAGTACAGACAGAGAGTGATGCTGCAAATACCATTCTAAAGGACAAAAGCATCTACGATTACATTTGCTTAAGAAAATGCACTGAGAAACGGCAGCATCTGGAGATATGTGATATTTTCAGATGAGTCCAAAATCAACCTACATGGATCTGATGGTAGAGAGTTTGAGTGGAGAAGCCATGGCTGGATTTACAGACTGCATTTCATCTTTAAAGTCTGACACTGTTTCTTAAAGTGTGTGGGTAAATTTGTATTTATTGATGGCATTACAACTCTGAAGTCTACAGAGGAGTCTGGATTCTGGTTTTAACATTGATCTAAGGTCATGTTTATGTATGTAGAATGTAAGATGTCTATTTTACACAAAGATCAAAAGATCAGAGGTATAGAAAAATCAGAAAAGGGCTTGTGTTAAGAGTAATGAATCAATATATGTGTATACGACGCACAGTTTACAACAGAAGCGAGTACACCCCTGTGCAATATCACATGAATACCGAATTATTGAAAATTGTATCACCTCTAAATAACTGAATTATTTCTAAGTTGACAAGTACAGTGTTTTCTCTGATGAGCAATCCAAAACAACTACTTTAGAAAGACCAAACTGAAAATACAGGCCCCAAAGTAGAAACTCAACACAACAGAAGTGAGTACACCTGCAAAAGAAATGTCAAAGAAACTCAAAAATCAGATTGTGAGATGTCTCAAAGATGGACAAGGATACACAAAGATCAGTGACCAACTAAAAATGAGCTGCAGCATTAATCAGCAGGTATTGAATGAGCCCTAGTGCCACTAATCAAAGCTGCAGTGGTTGATCTCCAAAAATGATGCCATGGACAGTGCACCACTTGCACAATGTAGCTCTGACAAACAGATGGAGATGTACATCAGACTTGAGACACTTGCTGTGACTCAGGTGGTAGAGCGGGTTGTCCACTGATCACAAGGATCCTCGGCAAGACGCTGAACCCCAAACTGCTCCTGATGACAGGCAGGCACCTTGCATGGAAGTTCTGTCACAATGTGTGTGTGAACGTGCGTATGAATGGAGTGAATGAAATGTAAAGTATGAGTAACACTAAGGTAGAAAGGCACTATACAAGTGCAGACAATTTAACATGAGTCCCTGTGGATATACAAAACACTGGTTGACAAGGTGACTCCCAGTTTGCAGAAGCTTGGCAGTAAAGGAATACTCCAGCATGATAACAACCCAAAGCACACTGACAAACTCTGCCACTATGTCAGTGACTCCTGAGGAAAAAAAAAAACTATGTACGAGTATGTTGCCTGACACAAATCAAATAGAACAATTTAAATGTTTTTTAAAGGGAAAGGTAGAGCAACACATGATGTGAAATAACTTACATTGCAGTGATCATAGGTAAACATATTTGTTGCAGTGTTGTTAGATGTACTTACTTTAGCTGCAGGTGGGGTGTACTTTGACATTTTAAATGTACTTTGAATTGTTGAATCATTTACATTTAAGGAATTCTGCAAAGGGGTGTATTCGTTTCTGTTGTATATTGTAAACAGTTTCAACAAGCAACTTATACAATTTATTTTTAACTGTTTGACTGTTGGTTTTATCATGGACAATTTTGATTTAATTTCATTTTATTTTAATATAGGAATGAATTCCAATGACATACTTCAGTCACTTGCAGCAAGGCATGGAATAATTCTTAGTTATTATCTCGTGGCCACGCATTATTTTTTTTTTATCCAATGTCACCAGAGGGGCTCCGTACATAACAGCAAAAATTGTGTGACAATTTTTAAACACAAAAAGACCTAGGGAATATTTCTGAAGCTTACTGTTTTTTTTACAACCCCTGACAACTTGTGAGTCTGGATTCCACTTCTGATAATGATGACATGCTGTATGCCAAAGGTCATATTTGTTGTTATGAATGTCGATGCAGCAGTGTTAGTTCAGTAAGATAAAGTGAGCACTTTGAATATTTGTTTTGGTCCAAATAAAGGTTGTGGTCTAATCTTGGCCCCAGGCCTCAGGGTGTGGTGAGTCAAAGCACTAGGGAAAAGAAGATTCTGCTGCAGGAAACAGTCTGTAAACGGTCACTCCCTCTTCCTGTCAATCAGATAACATCTTATTAGTTATGTTTTCTCACAGGAAACAACAAACTGTGGCGGAGCACGCAAAGCACTGGCCTGTGCTCTCAGACACAGGTGCAGCAGACTACACTCAAATGACCACAGAAAACTTGCAAAAGGCAGCCACACTGCAATTACAGTCACAGTATGATATTTAGTTCAAATAGTATTTGATGATGGCCATCCAGTGGCTTTCACGAGAACATTATCACAGATCTCTCTCTAAAAACTATTCAATCCCGGTTCTCTGTCTGTCTCCACTCTGTCTTCTGCCTGCCTTCCAAGAGCCTCTGCTAACAGAACCCCTGCCTCCCCAACTCCTCGTCGTCCGGCTCCTGTTCGTAGTCAGCTAAGTTTTTGCATTTTGTTTAAATGATGTTTCTGTTGGTTTTGTTTCTTAACTTCACCTTAGCAGCGATCTGTATTTGTTTGTAACTTCACCTTATTTCCGTCATGTGTGGTGCTTTTGATTCTCCCTTTGTGGTTAGGTTAGAGTTTTAGTTGGTTTTTGTTGTTAGCTAGTTTTTATATTTAACTTGCTTCAGTTTCTTTCTCCAGAGTTTAGTTCTTAATTCTGTGTTGCTTTCAGTTTTAGTCTGGTTTTTCTGTTCTTGTTTTGTTAGTCTAGTTTAAGTATGTAAGTTTGGTTCTCCTTAGATTCCCCTTCTGTTCTTAGTTTTGAGTTTTGGAAGGTTTTGTTGTTTTTGCATGTTTTTTGGAACTACAGTTGGTTTCAGTTTTTTCTTCTTCAGAGTTTGGTTCAGTATTTTGTATTGGTTTCTGTTCTGTTGTAGAACATCCCACAAGTCTGTCTGTTCTCTGTGTCTGCGCCTGGGTTCTCCGACCCCCACATAACAAACAGACACTTCACCTTCTGAAACAGAAATTTATAGGCAGTAACATTTGACATCACTGCTGTTTACTGTTACTGCTGTGTACTAATTATGCAATATCGAGGTGTTAAAGTAGACAGTGTATTTAGAAAACTCCAATGATCTTCAATACTGCCAAAAACATTCTTGACTCAAGTGCTTGGAAGCTACTAGGAAAGTGTAGAGAGCTAAAGTACTAGTTACTCTAAAGTGATGGTCCCACATAATGAAAATCTGTTGATGTGTATTGTATGATTTCTAAAAGTCGAGGTATAAAATAAAAGCTTTGAAAATGTGAAGACATCACTGGGCTACAACTTTGTATATTCCAGGTGAGCCACTGAGAAAGAGCAGCAGCCTCATTCTATGAGTTGTGCTAGCTTTCTAGAGCTGCTTCTGCTAACTCTAAAATGTTTCAGCCATTAAAACACATCAAATGTTCTGCTGTTGGCTGCAAGATTGAACACAAGTGTCTTCATGCACTGCCAGCGTCTGAGGAACTTAAGACCCAGTGGATTGCTGTTATTATTGACGCAATGTGACACACAACAATAGGAAAACTCTCAACATTGGCATGTTGAGCGTCTAACCATTAGCAATGTGTATGCCTACAGGTCAGCTCTGTGGAAACTTTAATCCTGTGGGACATTCAGAGATGGTGAAAACTTTAAGACCAATTTGAAACCAATAAAGAACGACCGGATGGGTTACCGTGTGTTGCTTTCTGTGCTTCAGTGCAGCATAACCTAAGCCACTGTTTACATCCGTTTACGTCTTGCCTTCTCTCTGTGCTCACAGACTGCATTTTAATACATCATTTAACAAACTTGTCATACAAATGCTAAAGACAGCAGCTGTGAGAATTAGGGGCAGGGTTTCCTCCAGTGCTTTATAAGCCTGGCGGGCCGCCAGGCTTTCCTTGCCCCCCCTTGCCAGGCTAAGCGTCACTTGTTTATTTATTTTAAATAGGTTTTTTAATGCACTAAAACAGTGATACCAAAGATGGTACACAGAGGTATCAACCACATCTGCTGATACGGTTGAAAGCGCAATGGCGACATTGTATGGTCGATCCGTGAACTTTTTCCGAAGTCAGAGGAGCACTGGACGAGACAATGAGCCGCTCATTCACCCCCAGGCCAAGGGGAGTTCATCCCCGGCGAGCCGACCGAGCCGCAGCTCGATGATGAGGCAGAGCCAGTGGAGTTAGCATGGATGTTAGCACATTGTCGGAGCAGCCTTCTGCGAGCCGCGATGGTAAATATTGAACTAACAGATTTAATCCAAAATGGTTAGCTGACCCTAAATTTAGCTCTATCAGACCCAGTATGGTAAACCCAGATGGATTGATGCACTGATCCAACCTGCACCATGTGCAGCAAAAAGGAGAACAGGTCACGCAGCACAGCAGACCTGTTCAGCCTCTGAGTTCCCTGGTTTTACCCCTTGGCCATGTTTGCACTTTTTTATTTATGTTGATTTATTTTACTTTTAAATGTGACCAGCAACAGCTTGTTTTAAGATTCACCAGGATGTAACTTAAATGAAAACAATTGATATTTTTTAATGGTATTTTTTTGTTTGTTAAAACCATATTCCAAGATTGCGCCTTTTTGTAAGACTCTAATTTTAAGTATTGTAAATAAATGACTTATAATAACGCATAATAGTCATAATTTCAAAATTCCTGTCAACTTTTAATTTTTAATTTTTTTTTTAGAAAGACACGGTGGGCGGCTACCACCGGGCTTAGCAAGTTTTCTGGGGGAAACCCCGTAGGGGTGTAACGATACAGAAATTCATACTGAACTGTACAGTGCAGGCACTTTCAGTTCGGCACAGAGATGTACCGTGGTACAAAAATTAAGACTATTAAGAATGTCAATGTACGGAATTATTTTAATTGCGAAACTTAAAACAGCATAGTGCCCACAGTTGTGGCGGACCTTCACAGTCTCACAGTTGCACAGTATCGCAGAACTAAAAAGAAGTAGGAGTTTCTAGTGTGTGGTGACAAAAGTAAATATTTTACCGTAATAAAACCCAATCAAACCATGAACTAACAAACTCAACTCAAAACCAGGCTGCTGGTGCTCCTGGAGAGAAAACCCAGCTCCTGTCTCAGAGAGAGAGGCCTTGAGAAAACGAGGGCGGCCTTATACAGCCAAGCCACTGGCCCCAGGTGTGGCTCAATCAGCTGATGACCATCCTACAGCTCCGCAAAGAAGGAAAGATGACAGGGACACTTAGTGTCTAGATGGAGGGTAGACACAAGTGGACCATAGGATGTGACGGACCGTTTATTCTCCTGCCGACACTTCTGTTATAAGCCTAGTCTGTACTGCTAGCAAATGGGATGGCTAATGCTAACAACAAGAAACCAGAGCTGTAAAACGCTCCGCTGTCATTAAAATCACCCATTTGGGATCACTTCGGTTTCCGGGTGAAGTATGAAAAAGGAGAAAAACAAGTGGACAAGACAAAAGCTATATGTTGACATTAAGAAGTGGTCCTCAACTATGCATCTGGCAACATGTCAAACTTACACACTCATTTGAAAAGGCACTATCCAAGCATAACTATCCCCACCGCAAGGAAAAAACAATGAACTGTGTCTTTCTTTTTATACTGGAAAAGTAATCTGAGTTATAGTTACAGCAGAGCAATAAGCTGGAATTGTTAATGCTGCACTTGCACTCTTATTTAGTTTATTTGATACTGAGAACTTAAACATACTAGAACATTGTACATTTAGTTTAATTTACTGAGTTGCTAACAGCTCTTTGGCTTAAGAAAAGAAACAAATTTTTTGGATTAATTATAAGCAGGGTTTTTTTTTCATTTTTCCCCTTAACTGAGAACCAAACTGTACCAAACCCAAACCATGAATTCTGTACTGAGGTATGTACCAAAGCATGATTTTTGTGTACTGTTACACCCCTAGTGAGAACCCACTGATATTTCAATGTAAAATAAAGCCACAGAATATATTGGTCTCACACATTCATTTACTTTTATGTCAGCTGCCATGTGTCAGCTATTTTGCTGTGCTCTGTCAATTCCAGATACAGAGAGAGTGTTCTTGCTGTAGGACACTAGACAGCAGCAGTTGAGCTGTATTTAAATCTACAAACAATCAGCCAATTCAGAACGGGACTAAACCAGGGATTGTAACATAGTAAAATGAATGTTTTTTGCAGCATTCTGAAATGAAAACTGACAGATACATTTTGGGGAGACTTTGTGTGCTAAAAAAAAAAGGAAGCTACCCCTAGAGATATACAGCAAGCTAAGCTAGAGCACGATATGATTGATTGGGCAGAAAAACAAGAAGGCTCAAACAGGTAATCATCAGGCAATGATGACAACATTAAAGTGGATTCTCATCACCCTCTCCCAACAAAGAATTCTGTGGAGTATTTGTGCATCAGTATCAACTGGGTCTTCAAGAAAAGGACACGCCATATCTGACTTCTTTATGCATGCAGGCTTCAGCTTAAGGAGAGGAGAAATTGATTGCATTGACAGAAAACCTGCCCATCTGCATGTTAGCTTTGTAGAGTATGTAAGCTGAGTTCTCACTAACTACATGTTTTCACTAAACCACTTTTCCACCAAGGCAAGCTAAGAGACCAGCTGTACACCAAATGTGGTCTTCCCTGAGGTTTGGGTTTTAGCACTGTGCCATGTCCTTGGTGTATGAACCTATTTCCCAGTCAGAGGGCAGTGTCAGTAAACACTACACACAGGCACACAGGGAGGGAGATACAATGACACAGGAATTTTATCAGGCAGCCACTCCCAGCAGCTGTCCCAGTCCATGAGGCTCAGTTCTCATTCGTCTTGCACACTGAAGGAGTGTAGTAATACAGGAAAAGTCCAACCAGTTCTCAAGGAAATTCAGGGAACAGCATCATTTATGTAACAAGGTTTCTCATATTAGGAACACTAGTAGTATGGTTGTATTGGTCTTCACTCAAACCACATTTTAAAAGAGGTATATACTGATAAATATGATGAGCGTCCTGTGGCCACATGAAGTCTCAGGCATAAAAAGACAGAGCAGTCACTAAAGATCAGCAGTAAATGGTTAATATAAAACACTGGGGCACGACCACTCCATTTATCCAGAAAAAATATTGCAAAAATCAGGAATATCTTGTCCCAGAGTGATGCTGAGAAACTAGTCCATGCATTTGTAACCTCCAGGCTGGACTACTGTAATTCTTTATTGTCAGGATGTCCCAGTAACTCTCTTAAAAACCTCCAGCTAATACAAAATGCTGCAGCCAGAGTTCTGACAGTTTGCAGTTAAAACCCCAACTACACTGCCGTTGCATGGCTGCAGACCTAAAGGAACTTGTGTTAGTGCAAAGTGTCATCATGATCATCATGATCCCATCTCCAAGAGCCACATGGACCTTTAAAGATAAAAAACTGTCCTGTTTCCATGGATATAGAGCAATAGTGTTTGCCTGTGCCAGCCATTTATGTCTGTTATGTGCCAGTGTGTGAACACTCTCCCTGTTCACTGCCAGCAGCTGTGATGATGTGAATAGATGATGTGAATAGACCACTATTGTAAGAGGACAGAGTAGAGCTGATGATCACGTGCCACTGAATGATGGGAATATTAATAGAAGCTTGATGACACTCTTCATTGGCAATAATACTTCATAGACACTGGCTGTAGGGAAGGTGATTCTTTCCAGTGAACAGAACACATCAGGATATACTGCCCTCTGTTTAAAAGAGGAGGACTGATGTAACAGGATTTGATCTTTAATAATATATGAAAGTGATGTGCTAGATTCAGCTGTCTGTATGAATGAACAATGTGTACTGACTAGATTAGATATGGCTTATGGTTAGGGGTGTGACAGTACATTTATTTGTCCCAAACCATTCAGCATGGGAAGATTGCTTTGGTATGAAACTTCTGTTCAGTACCTCCCATGATCCACGCAGTTACTATGAGAAGTCTGTGTGTGTCTAAATACTCACACCCTTAAACAGAACTTGAGCTCGAGTTCCACCCGGAACATTTTGGCAGCGCTCCAGTCGTTGTCTATTCAAATCAATTCAATTCAAGTCAATTCAGTTTTATTTATATAGTGCATATTTACAACACAAGTCGTCACAAAGCGCTAAACATTGTAAGGAAGAACAGCGTATCACCAGGGTTCTACGCTAGGGGCTGGCACCAAAACATCTCTGGCTCCAACATAGTCCAATTCAAAAAGTATCAAATAATATCATGAAATGCTAAAGGTCTTGGCTAAATTCACTATTTCTTTTTTTCAAATGTATTTTTAGGGGGAGAGTCTTTCCATTTTTTCATTAGCAGAGAAACAGAGTGAAAGTGGAGGGGAGAGAGACAGTGACCTGCAGCAAATGGTTTTGAGCCTGACTCAAACCCATGACCACGGCCAAGCGGCCCTAAATTCACCATTTCTGATCAGCACAGTAGTAGTCTTTTTTTTAAAATGCCATAATTAGGTCTCAGAGTATGTTGGGGACATGGCTGACTTGAGTCTTATCCTCAGTGTCTTGATTCACTTCTGACACAATGACTGTTGTTTCCTCATTATTTGTTGGCAGAGTAGACACTGAATTTTCCACAAACAGTTTGCTGTTCATTTGTTTGTTTTCTTCAGTTTTTGGCTCACTGTAATTTTGACTTTTTTCTGGTTAATTGTACCAACAAAACTCTAGGGATTATGATTCGGGATAAACTGATTATCGGCCTGGCCAGGTATTTACGGCCAGTGTTTGATATGATACATGATAAAATAAATGTATTACTTTGGCTCTGATTTAGCTGGCTCCTTCTCTGTCTGTAGTCACGTTACAATAAACAACCAATCAACAATGAAAGCTACTGCATTTGCAGAGTGGAGCAATTCCAGTGAATCAGTCAAACTGTGTTTGACAGGTGAGGTAGCAGATACTTGTAAGAAGCTGTAACAAACACCACTAGCATGACTTAGCATGGCCTGTTTCTCCGTTACAGTGACAGCTTGCAGCTAAGTTAGACAGCAAAACAGAGTCTGGAAAACAACATGAAATAATGTTTTAAGATATTGACCTTGGTAGGCAATAAAAGTAATAAATCAATGAAATATTAACAAAACAGTAGATGTAACTGCAGGAGACAAACTTCAATTCAGTCTCACAGCAAACCGATGAGAGTGTCCTGGCATCCTGCTCTGACATCACCACTCTGTTTCTGCCATCGATATTCAGTAATAGTAACCCTTAACAATGAAGTAACATACCGGTAATATACTTGTTGTAACATACTGTTAGTACATACAATTTAATGTATATTGGTTCCTGCTATCTGTTATGGATCTTTCTTGATTTCCAATCATTATTATTTGCCGTGGCTCTTAAAAACTCATATTGATGAGTCTCTAATTCTGATATCCAATTCAACAAGTAAATGTTTATTTTCCCAAATGGTTTCCAGTTTTACTACATACAATGCACCCCAAAAAATGGTTCATTTTTTTCCATTGACTCATAATGTACCAGAGAAGGGGACAATTAGCATCCCACTTAATTACACAGTTAACATAAATTACAGATGCACCTTGCTAAGCAAGCTAATTAATTAGTCAATGGCTGATAAAAGGTTGAACACAACAATGCTAAGCTAAGCAATGTTTGTTTTGTGTTTCTGGCACATTTAACCAAGTTGAACTGTATTATGTTAGTTTAATGCCGTACATTACAGCACGTTAATAAAACTGTCCACAGAGACACAGGTTCAAGTTAATGTTTGCTAACTGAAAGGTGACTTAAACATTAACATTAACTTTTTACATTGTTGTTGGTCGTAATGCCATTGCTCCAGTGATAAAGTAGTATGCCCCCCAGTCTCACGGTTAGTAGCTTGATCTCCAACCCCTTTCATGTTTAAAGTGTCTTTGGGAAAGACGCTGAGCCACAAGTCAATTGCGATGGCATTCAATCACCTTGTGTGGCAGATTGCACGTGTATAAATGGATAAAATGAGAAACAAATTGCAAAATGCAATGGAGAACCTTGCTAAGATTAAAAGGTACCATGTAAGAGCAATTTACATTGCTGAACTAAACACCTGCTGTATCTCTTAAGTTAAACCTGTGAAAAAGGTAATATCCCACTCTCAAATTGTTACCCTGTTATTTGTTTAACTCTGTAGTTTAGACAGAGCAGAATTGCATGCCAGCTAGGTAGGAATTATTAAATAAGTGTATTACACTGAGTTAACAGGGCCTTAGTTTATAGGCACCCCAGTAAGATTCAGCAGAGTGTAGTGGTTTTGTGGATGTGTCATGCATGTAATCAATTTTGTGCAAGTGTTCACAGTTTTTTTAACCTCCTAGGACCCTGCTTCCACATGCGTGGACATCGTATTTTGGCTTCCCTGCACTATTACCTTAACTCTGGAAGTCTGAAAAACTTTGAAAACTCCGCCAATTGTGTTAGCTAGTCCGCGACTCTCCAGGAGCTGTGTGCTGAACCTGGCGGTGAACGCAGTACATGGCCGCAATCTGCTATTACTTATTACTATTCATGTCAGTACTACTACTAATGACTATTTATTATTCAAAGACAAAGCTTATTTTTTTGTATTTATTAGGTCCTACTAATCCCAAATAACTAGGGTAAATCAAAAATGCAAGGCCCAGAAAAGGTTGGGTCCCAAGAAGCTATAACTGATGTGACAGTATTCACAGGAGTTTCTGCTTTGGGCCATGTGTTTTCAATATAGCCTTTTTAAAGCATTTATTTTGAATTGTCTTAAGAGAAAAAATTCTACTTGTTAAATTACAAATAAAAAATTGAGAACTGATTCCATTAAGAATCATTTGACATTCAGGTGATTGCTAAGGGGTGTTCTCACTTCTGTAATATACTGTAAGTACAATCAATGCTTAAAAGCAACAGATGCATCACTGCTGAAAGTGCACACACCAACTGTCACCAGAACTTGCAGTTTCTTTTAAAACTCATCAGCTTCATTAAATTTTTAAAAGCCTTCTTTTCTTTCAAACAAAACCTGTCAATAACATAAAGTGTGACTGCTGCCTGTCAAGTTCATGCACTGTAACAGGACTGGGAGATTTAAAAGATCTATTTTATGCAACTGCCCTATGTAGGATGAAGCCATGTTTAGGGCTTTACTGGCAATCACTGCACAGGTTAGGATGACTTTCTCACAGACAGATGGCAGTATAACTTTGCTCTTCACTGTTCCCACTGGTCTACTACTTATCTTCACTGACCTCTCATACGTAGGGAGAATCCAACCAAATCAAACATGTCAGTCTGGACAAGATTACAGTCAGCACCCGGTCACTCGTGACTTTGGACTCAGTTGAAGCACTCTTCTAAAGTTACGGACTGTTGAGGACTGAAGCCTCAGCAGAGAGGAGCCAGCAGCGCAGCTGTGGAACACGCTTTTCTATTGGCTCTCATGAAGCACAACAGGTGTAGTGACACGATGACCAAGCTGCTGTTCACAGCCTCAAATGGGGCTCAGTCCGGTACAGGCAGGGGCTCGGGGACACACAGGTCGAACCACACGCTTAACCAGGGTAGTTACAGCATTTTATAAATAGGTGATCGCGGTAGAGCGACTTGTAAAACGCTGACAGTTCGAACGTCACTCATGTCACAGACAGAACAGCGCCACTTACTCCGACATTTTCGCTCCTGCTCGGGTAGGAGACCAGTCTTCCTTCGCCTTTCACCGGCATTCTGCTCCTTCTCGAATCGGCTGAATATGATCTTAGTCGTCGCGGTCAAAGCCAAAGCCGTGTAGATCCAGCAAGTCGTTGGCGTGGCTGCTTGTTTCTCAAATGAAACATGTCTGTGTAAAGCCAGGCCAGCTCCGCCCTCGTCGCTGCCAGGGCCGAGTTCCTGCGGGCGGACAGCCTCCTACAGCCAGCAGCGCGAAGAGGGAGGTCCGTCCGAGCAGCGGAACAGCCGTGTGCTCACATCAGAGCACTAATTGTGCAACAGCAGAGCAACCATGAACACTCACAGCTGCTGTTTCCTTCATTGGCAACTTTGTTTAATTGCAATTCGTCCTTTATAATGTGCGTAACTCCGCCACACTGAGCTGTAGGCTACCTGCTGTAGAACAGATATGTGGCCCGATGAGGAAACGTCTTCATGGCAGCTTAAAGCAGTTGGATTTAGGCGACACCGAACTCACCGTGATGGCCGTCTCTCCCTGTACCTCCTGAACTATAAATGCAACTTATATAATTAGAATATGGGGGGAAAGGTTTAATATTGCATCACATTGCAGAAAGTGAAATATATATAGGCCTACAGTTAGGTCCATAAGTATTTGGACACTGACACAATTTTCAGTATTCCAGCTCTGTACAACACCACAATGGATTTGAAATGAAACAATCAAGATGTGCTTTAAGTGAAGACTTTGAGCTTTAATTTGAGGGCATTTACATCCAAATCAGATGAACGATGTAGGAATTACAATACATTTTATATGTGCCTCCACCTTTTTAAGGGACCAAAAGTATTTGGACAATTGGCTACTCAGCTGTTCCATGGCCAGGTGTGTGTTATTCCCTCATTATTTCATTTACAAGGAGCAGATAAAAGGCCTGCAGTTCATTTCAAGTGTGGTATATTCATTTGGAATCTGGTGAGGTCATCTCTCAATATGAAGTCCAAAGAGCTGTCACTATCAGTGAAGCAAGCCATCATTAGGCTGAAAAATCAAAATAAACCCATCAGAGAGAAGCAAAAACATTAGGTGTGGTCAGATCAACTGTTTGGTACATTCTTAAAAAGAGAGAACGCACTGGTGAGCTCAGCAACGCCAAAAGACCTGGAAGACCACGGAAAACAAGTGTAGTGGATGACAGACGAATCCTTTCCCTCATTAAGAAAAACCCTTTCACAACAGTTGGCCACATCAAGAAAACTCTCCAGGAGGTAGGTGTATCTGTGTCCAAGTCAACAATTAAGAGAAGACTTCACCAGAGGAAATACAGAGGTTTCACCACAAGGTGTAAACCATTGGTGAGCCTCAAAAACAGGAAGGCCAGATTAGAGTTTGCCAAGAAACATCTAAAAGAGCCTGTGCAGTTCTGGAACAACATCTTATGGACAGATGAGACAAAGATCAACTTGTACCAGAATGATGGAAAGAGAAGAGTATGGAGAAGGGAAGGAACTGCTCAAGATCCAAAGCATAGCACCTCATCAGTGAAGCATGGTGGTGGTAGTGTAATGGCGTGGGCATGTATGGCTGCCAGTGGAACTGGATCTCTTATATTTATTGATGATGTGACTGCTGACAAGAGCAGCAGAATGAATTCTGAAGTGTTTCAGGCAATATTATCTGCTCATATTCAACCTAATGCTTCAAAACTCATTGGACGGCACTTCACAATGCAGATGGACAATGACCCGAAGCATACTGCGAAAGCAACCAAAGAGTTTTTAAAGGCAAAGAAGTGGAATGTTCTGCAATGGCCAAGTCAGTCACCTGACCTGAATCCAATTGAGCTGCATTTCACTTGCTGAAGACAAAACTGAAGGGAAAATGCCCAAAGAACAAGCAAGAACTGAAGACAGCTGCAGCAGAGGCCTGGCAGAGCATCACCAGGGACCAAACCCAGCGTCTGGTGATGTCCATGAGTTCCAGACTACAGGCTGTCATTGACTGCAAAGGATTTACAACAAAGTATTAAAAAGTGACAATTTGATTTATGATTATGTTAGTTTGTCCAAATACTTTTGGTCCCTTAAAAAGGTGGAGGCACATATAAAATGTGTTGTAATTCCTACACCGTTCATCTGATTTGGATGTAAATGCCCTCAAATTAAAGCTCAAAGTCTGCACTTAAAGCACATCTTGATTGTTTCATTTCAAATCCATTGTGGTGTTGTACAGAGCTGGAATGCTGAAAATTGTGTCAATGTCCAAATACTTATGGACCTAACTGTATATATTCCAGACTCAGTACACATAGACTGAAACATTTCTAGCCTTCATTTCTTTCAACTTTGATGATGATGACTTACAGCTCATGAAACAATCTCAGAATATTAGATTGTTTTAAAACGTCAACAAAGAACTAAAAAATATATATTGCTGAAATATCCAAACTCTGAAAAGTATGTTCATGTATGTTCTGTTGATAACTGGTCTGTGGCACTGCTGAGGTGTAATGGATGCTCAGGTTGCCTTGACAGCAGCCTTCAGCTCTTCTTTATTACTGGGTCTGGTTCGTCCCATTCTCCTCTTGACAACACGTCACAGGTTTTCTGTAGAGTTCAGATCTGGTGAGTTGGCTGGCCAATCTAGCACTGTAATGTGTGGTTTTGGCAGCATAGGGAGATGCATGGTCCTGCAGGAAGACAAAATCCACAGCTCCAAAATGCTGTTCAACAGACGGAAGCATGTACTTTTTGAAAATCTGCTGGTAGATGGCTGCGGTCATTTTGGACTTGGTGGACCAACACCAGCAGATGGCATGGCACCCAAATCATCCCTGACTGTAGAAACTTCACACTGGACTTCAAGTAAGTTTGATGCTGTGGTTCTCCAGTCTTCCTCCAGACTCTGGGACCTTGATTTCCAAAAGAAATGCAAAATTTACGTTCATCTGAAAAGAGGACTTTGGACCACTTAGCAAAGATCCAATTCAGTCATCCCTTTTTCTTTGGCACCATTTCCAACCACACTTTTTCCTTTCAATTACCTTTCCATTAATATGCTTTGATACAGCTCTCTGTGAACAGCAAACCCTTTTAGCAATGTTACCTGGTACCCTCCTTGTGCAGACTGTCAGTGATTATCTTCTGGACAACTGTCAATCAACAGTCTTTCCAATGACTATGTATACTCAACCACACCGAGAATTTAAAGGTTCTTTGCAGGTGTTTTGAGGTAATTAGCTGATTAGAACTCTTTTAGGAGTGTGTAGGGGTCCTTGATTGACATGTCTGTGACCCTCTGTGAAATATTCTAATATTCTGAGATTGATTTGAGGTGAGGTTCATCAGCTGTAAGCTGTTATCATCAAAATTAAAAGAAATAAAGGCTTGAAATATTTCAGTTTATGTGTAATGAGTTTTACTTTGAGCAATGTCTGTTGAAAAAAATGAAACCTTTTCCGCCTGATTATAATTATATGAGATGTACTTGTAGATTACTTTTCCTTTCTCATTAGTCCTCTGCAGCAGTCAGGTTTCAGAGCCCCACTCTAGACTCTGAACAGAGACACAAAACTGAGCGCATATCTTGGATGATTTCTGTACCCATTTTCGCTCAAAATTTCAAAAATTTCAGCTGTAAAAACCTGAATAACTCATCGGTGGCTTGAGATGTTTCTGCAGGCTTTATTCTTGCTGGAGCAGGGGCACCACAAGAATTTTTTTACAGGGGTGGCCAGATGGGTTCACTAAAAATCTTGGGGTAGCACAAAAAAAACCCAACAGAATTTCCGGAATTCTGTTATGCCGTGTAGTATAGAGGCTACTTGAAAACTATGTCAATACTAGAGTACAGAAATCACAAAATGATTTACTTTGGTGAGTTATTTCACAGAAAATGTTACAAATTATCTGATGTGTACAGACTAGTCCGGGCACGCTTCAGTTAAGACTTTGGTTATTTCGGCAACAGAAGAAGGGATTCTGCCAAATATTTAAGGGGGAAAAGTTCACTCATAGGCAAAGCATCCATAGTTAAAGTATTATATAGTGTATATAGCAATATTTGTAATTTCAATGCAATATTCTGTCCATGTGTGATGATACTTTATATGAAAAGCACCAACTTATGGTACAATAAAATGTGCTTTCATTGTTACTGGGCTACTTGTTACCATATTTTGGTCGTTACTTTAATGATTAGAGAAGTCAGTCTAAAACACATGAAGACACACAATAATGTCGATGCTGGGTTTACCCTGCCCTGATATGGAAAAAATATCTCCCTAACAGGAACTTGACACAACAGAAAAATATTCAGAGTTTAATAAACACTGGAGCATCTGCTTCTGTGCTGCTTTCTGAGACCACAGTTTGCACATTCACTTGACCCCCTACAGTCCACATACCAGGAGAATGCTGGAGTGGACTATGCAGTCCTCTGCGTCCTCCACTGGTATATTCTCACTGGGATGAACTGGGTGGATATGTGAGGATTAGCATATCATTTTAAAAAAATAAATCCATTCAAGATAATTTCCCAAAATTGTTTTCATATTTAAGATTCATATTTTTCCATCCAAGTTAAGTGTTCTTCGTATTGACTGCAGTATTGATTTGGTAGATAAAATTGAACATATATAAGTGACGGTATTGTGAGCATGAGGGTGTAGTTTGATACACTACTCAATGATTGGCTCCCCCTGTCATCACATCCACAGTCTACTGAACGTGAATTTCTATGTCAAACTGCACAGCAACTTCACCAAAAGTGTGCTGTAACATAGCCCCTGCCTGTGTTCTAACAAGGTAGCCCACGTTTCAGACAGAGCCGCTTTGAAACCCATTTGTTTCTATTGCTTGCGCAAAGCAACAACGGCATGCCGCTGCACCAAGCAAAGCTCAAATTTGTTGAACTTTGACCCCCCTGCGTGCTAAGACGTATCACCACGCGACCAATAGAAATAGGCATCTATGACAGCACAGAGGGCAAAGTGGAGAAACAGCCAGTCTTCGTGAGTCTGTTCCCTGAAGTATATGATACGACTTTGCAGTGGTATTGAGACTTGGGGAGGAAAGCTTTCGTACTAGCAAGGCTAGTGCTAATGTTTGCTACTTAGCTCAGGGCAAATACATCTTTGCTATTTAAGTGTTTGCAACAAACTGATGGCTTCCCGTTTGAGAGGATGGTGACGTCGCCTCGCTGGAAGTTTTGAAAACTCCGCGACTCCCCAGGAGCTGTAGGCTGAGCCCTGCTTCCTGTCCTAGCTGAGAGCCAGCAGTCCCACATCACTATGAATCACAGAAAAGCAGAGACATCTAGAGGCCACTAAGGTAAAGACACCAAATGACTAGATCAGACAATAATGAGCTTAAAAGAAATGTTCAACAGGCTTTAAGTATTATTTTCACATTAATGACCATAGGCTCTGTGTCTTCTATGTCCGAAGTACCATTACTGTAAGTCTGTCAGAGTTTGTCCGATTAGATTTTTTTTTTAAAAAGGACAAAAGTAAACAAATATGGCAATTTTCATTTCACAGACATTACACTATAATAAAGAGATTGCCAAGGGAACATCAACTTAATATTAGTGCAAATCATCTCAAAATATGACATATACATTAGGTGCTTCAATATAATAAATTCAGAAGGATTTAGTTAGAATTAAGGTAAGCAAATCAATAAACAGTAAAATAACAAGACAATAATAATTTATATCACAAGGGGGGATTTGTATCAAATTCAGCTATCCAATTTGGTGGGGAAATTTTTTTTAAATATATAATTTCTGTGCTTTTGTACCTTTTAGAAGGTTTAAGGCTTCATGTACATTTTAAAGTCATTCAGGAAGACAGTAAATTTGGGGATGATTTCAGTATTCTATTCTTGTGGATAAAGAATTTTGCTAGACATAGAATTACATTACAACAGAGTTCATCGTTTTTGTTTTGCAAGATCATACCAAAAGTTATTCCATCTCTAGAGACAAAAGCTGGAAACAATGAGACTTTTTGTTTGATCCATTTGTGAATATTAAACCAGAATATTTGTATATACCACATGTGAAAAATATGTGGTCTGTAGTTTCAATGTCCTTTTCACAAAATGTGCATGTACTGTCACTGATATTAAAACGTAGTTTAAGTAGTTCTTTGGATGGATAAATGCTGTTCATAATTTTGAAATGTGCTTCTTTCATTTTGGGGGGTATAGGACATGTTAGGTACATTGTTCTTAGCTTATCATTTGATTTTTTATCAAACTTAACGTCATTTTTGTTTTGTCTGCTGGGGAATAATTTTTCAGTAAGACAGTTTCTTATAAAGTTGTTGTTACATGTTTTGTCCAGGAGTGAAATCCCCTGTATTGGCAGTCGGCCAGTTGTGGTGTTATAGGCTGGTGTGCCAATATGTTTTTCATTAGAAATACAAATTGTTGAGGAAGTGCTTTGTGTAAATGAAGAAGTCTGATTTTGAAGGGTTAAATTTATGTTTGGTGCAGAATTGTTGATAATCCAAGAGATTACCACTGGCATCCATTAATTCAACCATAGACCATATGTTTCTCTCATACCAATCCCAATAAAATAAGGACTTATTTCGGTACAATACATATCTATTATTCCAAAGCATAGTGGTATGGGGTGAAAAATGATGTACATATAACATTTTCCAATATAATACAATTTGTTTATGGAACTCTGATAATGATATAGGTAGTTTATCGATATTAAAGTCTGCCATGAGAAGACATTTCAATCCTCCAGTCTTATTAAATAGAGAATTTGGAATACAGTACCAAAATGAGTTGCTATGTTTGATCCAAGATTTCAGCCAGTTAATTTTTAGGGTTCCATTAAGGCAGTCAAAGTCAATAACTTTTAGGCCACCATGCTTAATTTCTTTAACCATATTACTTTTTTTCATATAGTGTGGTTTGTTTCTGTAAATAAAATTTAGGTTGATTTGGTTAAAGCTCCACCTGGGAATTATCAGTGGGGTTCGTGCACTCAGTGCACTTTCAGCTATACATGTTTCACGTATACATGTTTCACATACAGCCACCTAACAGGAAAAACTATGAGAGCAATAAGTACCAACTTGCTCTGTAAGAAACACCATTGATCTTATAAAATGCCAGTGTGGTATAGTAGAAGTAGGAAAAACCCAAAGAGCACTAAAAACCAGGATAGCAGTGCATAGCAGCTGCATCGAGACCCAGGACCAGTGTAACACACTAGCAGTGGATTACATAGAGGCAATGCACAGGGTGGGGTCAGATAGACTGACATCAAACATTAGATTTTCAGAGAAGAAAGAAAGATGATTTAAATACCCTCTTACTCAAAAGACAAGTTTTAATATTTTTACTCTCCAGACCCTCACACCTACAGAGTACTACTTCAAACATTAAAACAACAACAATAAAACCGTGGTATTATCACAGCAGCACTCCAGTACATATAGATATATAAAGGTTAGGTATTAATACATAAGCCAGGTGTGTCAATACCTGAAAGATTATGTCTCTTTTGGGTGTGAGATTTGCTCCTTGGATTTAATATGTTTTCATGTGTAGATAATGTAGAGTTTTGCATGGAAACTTGACCCTGTCATGACACATAAGACGTGTGATGCTTCCTTACATGGAGTTTATTTAATTACTAATTGTGGCCATACTGCCTTCTGGATGCCCGATCCCATCAGATCTCGGAAGCTAAGTGCGGTTGGGCCTGGTCAGTACCTGGATGGGAGACCATGAGGGAACATCAGGAAGCCTGAGTGAATGCAGTGTGAGAGGGAGTGGTTGGTGGTGGTCGGAGGGGCTGATAGAGCAGACTGGCAGCCTTGCCTCCGTCAGTCTACCCCAGGGCAGCTGTGGCTACATACGTAGCTTAGCACCATGGAGTATGGAGTGAATAAATAATGCAATGTAAAGCGTCTTTGAGTGTCTAGAAAAGCGCTATAACAAACCAATGCATTCTTCTTTTTCTTCTTAATAATATTATTATTATTATTAGTAGTAGTAGTAGTAGTATTAGTATTATTCAGTCTCTCCAGGATTTCGCGGGTGATTTTCAAGATTGTTGTGGCCTAAAATGCCTGAATTCGCGGCAGCTTTTCTAAAAAGTGGCGATGAAAGTTGCGATGTTTTAAGCGTATTTGTGTCGATGAAATTGCGGGAGACAGTAAAAAAATGCTAAAAACTTGCATTTTTTTCATTGTTTTGTATAATTCATTAAAAATTTTAAAAGTTTAAAAAGTTCATTTCACATTCTGGCACACACGTGTTCACACACACACGCTCACAGCTTGTCACGTCAGTTAATTAATCTAACTGACCTTCATTGTTTCAGTGCTGCCACAGATCTGGATGCAACAGCTTCATCACGGTGGTTTGTCTGGTCTGTGGTCCGCTGGTTTCACCCATTCTCCTGATATGTTTACGGTAGAAAAATGTTTGTCAGTGGATGATTTTTGTTTGTGTTCCACCTCAATATTCCATGGGGTGCAAAACAGTTTACCTCCGCTTTGGTGAAGAACATCAGGGAATTGTTTTTGGTCTTTAGCAGTAATTTTTGTTGGTAAGTGAGAGACATTACTGTCGATTCGGTGACGTACGTGCATTACGTTTGCGCTGGGGACTGCTATGATGAGAAGCCCCTGACTGCAGTGTGCAGTTCGGGGCGGGAGCTCAGCGTTCAACTTTACTTCATTTTGCAACAGTTTGGTGACAATCTGACTAACCCTCACCCTGCAGGCGTATCTAATGCAATTCAGAGTGGAACCAAATACAGGTTTGCGACTATGCTAGGAGCGTAAGACGGAGCTTGTTTTTACTGTCCCCGGCGGAGTCAAATGTTAGATTCAGCCAATAGCATGCCAACGTTGAGCGTGGAGCTCCCGCCCCAAACTGTTGGATTCAGCCAATAGCATGACGACTTTGAGCAACGCTGAGCTCCCGCCCCGAACTGCACGCTAGAGTCAGGGGTACCTGGCTATAATTGGTGGAACTCACGGGAGGCGGGCCAAAATTGCGGAAAAGTCACAGTGATTGGACAAAATTGCAAGGTCGCGCAGAATTCACGGAGATTGGTTGAATTTGCGTTAATTGTTGCGATTGCAACATCGCGAATTCCTGGAGGGACTGATTATTAGTATTAATGTTTTTTACATGTTATCACCCTGTGTGTTTCAGATTTTTAACTATACCTGGTACAATAAGAGCTTGTCAGCCTATTGGGGTGCATAATGTATAGACATGAGGATTGGTTTTAGTGTTCAAAACAACAACAACAAAAACAACAACAACACCTCTGACCTTAGTAGGGTCAAAGTGGGATGAAAATGCTGCAAGTCCAAACCTTTTTGGTGGCATGGTGTAAGTGTGTCTACAACAACCCATTTTTTCATCGAAGTAGCATATACAGTGCTGTGCAAAAGTATTTTAAATCTTCTATTTTTGCATATTTCTCACATAAATGTTTCAGATAATCAAACTAATATTTATATTTATTGAATATTATACAGAAATAACCCACAAAACACAATAAGTCATTTTTAAAATATGGTTATTGAAATCCTATATCACCCCTGTGAAAAAGTATTTGCCCCCCTGAACCTAGTAACTGGTTGGGCCACCCTTGGCAATAACTGCAGTTGAATGTTTGTTACCACGGAGGAATTTTGACCCATGCTTCTCTGCAGAATAGTTGTAATTCGGCCACATTAGATGGTTTTCCATCATGAACTGTAGGTCTTGCCACAGCATCTCAATTAGATTTAAGTCCAGACTTTGACTCGACCACTCTAGAATCTTAATTTAGTTCTTTTTGAGCCACTCAGAGGTGGACCTGCTTGTGTACTTTGGCTCATTGTCTTGCTGCATAAACCATTTGTGCTTGAGCTTTAGGACCCATGTCTTCCAAAAAGTTCCACCTTTGAATCATCACAGTCTGGAACATTTAGGTGTGAGAAATATCAAAAATAGAAAATTTCTGTAGGGGGACAAATACTTTGCTGTTATGGCCCCTGGTGTTTGGGTGCCGTCTTGTGTTGTGCTGGATCCCTTTTGGCCTCTGTGTGGGGAGAGGGACTTGCTTATCTCAGTTGCAGCTGATTAGCCTGGAACTCCAGGCCTGCACTCTGGCCCTTGTGCTCCCTGCCTGCTGTACCTGATTGGACCACCACCCAGTTCCATCCACCTTCATCCAATCAAACTGCAGCAATCAACACGCCTGGAGCAAAATCTACAGTCAGCATCAAAGTAAGGGTGGTTGTGATTTAATGCGAGCAGTTTGCCTCTCGTGCCCATGTGCTTTGTGTGAATCTGTAGCTCCTGTTAGCAGCTGCATAACTAGTTTAGAAGTTACCTATGACTTGGTGAAGTATGTAACTTCTGTTAGCAGCAGTTACACAGAGGAAAATCTTACTGCTCAATGCTTGCTCTTCTATGGCTTGGGGGACAAAATTGTGATTTTTATTTTAGGCTTATTTTAGCTCGGATTTTGTCTGATATGATTCTCATATTTTCTCCTAAAATTCACTAGGAGATATAGATGAGAAAGGAGGACAACAATTAGCAACAGGAGTCATACTTGAGAGTTAAAGGAGCTAATTCCCAACTTCAACTAATGGCTTCATTTTTTTCTCAGTTGAGCTACATGTGAGCTGTGTGTGTGTGTGTGTGTGTGTGTGTACACATTTATTTATATAAAATAGGTCTGACAAAATATTAGGAAGACCTCTCAGTATAATTCACTACAATGGTTGTATTACATTTGTATAAAGTAGAGCTCATATACAGTTGACATGTATTCAGCCATTAGTCAAAGATGGAAATTATCTCCCAACCTATAGAGGAGCAAACTTTGAGCAGTAAGAATTTCCTCTGGGTATGTCTGTGCACCCTGCACTCGTTGCTTTGTTTTTTTAGGTTTGGCTATTTTGGCAGGGGGGTTGCTTGTTAGTTAGTTAGTTAGTTAGTTAGTTTTTTGCAGTGTAACGTTTTTAAAAAGTATACCAGGACCTTAAAAATGTCCCCAGTGAAACCCATTAAAACTGCTATTTTTGATCCTTCTGCCATTACATAATGAAATCATACATTCTTTGTTATGTGGCTGTCACTCTGGAGCTTTGGCTTCAAAATCATTTTTACTGTTTTCCATTTTTTACATATTTGACCCGTGGAGCAAACACAGGCTTTATTTGTTTAGTTTCTTTCTGCTATATTATAGAGCACTGCAGGCCAATGGGGAAAATGTTTTACAACTGCAATGGTTTAGAGGTGCTGGTCGGCATGTCACAATGTGTGTGTGTGTGTGTGTGTGTGTGTGTGTGTGTGTGTGTACATTTGGAGATATAGAAATTCTAATGTACATAATGTTATGTCTGTGTAGATTCTCAGTCATCCTAGGAGCTTCAGTAGAGAACAACTGGACTTCTCTTGTAGGTTCTGGAAAGTTGTTTCCTCTCTCATTTAAGAGGCTTCTTCAGTTCCAACTGACTAAGAGGGAGTTACAGAATATATAGCCACTCCAGTTCATGTGATTGATGGCCCATTAACGACCCCGGAAAATTGTGTAACTCCCCATGAATCAGTTAAAACTGAAGAAGCCTCTAGGGTGAGAGATGAAACGTCTTCAAGAACCTACAAGAGCAGTCCAGCTGATTTCTACTGAAACTCCTAAGATTACATAGTGTAATGGTCACAAACACCTGCATGTAGGTGCGAAAGTACCCCCTACAAAGATGCACGAACCCCAACTCTACACATACCTACATACACACATATACATAATACATACCCACCACAAACACACTTGTACACAGGCACACACACTCACGCACGCACGCACACACACACATCTTCAAAGCTAAAAGGCCTAGTGTGACTCATTTACAGAAATATACTGTACTTTTGAAGTGTGATAAATTATAGTCTTTAGGCCTGTGCATGTGTATGTTCATACAAGTGTGTGTGAGTGGATATGTGGGTCAAGGTGTGTGTGTGTCTCCAAATGTAACTTACACAAACACGTACACACACACTCACAAACACACACACACTCACACACACACACATTTTTCAATACACATATACACACCACACTGTGACATCCCTACCAGGATCATCAACCCATTTCAGTTGTAAACATTGATTCCACTCACCTTCAGTAATGTATAATGCAGCAGGAATAAAAAAAATTAGTAAAGCCTGTATTTGCTCTGTGGGCCGAAAATGGAAAAATGACATGATCTGGTAAAAATGACCATTTTCAAGGCCAAAGCTCCAGAATGAAAGCCCAATAACATAGAAAGCATGATTTAAGGATATAATGGCAGATAGATCAAAAATAGCAGTTATAATAGGTTTCAATGGGGACATTTTTGTCCTGAGTATAACAATATGGCGTACACAGTGTATTATTAATGTATTACAGAGGCTGAGGTTAAAATTTCAAAATTCTCCCAAAAATACACCCCTTTACTAATTTTTATGTCAAAAGCATGAACACGGCCAAACTTATCTAAAAAATCAATACTGACAAGGACAAAAATGTCCTTATGGGTGCATACGGGGTTAAGGCTGACACGCCTGCTCATGGAAATCCGTTTACTAGTCATGCCACAGGCACCAATAAATATTTAATATAATTATTTTAATATTCAAATACTTAATATAAAATCAGGTAAAACAGGAGAGGAGAATAAAGTGTGATGCAGAGGCTTAACAGAAATACTGGCAAACACAACCAGGAAGTACATTAGCAGGGCATAAATAAATGCAGTGGAATAAATGGGTGTATTCAAAAAAAAAGGAAAAAAATGTTTTACTGGTATTGTAAGTCACATCTGATGGTGTGAGGCAAAGCCCCTGGCAGCACTGCTGTGAAAAAAAAGCTAGAAATAAAAAAGATGACATAGGAGTGCTGAAATTTTTGTGAGATTCTGACAGACCTACAGTAGTGTCAGTTGTGTGTGTTGGTGGAATACCTGGTGACGACAGCGAGGCATGCACACACATAGAGTGTGGGGATGCTGGGAGTGCAGGTAGTGTATGTTTAAGCCATCCAAGCGCCTCAGAACACACACCTCTGAGCTGTAACACTCCCTACAAGGAAACACCAGGGTCAGCACTGTCTCAGTCTTAAAACTACACACACACGCAAGCATGTGCATACACAGACACATGCACAAAGATATTGACATATTACCCCAAGAGAGTAAAGTTTATATCAAAGTTAATATCTCATCCAAAAGGGCAATAAAGCATCAAATCAAACACATTGTTAAATTAGGTCAGCCCCCTGCTTTTTGCTATAAATGTTGAACCCTTAGCAGCCCTAATAAGACAGAATGTCTTATGTGTCAGGATTTAGAATCCATCATAGTACAGAGACAGCACTGGTAAAGGTCACCAATGATCTTCTAATAGCCTCAGACAGTGGATTAGTTTCTATACTTGTTCTTTTGGATCTTAGTGCTGCTTTTGATACAGTTGATCACAGCATCTTATTACAGAGACTGGAACATCTTATTGGGATTAAAAAAACGCTCTAAAGTGGTTTAAATCATATTTATCAGACAGATTCCAGTTTGTTCATGTTAATGGCGATTCTTCCACCCGCACTCCAGTCAGTTATGGAGTTCCACAGGGTTCTGTGTTAGGACCAATATTATTTACTCTGTACATGCTTCCTCTAGGAAACATTATTAGGAAGCACTGCATAAATTTCCATTGTTATGCAGATAATACCCAGTTATATTTATCTATGAAACCCTATGAAACCAATCAGTTGGTCAAACTCCAGGCATGTCTGAAGGACATAAAGGCCTGGATGACTTGTAATTTTCTTCATTTAAATTCTGACAAAACTGAGGTTATTGTATTTGGCCCGAAACAGCTCAGAAACTCACTATCTAACCAGATAGTTACCCTAGATGGTATTGCCTTAGCCTCCAGTTCTACTGTAAAAAACCTTGGAGTTATTTTTGATCAGGATATGTCCTTCAACTTACATATAAAACAAGTCTGCAGGACGGCATTCTTTCATTTACGTAATATTGTCAAAATCAGAAATATCTTGTCTCAGAGTGATGCTGAGAAACTAGTCCATGCATTTGTAACCTCCAGGCTGGACTATTGTAATTCTTTATTGTCAGGATGTCCCAGTAACTCTCTTAAAAACCTCCAGCTGATACAAAATGCTGCAGCCAGAGTTCTGACAGGAACCAGTAACACAGATCAGGTTTCTCCTGTATTAGCCTCTCTTCATTGGCACCCCCTAAAATCCAGGATAGAATTTAAAATCCTGCTCTTAACGCATATATTGTTAATGACCAGGCTCCATCATATCTGAAAGACCTTGTTGTACCTTATCATCCTAACAGAGCCCTTCGCTCTCAGACTGCAGGTTTACTTGTGGTTCCAGAGTTTCCAGAAGTAGAATGGGAGGCAGAGCCTTCAGTTATCAGGCTCCTCTCTCTTGGAATCAGCTCCCAGTTTGGGTTCGGGGGACAGACACCCTCTCTTCTTTTAAGATTAAGCTTAAAACTTTCCTATTTGACACGTCTTATAGTTAGGGCTGCTCAGGATCACCTGAGCTGTCCCTCAGTTAAGCTGCCATAGGTTTAGACTGCTGAGGGACTCACATGATGCACTGGGCTCCTCTCCTCTCCTCTCCTTTCTGTACTGTCATATATCACCATTACATATGACTAACCTATGTTTCCCCCCCGAGGTTCTGTGTCCTGCTTGTTCTCTCCATGGATGTCTCTGGATCTGGAGCTCAACATTCCTGATCTGGAGCTCAACGTCCCTGATCTGCAGCCGCTGGTCTCACCACCTCCCATCCCCACCCCAACCTCCCCTGCTATCCCTCCCTCCCTCCTCTTCCCCACTCCCAACCCAACCGGTCGAGGCAGATGTCCGCCCTCCCTGAGCCTGGTTCTGTCGGAGGTTTATTTTCCCCCTTCCCTACCATAGGGGGGTTTTGGTTCCTTCCCACCGTCGCTGACTGCTGCTCATAGGGAATCCAAAAGCCACCTTGGATTGTTGGGTTTTCTTTTTCCTGTTTTTTCTGACAATGTTTAGCACTTTGTGACGACTTGTGTTGTAAATATGCGCTATATAAATAAAACTGAATTGAATTGAATTGAATCCTTTAAGGGTATAAAGGATAGAGGTCAAGTATAACATAGAATTTCACTTCATGAAGATGACATTTTGACATATATTAGTGGGCTAGCTTTTTCAGTCCCTACACTGATAAGTAACTTATGTACACTACACAAATTCTCACGATATCAAATCAACCAGTTCAAATCAGAGGCAATGATGCTGATGGGACATCAGCCAGTTCATTTAGCAAGATTCAGATTTCATTGGTCAAATCAAGGCTTCAGATATCTAGGAACTGTTTTAAGCTCTGACTTATCTGAATTGTTCAAGGCCAATTATGGAAAATTAATGGGCAACATAAAATCTGACCTGACACGATCGGAGATTCTCCCCTTGGCTTTGATAGGGAGAGTTGAAACTGTACGTATGAACCTTTTGCCTAGGCTGCTTTTTATGTTCCAATCTCTACTCCTAGAAGTCCCTACATCGACATTTAAAACAATTAATAAATGGTTATCCAGATTCATTTGGTAGAATGAAAGGCTGAGAATTAAATTTAAAAGACTCCTATGCTTCAAAGAAAAGTGGGGCCTAGACCTGCCTAAGCTGAAAAAATATTATTGGGCTGCTCAGCTGAGATCAGTGGTAGCATAGATAACCCAAGATACAGAAACCTTTTGGGTACGCATGGAACAGAATGACTGTCCAAATGGGTTCTTAGACACAATCCCTTTCATGAATCATGCGATTTGGAGGGGACCTAGAATTATGAACCCATGGACAAAAACTACATTAAAAATATGGTCAAAAAAATAGGACTTCCTATATAAATATCTAGAGCAATGAAGATTGCACATAACACAGAGTTTCTCCCGTCCATCCTAGATGCAGGGTTCGAGAAATGGGAAGAAAAGGGCTTGAGCATATTGGATCAGTTATTTAAGGAAGGGAACTTATTGTCTTTTGAACACCTCCTACATAATATTTACTGCAATTAAAAACTGACATATTCCGGTTATCTCTTCTTTTTTCCTCTTTAAATTAGAGTGGCACGGTGAAATTTACACCTTCCTTTTGATATATGTTTGATGGTTTTTGTTTGTGTGTGTATATACAGTATATATATGCAGAACTGAGGTGGCCTGAGTTGACTAACTGATTGCAGTGCAACGGTCCAACTTCGAATGATGAACACAGTCCTTCTTTTATGGCAGGTGGTGAACAGTAGTGTTGGGTTGATCGATCTAAAATATTGATGTATCGATACCAATGTTGGTATCGGTATTGATCAATACTTGCGTAATGAGGTTGATACGATTCGGTTTCTCTTCTCTATGTTCAGTGCATGATTCCTGTTAAACAGTGGCTGTGCAAAAACCATTCCTCTCACTCACTTTGCCCGTGCTCACTCTGCTCTTCCCCCTCCACCCTGCAATACTGGGAGTGTAGCCAGCGTGCGGACACGTCATTCAGCAGCGCACTGCTGCAGCATGAAGTCAGAGAAGAAGAGGAGCACCCTTTGGTGTTAGTTTACAACTGCAGACCAAAATACTGCAAGCTGCGATGTTTGCAGAAAACAAATAAGGTACTGTAGCAACACCATGAATTTATACAAACATCTAAAAACACACCCAAAAGAGAAATTGAGGGAGGAGCAGGGGAATCCCCAAACCACAACCAGACCCCTGGCACCGAGACAGAAGTCACTGGCAGAGACCTTCCAGCATGGCTAACAATATCCAGGTAGCTGATTTATAGAAGTGAAAGTAAGATTTAGTCATCTCCAGTATTAGTTAACGTTATTTTTCAAAGTGTAATTGGTCATCATAGCTGTAGTTTTAGCAGACTAAGATTAAATATAGACTATTCAGACAATCATATAATATATTCAGCCAATTGAAATGAATCTAAATGAATTATTTTACTGGAACGGAAAAATATATAAAGATATATACCTCAAACCTGAACTATGAATATGGCTGAATATAATAACTCTTTTGTTTAAACTGTCAAAGGAATATTAGTAGGCCTATTCCTATATTTTGGCTACATGCAAGTTTTTTATTTTCATTCAAATTTGCATATTGATGATGCATTCACTTCATAAATTATGACGCATTGCTCAATCAATCAATCCCACCCATCCCCAACCTTCGAGCATACAAACACAGGATTGCACTCATACCCCACCCCGCTCCCTACACACACACACACACACACACACACACACACACACACACACACACACACACACACACACACACACACACACACCAACGCTAACAATAAAATAAAATAATGGACGTGAGGCTGAGTACGGATGAACCAGGTGGGGAAGCATCATCAGAGGAGCCGTCTGCACCGAGAGCAGCAGATCGGCCACCAGGAGCACCGACACAGGGCGCCCAGAGGAGGCGGGGCAGAGACACCCAACCTCCTCTCAGGCACCACAGGACGGTACCCAGGCAGCCACAGCCGACCACCGCTCCCAACACAGAGAGCTCCCTCGGAAGAAACACTGATAGAACCTAAGAATGGTAAAAATGGTTAAACATGAGTAAACAAGAGGTGATAAAATAAATACAGATAAAATAAATAAATATCATTTAAAAGCTAGACTAAAAAGGTGGGTCTTGAGCCTGCTCTTAAAAACATGAACGTTCTCTGCGGCCCTGAGGTCCTCCAGCAGGCTGTTCCATAGGCGAGGGCCATAATAATAGAAGGAGGCCTCTCCATGTGTATGTGTCCTGACTTTAGGAACAACTAGGAGACCACTGCCGGAGGAGCACAGGGACCGCGAGGGTTTGTACGGTAAAAGCAGTTCTGTAAGATAAGAAGGCCCAAGACCATTATGACATTTAAAAACCATTAAGAGGACCTTAAAATCGATCCTGAAACATACGGGGAGCCAATGCAGTGATTTTAAAACTGGTGTAATGTGCTCTCCCCTACACGAAAGTAGAAAGGTGTTTTTCTGAGGAAAAAGTCTCGGTATCTGCAATACTGGCCCTGTATTTACTTGGTATCGGATCAATACCAAATTTTGCATTAGCGCCCACTCCAAGTGAACAGTGAAACAGGTGAGCCACACCCCGTCACAGGTATCCACACTGCTGATTATCCAGTTGTAACTGTAGGGAGAAACTCACACACACACACCTCACTCACGCCCACAGAGGAAGGGTGAAAGGGAAAGGAGGGAGTACTGCCACCTAAGCAGTGGCTGAGGTGAAGGGTGTGACACCTTTCCAGACTGATGAATGTCAGTGACTTTGTTTTTGCATCATTCTTGAATCTGTTTGGAACGTGGCATCATGTACTGCTTTTTGAGACCCTTTAGCTGTTTCACAATACCAGACGGGTTCTAATTAAGTGTTGTTTAGATTCAACAGACTTGGCAGTACTCGCATGTGAGTGTGGCTTGTGAAACTGAACCCAACTGCCAAAAGAATTTGGAATTTTGGTTGGTAAGGGGGCAATTACTTTTTCCACAGAGACAAATGTGGGCTGAGAAGCATTTTTTCTCCAAAAACTAAAATCATCTTTTAAAAACTGCATTTTGTATTTTTTTGGGTTCTCTTTTCCTTCTATTAAATTTAGTTGGATGATCTAAAACATTAACAATAACAGACTAAAAATAAACCGGTAGCTCTGTCTAAAAAGTGTCTAAAAAACTAACAGCCCAGTTTATTGCTGATTTCTTAAACAGTAAAACTAAAAGTTCAGGACTGAACCTGAGGACGGCCGCAATGTGCCAAAACATTAAACTGCAGCTGATCAACTGTGACTCTCTGTGACTGTTCACCTGTCTGAGGTGAAGAAATGCTCACAGTTGCTGTTAGATCCTGATTGGCCGTTTCTCCATGTCAGGATAATTTAATATTACCTAATTGATTAAGTTACTACTGTTACTCCATGCATTAATGCTCACAGCTCTCTCTCTTTGGAGACACTTGTGGATCCTACCACTGTCTGATGCAGCAGGCTTGTAGTAAACTATGACATAATAGTCCTAAACAGCTGGAAACTAAACTGCCTATGTGACAGCTCACCTGGTTGAAGTGAAGACGTATAGACCTACACAGTGTGATTTACTGTCCTGGTCCGGGCAGATTCGCTTTCTGTGATAATTTATAATTATAGGAAAGGTTTGTCCTTGTGAAACTTTAATGTTTCTTGTCACTGAATAATTGTGACAAAAAAATGTTTGCAGTTAGAGTCAGGCCTGACGTTTAGGATTATGTCAGCGACGCATCAATCACTTTGTCAGCTATTGAATTTGTACCCAACATTTTGATCATTCATTGATTGGTTTGAGTCATGTTTTGACAAAAAAAGTCAAAATTCTCAGGTTACAGCCTTTTCAATTTGAATATAATGCAGTCCCTCCAGGAATTCGCGATGTTGCGATCGCAACAATTAACGCATATTCAACCGATCTCCGTGAATTCTGCGCGACCTTGCAATTTTGTCCAATCACCATGACTTTTCCGCAATTTTGGCCAGCCTCCCGTGAGTTCCACCAATCACAGCCAGGTACCACTGACTGCAGTGTGCAGTTTGGGGCGGGAGCTCAACGTCGCTCAAAGTCGTCATGCTATTGGCTGAATCCAACAGTTCGGGGTGGGAGCTCAACGCTCAACGTCGTCATGCTATTGGCTGAATCTAACATTTGACTCCGCCGAGGACAGTAAAAACAAGCTCCATCTTACGCTCCTAGCATAGTCATAAACCTGTATTTGGTTCCACTCTGAATTGCATTACATACCCATGCAGGGTGAGGGTTAGATTGTCACCAAACTGTTGCAAAATGAAGTAAAGTTGAACGCTGAGCTCCCGCCCCGAACTGCACACTGCAGTCAGGGGCTTCTCATCATAGCAGTCCCCAGCGCAAACGTAATGCACGTACGTCACCGGATTCACTTTTTTGTATATAGTTTGAAGATGCAGACGTGCTACAGTAATGTCTCTCACTTACCAACAAAAATTACTGCTAAAGACCAAAAACAATTCCCTGATGTTCTTCACCAAAGCGGAGGTAAACTGTTTTGCACCCCATGGAATATTGAGGTGGAACACAAACAAAAATCATTGGTTGACAAACATTTTTCTACCATAAACATATCAGGAGAATGGGTGAAACCAGCGGACCACAGACCAGACAAACCACCGTGATGAAGCTGTTGCATCCAGATCTGTGGCAGCACTGAAACAATGAAGGTCAGTTAGATTTATTAACTGACGTGACAAGCTGTGAGAGTGTGTGCCAGAATGTGAAATTAACTTTTTAAACTATTAACATTTTTAATGAATTATACAAAACAAAGAAAGAATGCAACTTTTTAGCAATTCTTTACTGTCTCCCGCAATTTCATCGCAACAAATACGCTTATAACATTGCAACTTTCATCGCAACTTTTTAGAAAAGCTGCCGCAAATTCAAGCATTTTAGGCCGCAACAATCTTGAAAAACACCCGTGAAATCCTGGAGGGACTGATAATGTGTAGTTTCTTTAATTCTTTATGACAATAAACTGAATCTCTTTGGGTTGTGGAAAAAACAAGACATATGAGGACATCACTTTGAAACACTGATCAACATATTTCACCATTTTCTGAATTTTTTACAAACTAAAGGACGAATGAATTGATCCAGAAAATAATCAACAGATTAATCAACAATGAAAATAATGAATGAAATCAGATCCCCCCCCCCTTTTTTTTGTTTGTTTGTTTGTTTGTTTGTTTGTTTATCTTGTCCTTACTGTAAAGCGTCTTTGAGTGTCCAAAAAAAGCGCTATATAAAATTGATGCATTATTATTATCATTATTATTTTGATGTTTTACCAACATTTTAGTCACCATGTAGGTGTTACAGTCAATTTTGGACAAGTGGAAAATAGCAGTATGCGTGTAGCACTTTCCTCTGCGAGTGACTTTAGAAATTACAACTGTCGGTAACACTTTATAATAATGATCATTTATAAGGCATTTATAAGCCATTAATAGATATTAGAAGTGGCGGCTGGTACAGTTTTCTGCGGGGGGGCTATAACTCCAAAATAGACATTTGCCAGAAACAGGGTTTCTGCAGGTTTGAACAAATTTAAGACTTTTTAAAGACCTTTTTATGACCATTTTGAATTAAATTTAAGATCTACACGAAGTCAGAAAAAGTAAGGAACATTGCATCACAGAATTGCTTCCAAAGTAACTATATTTATTACCACAGAACCCAGAAACCAACCTCAACCTCCTCATTGTGCTTATAGATCCCTATCCTGTAGCCTTCATCAAGCTGACATGACATGTTAATTCTTTCTAACATGGCTAGTCACAGTACATTTTCCATGTGGATCCTAGTTTGTTCCTGCTTCTTTGCCTTTTCTGAAGTGCTTTAATCAGTCCTACCTGTCCTGATCCATGCTGGGTCACATCCTGATGTTTGAAAAAGGAGGCAGGGACAGCATAATAAAATATTAGCCTCGCTACATGCAGTTAGCCTAGCCTTGCTGCTAAACCAGGTCCTGTGTTGTCCCTCTGTCTTTGGACTGCTGGTTAATTATGATGTTCGGCTGATCAGGTCTGAGTTCTTTCACCTCCAGCTGCTCCCGATATTTTCTCCTCTCCAAAAGTTTTTGATTTAAGTGACTTCACTGAATTACTTCATTTCTCTTTCTCCATTTTGCCTCTCTGTCTATCGTCTCCAACTCCCGCTACTCGACATGTCAATCAGCCGCATTTTATGACGGACGGCTGTGACTCGGGGCCGACGTCCCGATGTCAGCCCCACCCATGGTGGGAGGGTGGTGGTATCTAAATAATCCAGCTACGTCAGCTGTGGGCACAGGGAAGGTGCGCCCCAACTTGGCCCTATCTCTTGTATTAAAGAGGAGTTACTGCGCATGTACAACTTTAAACAAGAGTCTATGGGCAAAGATTTTTGCGCCCCAGGGCGGATATACGTCACCAATCGGACAACGCCGATGAACGAAACAACTTTATTCACCATCATTACCTATATGATATTTATTTTTCTCATCTTAAAATAGATATACATTTATTTCAAAATATTTGTATTTTATCATTTCATTTTTATTAATTTTTTTATATCTTATTTAAGCTAAAGTGGTGAGTGGTGGGGCGGCACCCTAGCGCCCTCTATTGGCCAGCCGCCACTGGATATTAGTTGATAGTTAACTAATCATGAACAAACCACTTATAAACATTTAATTAAATAATTTATAAATGATTATTAAATAATTTATAAATGAGTATTAAATTATTTACAACTTAATATATATTTGTAAATGATCATTAAACCAGTTAAAACTTAAGGTGTACAACATTTATATATGATTTATACATTATGAGAAACACTGCATCAACATTGTTTGTACATGACTTATTCATCATCAACTAATGTTATTTAATATGTAGGAAAACATTTTAGAATGATTTCAGGAAATATCCACTACCACCATTTGTTTATTCATGTTTAACAAATGATTTGTTAGACATTCATAAAATGATATAAGTCATTTGTGGATGTTATTGTGGCCCCTAATCTAAAGTGAAAACTATTCATTGTTTACTAATGTTTGTTCATGTTTATTCATGATTTGTGGACCTTTTACTCACCGCTTATGAACCATCTGGCTTTTATGAATACAGATACAAAGAAGCTTCTCTTTTCATGTTTAACAAATGATTTGTTAGACATTTATAATAAATCTATAAATCATTTGTAGATGTTATTATGGCCATTGATCTAAAGTGAAAACTATTCATCATTTGCAAATATCTACTAATGTTTGCTAAACATTTGTAGACTTTTTAATGACATGTTACAAATGTAGACAACTTTGGGATCCATCCTTCTCTGTGACATCAAACAGTGACAGAATTAGGAGGACAGAGTATCAGAGTAGAACACATTTTATTAAAACAATCACAGCAACCAAGATTTTTGATCTTGCAAAAATCCATTTGTGTCCAGTTCACTTCCTCACAGCTTTCCCTCTGTGGTTGTCCCACCGACACCTCCTGGATCATACAATAAGAAAAAGGAGGTCATATGTTTATATGATGTTATAACGCCAGATAAAACAATTACTACTATTCTTAATAGCACAAGTTCTTCAGTGTTTCATGCAATGCTAACTTATTCCCTTTCATCAATCTGCATTGACTATGTGGGTCTACAGATAAGTTAGCCAGCAAAGGTGACTTTAGAACTGTGGTATTGTAATGTTACTGTAGCCGTTAGCTTAGCATACGTCATCTGCACTGCTGCAGCTGCAGCTCCTTTCCTGTCTTCGATAGTCCAAGGTCGCTTGGAGCGCTTAGCTCTTGTTCTGACCTACATGTTACAGCCCAGGATGTCTAACGGACAGCGTTGTCACATGGGGAATGTTTAACTATTGAGGGAAAGTGTACATGAGTCATAACCAAAAGAAGAATTGTGTAATTTCTGATCTCACTTCCCCACAAAAAATGGTCCAAAACTCAATTTGACTTCGCAAGCCCAGGCACTAGGCGCAGGAGAGTGACGTCACTGGCCGCTCTGCTTCTTCTGACTATCTTCTTTTTGCAGGGCGGATTTGAAAACGAAAAAGCATTCTCCCCTTGCTTTTTCTTTTTAGTTCTGTCTGAAAATGTGCAACCTAAAGAAGAAAATCTAAATGCAGTTTGGATGATTAATTATTAACTTTATTTATGAGTCAAATAATGCAGCCATAACCTTGAAATGAAAAAGCATTTCTGCTAAAGCATTTTAATTTTCAAATTTGACATTTCAAGTTGAATTTTGGTAACTATTTGCTGGGGTATCTTTTGAAAATTAAATCTTAAATGCCCTTTTCTTTTTCATTTGAATTAAGTAACAGAATGAGCAGTCTTGAAGAAGAAAATGAAAATGCAGGTTGGCAGATATATTATTCATTTTATTTATGAGTCAAAAAATGCAGTGTTATTCTGAAAATGAAAAAGCATTTCTGTTATTGCATTTTAAATTTAGTGTTGGTCCACATTCTCTTCCATATTGTTCGAGAGCTGCTACTTTTAAATTTCGTTGTACTTCTGATGGGACAATAACAATAAAAGAATTCTGATTCTGATTCTGATTTTGATATACGATAAGTAATGACAAAAGTCCCATAATGTACGTTAATTTAATCATTGAGGGACACTATGTTTAATGTTTAATGTTTTAAAGGATCCCCATTAGCTGTCACCAAAGTGGGACGAGCTAGTCTTCCTGGGGTCCACACAGAAAAAAAAACACAAAACAAAACAGATACACAACAAATCATAATAACTTAACAATGATAATCTGAAAGAATTGAGACATTGTTAGACGTTATAAACATTATAAACAGTTATTCAGAAAAGCCATCACATTCATGGATATTACCTTCATTATAACATTCACTGTGTTTTACTACAACTTAGTACGTGCGTCTATTGCTGCCTTCCAGTGTTGTGGGAAAATGAAAAACTCACATCTACAGCACAGAGGAAAGATGCAACAAATCTACGACATCTAAACATCACACTGTCTGAACAGTTTCGAACATGTATATTTTCTGTCTTTGATGTGAATTATTTGATAATATTTTTTTTATATTAGCGCTTTAGAAATGTTTAATGAGTCATATTTGTGAAAGCGATTGTTTAAAGTCGGACTTTATGGTGCGTCCCTGAACGCCGCACCACTTTCAGCCAGCACAGGGAGCGACAGCAGAAATTACACATTTCTTCTTTTGGTTATGACTCATGTACACTTTCCCTAAATAGTTAAACATTCCCATGTGACAACGCTGTCCGGTAGACATCCTGGGCTGTAACATGTTGGTCAGAACAAGAGCTAAGCGCTCCAAGCGACCTTGAACTATCGAAGACGGTAAAGGAGCTGTCAGCAGCGCAGGTAACGTATGCTAGGCTGACGGCTACAGTAACATTACAATACCACAGTTCTAAAGTCACGTTTGCTGACTAACTTATCTGTAGACTTATTTGAACTGGCTAAATCTGCTGAACTACTAAGCAAACACTAATTGTTTTTAAGCTAGTTAGCTATATTAGCTATATGGGCTAGTCTAGCTAACTTTATCAACACAACATAACAGTGTGGTTGGATGGTTTTGCTAATCCCACATAGTCAGTGCAGATTGATGCAACAGAGTAAGTTAGCATTAAATGAAACACTGAAGAACTTGTGCTATTAAGAATAGTAGTAATTGTTTTATCTGGTGTTATAACCTCATGTATTACCCCCTTTCTCTTATTGTATGATCCAGGAGGTGTCGGCGGGACAACCACAGGGGGAAAGCTGTGAGGAAGTAGATTGGACACAAATGGATTTTTGCAAGATCAAAAATCTTGGTTGCTGTGATTGTTTTAATAAAATGTTTTCTACTCTGATACTCTGTCCTCCTAATTCTGTCACTGTTTGATGTCACAGAGAAGGATGGATCCCAAAGTTGTCTACAACATTTATTACATGTGAAAAAAAAAGTCTACAAGTGTTTAGCAAACATTAGTAGATATTTGCAAATGATGAATAGTTTTCACTTTAGATCAATGGCCATAATAACATCTACAAATGATTTATAGATTTATTATAAATGTCTAACAAATCATTTGTTAAACATGAAAAGAGAAGTTTCTTTGTATCTGTATTCATAAAAGCCAGATGGTTCATAAGAGGTGAGTAAAAGGTCCACAAATCATGAATAAACATGAACAAACATTAGTAAACAATGAATAGTTTTCACTTTAGATTAGGGGCCACAATAACATCCACAAATGACTTATATAATTTTATGAATGTCTAACAAATCATTTGTTAAACATGAATAAACAAATGGTGGTAGTGGATATTTCCTGAAATCATTCAAAAAGTGTTTTCCTACATATTAAATAACATTGAAGAAGAATAAATCATGTACAAACAATGTTGATGCAGTGTTTCTCATAATGTATAAATCATATATAAATGTTGTACACCTTAAGTTTTAACTGGTTTAATGATCATTTACAAATATATATAAATAGTTTATTCATGATTAGTTCAAGATCTACTAATAGCTTATAAATGTCTTGTAACTTAAGTTGTAAACGATTTAATAATCATTTATAAATGTTTATAAGTGGTTTGTTTATGATTAGTTAACTATCTACTAATATCTATTAATAGCTTATAAAAGCCTTATAAATGATCATTATAAAGTGTTACCCAACTGGCTTCTCAATTTTAAAATAATTTAAAATTGATCACTGTTCTACCAACTTCCTACAGTGACAATTACTGTTAATTAGTTTGTTTGCCTGTTCTTTCATTCACTGTATGTTGTTTATCACATCATACAAACATACAACAAACATATTGTTTGTTTGTAGCAGAAGTTAACAAATACTTCTATCATGTATCTGTGTTTTTTCAAACTGGAGGTCAATGAAACCAGAGTTCACAACACAAGTGATTAATTTCCTGATTATATCAGGTGGTGTCCTGATAAACACGCATTTTTTATCATAAAGTGTAGTTCACCTTTTGCAAGAGTAGTTACACCACATATTTATTTATTAATTGCCCCGTCTGAAGCAATATCAAATCACTGTACTCTATAACAAAGACGGATAGAGATTAGTACACTACAAATTGGTAAACAACCAACTCCCTCTGAATAAACATATATGAAAAACATCTGGCCTGTGTGTTGTTGTTACAGAGTGTTAATCAGACTGCTGCTGTTGTTGTTGGTCATAATGCTTAGACACATTAATTCATTAGGCCCTATTAATCCCAAATAACTAGGGTAAATCAAAAATGCATGGCCCAGAAAGGTTAGGGTCTCAGGAAGTTAAGGCTGATTACGAGGCCTGTTGCCCAGGCACATCCGTGATCACATGATCACGCTACTGGTGGGACACAATAGTGCCAGATTTCAGCACGCAACAGTGTGTGCAAAATTTCTGTGTGTCCTGAGAGTCAAAGCAAAATTAATGTTACTGACTGAATATTCTTTATAACAAATACCAATAGAGTAATCAGTTTTCTAATCAGTGTTCTATCAGCTGCAGTAGCAGCAGTGTAAACAGACTTGGCAGTACCACACACCATAAAAGTTCTTGAGATTTTCCAATCTGGTTTTAAAAGACTGCACAGCACAGAGTCGGCCCTTTTAAGAGTTTTTAATGATGTTTTCTTAGCTACTGACTCTGGTCACTATGTCATCCTTGTGCTTTTAGATTTAACTGCAGCATTTGATACAGTGGATCATGACATCCTGGTTGCTCGTCTGGAGCAGTGGGTGGGCATCAGTGGCACAGCTCTAAAATGGTTCAGGTCTTACCTGTCCCATCGGACTTTCTGTGTGAGCCTAGGTGACTCTGTGTCCTCCACTGCTCCCCTCTCATGTGGGGTCCCTCAGGGGTCGGTGCTGGGCCCTCTTTTATTTTCTTTGTACCTTCTCCCCCTTGGTTCAATTCTTAGGAAGCATGGTATTTCATTCCACTGCTATGCTGATGACAGCCAGATCTATGTCCCCCTCAAAAAGGCCAAGTCATTTTCCATCAAGCCACTGTTAAATTGTTTGGATGACCTCAAGGCCTGGATGGCCCTAAACTTTCTTAACTTTAATGAAAAAAAAGACTGAAGTAATGGTCTTTGGTGGCACTTCTGTGACCCCCCAATTGATCTTGGTTCCTTGGCACAGTATGCCAAACCAATAGTTACAAATCTAGGGGTGAAAGTGGACACAGATCTTAGGTTTGACAGCCAGATTAAAGATGTGGTGAAAAAAAGCTTCTTCCAGTTAAGGCAGCTGGCAAAAATAAAACCTTTTCTGCAGAGACAGCACCTTGAGACAGTAATCCACGCCTTTGTAACCACTCGGCTGGATTACTGCAATGCACTCTATATGGGGGTTAGTGGGTCCTCCATCGCTCGTCTACAGTTAGTTTAAAACGCTGCTGCACGTCTTTTAACTGGCACAAGAAAGTTTGAGCACATTTCACCGGTTTTAGCTTCACTCCACTGGCTGCCTGTCCATTTTAGAATTCATTTTAAAATTCTTTTATTTGTTTTTAAATCACTAAACGGTCTTGCCCCATCTTACCTCTCTGAGCTTCTCCACCCATATGCACCAAGCCGTTCTCTCAGGTCAGCTGACCAGCTGCTCCTCAGGGTGCCCAAAACCAGGCTGAAGCTCAGAGGGGATCGAGCATTTTCTGTTGCAGCTCCCAAGCTTTGGAATGAGCTGCCGCTGCACATCAGACAGGCCTCCTCACTGTCCAATTCTAAAACCTTTCTTAAAACCCACCTCTTCTCATTGGCTTTTCACACCACGTAGGTTTGTTGTTTTCATGTGCACGTATATTTTATCTGGGATGGGCAGCCCAGTTTGTTTGTTTGTTTAGTCTGTTTATTGTTTTTATGTTTTTATTGTGTATTTTTGCTTTTAGCTCTATTATTTTTATCCAATGTTTTGTCTTTTGTCTTTTATCTTTGTTTTATATTTTTATCTTTTGATCATGTGTCTACGCTTATGTACAGCACCTTGGTCAACCTTGGTTGTTTTAAAGTGCTTTATAAATAAATTTGATTTGATTTGATTTGACCATACTCAACAGGACCAGACATAAAAACATATTTATAACATTTCTGCATCACCAACTAAATACATGTCGGGTTCCCATGGCAACACAATGTGCCATACTGTTATTGCATGGCTTCATTCAGTGATAATAATAATATACAGATCAACATGTTTACAGATACAACACATTCCCTCATCTGTATCACTCTTGGAGAATCATCAGGAAACACTTTGGTTAAAGGGACATGCTTCTGCTTCTGATTTAAATCCTAAAATCTGAACATAACCTGCTCCAGGCCAGGTTAGCTCTACAGCATATGTTACATGGAGATCTAGCAGGTTAAAAGAGAGCGATCTTTGTGATACCACTAACTCTGACTTTTGGCTCAACATACCTCACTAACCCACTGATCTCACTTCATAGTACAGTCCTGTGTGTTATCCATAAACCCCTGTGACAGCTTCTGAGACAGATTTAGTTATTGACTATTTAAGTATGTGGTGTTAGTTCTTTACAGAGTTCAGTCAAATATTTTTTGTTGAACAACTGTATATTTATTTACACCTAATTCCAAAAAGTCAGTGCCTCCCACCATAAGTAACCATTGAAGTTCTAGAGAACCAGCTACATGATGTAGTTAAATGCATAAATCTAAGCCGAGAACAGAAAAGTTAAGAAAAGTTAAGAAAGTGCTAAGTGGAGCACTGATGAAATAATTTGCTGACAACAAGTTAGGGTAGGTATCAGGCAGTTTTGGGTTGTTTTTAGGGTCCGAGCACTAACGGTGCATAGTACTCTACTGTTATTCTAAGGAGGAATGTGATTTTTTTGTGTGTCTGTCTTAAATCGCAATTTTAAGGCCCTAAACATACTCGAAAACGCGTATAACTTGGCATGCACATCAGACCTGGTGAAAACTTTAATATTTTGGGGGAATTATAAATGTGAATGGCAAAATGGCAAAATGGCTCAATAGCGTCACCCTTAAAATAAGGGTTTTGATGCTATTACTTTCACGTAAAGCTACAAAATTTGGTACACATATGTATCATGACAAGACGCACAAAAAGCTCCAGTGTACCAATACCCAAAATGCAACAGGAAGTCTGCCATTTTGAATTTACTGTTTGAAATTTCCCATTTTCAAGAGAGAGCTTGTCCTGGAGGATAACTCCAACATATCTCAAATTCGGCCAATTTGGCTACATGCGATTGTGAGCAAAAGTTATGAAAATGTTCCACAAAAGCATGAGGGTGTGTCCGTGGCACTCATCGGCGTTTTGGTTTCTGGCCATTCTGCCGTTTTGGCGTCAGGCCATTTTGCTGTATCGCCATCAAATACAAAGTAAGTGCTGTGTAACTTTCCTGTACCTGCTCCGATGGGCCTGAAAATTCACATGCATGATAAAAGTCCCACCCTGATGAGATGCATATGGCAATTTCCTGTCTCGGTTGCAAGTACGTCATTAAACAGGAAGTCCTGTCTAACTAGGCTGTATGTGCTCCAATCGGCCTCAAATTTTACATGCGAGATGTAAATCCCTCCCTCACCATAACTTTATGGCGATATCCAGTCTCAGTCACTGACCAGCGAGAAGTGAGGACCCGTCCAACACTGCTTACAGCCTTAATTGTTGTTGTTATTAGCTGTGTCCCAATTCAGGGGCTGCATCCTTCAAAGGACCCAGCCTTCAAAGGACCACCGAAATCAAGCTCCGGGAAGTCGAGAAGAAACTGCAAATTCTCACTGAAAAAGCGGACAACATGGAGAACAGGACGAGACGGGACAATATCAGGGTCATCGGCTTAAAGGAAGGAGTCGAGGGTGAGCAACCTGTTGCTTTCTTTCAACGCTGGCTGCCCAAAACACTGAACTTGGACACTAAACGGGGCATAATTAAAATCGACCGGGCGCACAGAGGGCTCGGTCCCGCTCGCGCCCACCGTCCAAGACCCGTCATTATCAAGTTGCACAACCCCGGTGATAAACAGCGCATCATGGCTGCACTGAGAGAGCGACGGCAGCTGACACATGAGGGACAGAAGCTGTACATTCAACAGGATTTCTCAGCTGCGGTGAAGGAGAAACGGCGCAGCTTCAACAAGGTGTGTGAACGCCTAATTGAACTGAACATTCGCTTCGGCATGCAGTTCCCCGCCGTCCTTAATCTCACGTACAACGGAGAGAAACATGCTTTCCAGTCCCCCCGAGCTGCGCAGGCATTTGTGGATGGGCTGCCGTGAACTGTGCGTTAACATTGGGTAAATATACAGTATAATTTGTGACGAGATGTAACCCGAATTTTAGTTTGAATGGCTGTATTGAAGTTGGGACCTAACAGTGCACATTATGCTTGAAAAATATTCAACTAATATCGCCATACTGCACTCATGTGTTAAGTTAATGCTGTAGCAGATGTTACTTTAACTAAAAAGGCTAAAAGCTGAAATAAGATTAGTTTGTTTAAAAAGAGGATGTCTGTAATTCTGAGTTGTGGCTACAGCATCATGACTCCTGAAGGACAAGGGGTCTGACAGAATCCTTCTCTAAATATTGTCTGTGGGATTTTTGGGATTTTTGTTGTGAATTTAGCTGGGTCATGGGGGCGGGAGTCTCTTGAAGAGATTGAGGTTGTTGCTCTTCTTGGGTGCTACCTACACTTTCAGCGTCATGCAGCTGCTTCCAAGTTTTATACAAACCTCGTTATTATGGCTGTGTTTTTTCTTGTTCTTTCTCAGACCCACTGAGGTTTCTTCCAGTGTTCAATGCCCATTGTTCAGGGCAGTTTTTTTTGTTTACAGTGCTCTTTTACATAGTTCTACCTCTTTGCCACCGATCTACCCTGCTGAATTTATATATATTATCATTATATATCATTATTACTATTACTTTTTTGCTCACCTCCTTAAAAGAAATCCGGCCTTTGCATTATTGGCTTGTTTCATCTCCACTTAACAACCATGAGTGACATAAAGATTATATCTTTAAACGTCAAGGGGGTCAGCCATGTGGTGAAAAGACAGAAGATTATCTCCTTACTAAAAAGAGAGAATGCACAAATTGCCCTTCTACAAGAAACACATTTGTCAGATTTGGTACTGGAGGCTATCCACACTCTTCAAAGTGGGAAAGCACCAGGGCCGGACGGCTATGGTCCGGAGTATTATAAGAAAATGAGTAGCTTTGTGGTGGGCCCTCTGACTGATATGTTTTTGGACTCCTTCAGAAATGGATGTCTCCCTCCCTCTCTAAATTTAGCGAATATTTCTTTAATCCTGAAGAAAAATAAACCTCCAGATGAATGTGGCTCTTATAGGCCTGTCAGTCTTATAAATGTGGATAGCAAGATACTTTCTAAAGTGCTAGCCAGAAGATTAGAAAATTATTTACCTTTGCTTATAAATAGTGATCAGACAGGTTTTATTAAGGGGAGGTTATCTTGCTCTAAAGTGAGAAGGCTTCTTAATGTAATTCAGTACTCCTCGGAGACGCAACACCGGGCATTAGCTATATCATTGGACGCGGAAAAGGCGTTTGACAGGGTGGGGTGGAGGTTTATGTGGGATGTTTTGAGCAGATTTGGATTAGGGGAAGAATTTATAAATTGGATAAAACTTATTTATCATTCACCAGAAGCTTGTGTCCTAACTAATGGCATGCGTTCTTCTCCCTTTCCGCTCGGTAGGGGGACAAGGCAGGGCTGCCCGCTCTCTCCCCTCCTTTTTGCCCTCACTTTGGAGCCACTAGCAGAACGCATTAGGAATAGCCAGGAAATACACGGCGTTACTTTAGACAAGACCACTCATAAGATCGCATTATATGCTGATGACGTTTTACTCTTTCTTTTAAGGCCTGAGGTATCAGTCCCAGCCACTCTGTCAATTATCAACTCATTTGGCTCCATATCTGTCTATAAAGTAATTTACACAAAATCTGAAGCCATGCCTCTGGGTAAATATGGTAACACAGACTCAGACACAAATTTTCCATTCAGATGGGCCACTTCAGGCTTTGTTTATCTTGGTATTAAAGTGTCTCCTAGGTTTGAGGACTTGAGGAAACTTAATTTTGTACCTACAGTCAGAGCAGTTAAGAGTGACCTTGAGAGGTGGCATGACCTCCCCCTCTCCTGGATGGGCAGAATCAGTCTCATAAAGATGAACATCCTCCCCAGGTTGCTTTATCCTATGCAGATGTTACCATTATGGATATCAAAGAAGGTTATTTTAGATCTAGAAAAGGCCTTTTCAAGATTTATCTGGCACAATAAAAAACCCAGAATAAAAATTAAAACATTACAACTGCCAGTAGAACGAGGGGGCTTGGCCTTACCCAATTTAAGATTTTATAATTGGGCCTGCCACACCAGAATAGTCTGGGACTGGCTCCAGTCTCATTTAAAATCTGTAGCGGGTATTGATGAATGGTCCTCCTCTCCCTACTCCCTGCTGAGCAAACTGACTAGTTGTGGGAAAAAGAGATCACCACACATTAAGCGTAATCCTATTATCTACAACACTATCAGAGTCTGGCGAGACCTTACAAGGTATTTTGGGGAAAACATTTCATCTTTTGCATTAACACCAGTGACCAGAAATGAGGAATTTGCCCCAGGAATTAATAGTAATGTGTTTGATAATTGGCATAGGAAGGGCATCAGGCTCATTTGGGATGTATATCAGGGTAATACGCTGATGTCCTTTCAACAACTCCAACAAAAATACAACATTGCGTCTGAACACTTTTTTGGGTATCTTCAACTCCGTAGTTTTATTCTGTCAAATGTGAAAAATCTCCACACAGCCTAATGATATAGATTTATTTGTATTGAACCGAAAAGACACAAGACATTTTCTCTGTCATTCCTATACATTGCTTTACTCCTTGGATCCATTAGATATAAAGAAGGTGATCCAGAAGTGGGAAAGAGATCTTGGTGGACAATTTATTGAAGACGACTGGCATGAAGCAATAGTCTCTGCTAAAACCACATTTATTTGCAACCAAATGAGAGAAACCCAATTTAAAATATTCCATAGATCCCACATAACACCATTCATTCTTAACAAGATGGATAATCAGGTCTCTCCTCTTTGTATCAAATGTAAAATGTCTACTGGTACATACATACACTGCTTCTGGAAGTGTCGTCTAATTGTAAGGTTTTGGAGTAATGTAGCCCAGGAGTAAAAATTTTCTCACTTAAAATTTCAAGGGATCCTGGCCTCTTCATATTAAGCTTGCCTTCAAAATCACTATCTTTGAGTAGAACAGATTTCAAACTGTGCGACAAACTTCTGTTTCTGGCTAGGAGATGTATTTTAAAGCAATGGATAAGGGACAAACCTCCAACTGTCACACAATGGTACCTGGAGACATATAAAATTTTACCCTTCGAAAGACTTACAGCACGAATGAAAGGGGAACATTTGTTTGAGGGAACATGGTCGCCCTTTCTGAGGCTTTTACCCCCATCTTTACGTGACACGGTGAATAAGGGGAGATATGCTTTGGACTGGAATACTCCCACCGGATGATTTTTGTGATCATATTTGTTATTGCCAGACTCTAAATCTTCATTTCATTGCTTCTGTTCTGACCTTTTCTGATTATTTGTGTATTTATTTTATTTTATTATTTTTATTATTTTTTTAAATTATTACCATTTATTTATGTACCTATTTATATAGTTAATCCTTGTTTGTTTGTTTGTTTTTGTTTACTATTTATTTTATTTTTGTAGTATTGCTGGTCTCATTCAATCTTTTTTGGTATTTTAGGTTTGGTTGTATTGCTTATCTGTGTGCGTTTCGGCTACTCTGTGTCAACGTCATTCATCTTGTTATCACCTTGCGTACTTTGAATTTGAATTCTCACTTTAAGTATAAGGGATAAGAGAAGACACGGTATACACATAGGGTGACTGAAGCAAAAAGTTGGGGGTGGCAATGACTCCACCACTCCCAGCAGATGAGACTATAATTTTTATTTATTTATTTTTATTTTATTTATTTATTTTTCTCTCCTCTTTCTTTTTACCCAATGTCATGTTTCTGTCTTTTTTACCTTCTGAAGTAAGGGCAGGTAGATTATTTGGGTTTGGACGGTGGCTTGTTTTTCTGTTTCATTATATGTGTGAATACAGGGAGCACTTGTATGTTGTTTATGTTTTGTTTGGAAAAATCAATAAAATCTATTTAAAAAAAAAACACTGAAGCTGAACAACTGGAAAGTAAACACTTTAAACTGCAGCGGCTCACATCAATAACGGAACTTAATCGCTTTTTAAAACAAATTTTAATGTGTTCAACACTTGTACTATTTGAGTGAACTGTAACATAATACTAATATTTAAAACTAGAATCCTCCATCCATCTTCTCCGTCAGCCGTCAGCAGTTAAAACTCCAGCTGTTGATCGAACTGTCAGCGGCCCGCAATGAATCTTGGGATATTTGGGGCTACGAAGGATACATCGATGCATCCTTCAAATCCGTGGAAAAGAAGGACGCATTCGTCGGCCGCATTTGAAGGAGTCTTGAAGTTTTAATGAAATGGGACAGCCTTCGTTGCACTGCTGTGACGTATGCGGCCAAAAAATGCAGCCTAGAAGGATGCAGCCATAGACATACATACGTAGACGCCGCATTGACTGTGGAGGGACGTGCCTAAAGCTCCGCCATCTTGGTACAGGGCTAGCAGAGGGGGGAGTGAATGTAAGTCTATGGAGGTAAGAGGTACTCCACAATCTTAAAGTAGAATTATTCACTAAATTTTTGACCGATTTCCAAACGGTTTGGTTTGTTACAAACGGCACACATGTAGCTTTGACACAGGATGCTTGGATGTTTTAGAAATGCCGGTTTTACTACCCAAATACAAATTCTAAATGTTGTCAGCAGACAATCTTCTGGCATAGACCGAGACTAACTGGAAAAGATGCCGGACTTTTGTGTCGCTTATGGATGTTCAAATGAGCAGAACACACAAACCAGATCCCATGGAATCACTTTGCACAGGTAAGGTGTACGTAAGAAGTAATACTAAGTGAGCAGGTTGTTAAATAGTGAAATAAATCCCGACAGGACGGACTGAATCTCTCCACTCCCATAATATAACCAGCTCACTTTACGTTATCCCACGTATAGCACAGCTGCTCACTAGTGAAAGAACTAATTTGAGACCTTATTTTGGTTAAAATGCAATGTTATTCCATCTATAAACTGTCCCTGGTCTGGAAAAAACAGACCTTAGACTGCAGTGATTGACCAGTTAGAATATTAATGATAGATATAGGATGTATTTAATATGTACATGTATTGTGTATCTAACCTTAATGTGAAGGAGAGAGTCTCAACATTTTCCTCTCCCGCATCCCCATACACTGCAACGGTATTCTTCATGTTGCCTAATTGTTAAATACATTAACCACGTTAGTCCTGCAGAGTGTGTTTGTGACAGTGAAAATGACCAATCTAAAAGCTCACATCAATCATCACATCATATAACGCATTCTGAAACATGTTGTGCTTTCAGATATGCTATTTTCTCTCTTTAGTTTCTTCTATAAGGGTTAAAGTGGTTAAATTACTCTTTTTAAAATTTTTACAACAGTGGCTGACTTCGGTTGATGGGAAGAAGATGCAAGGAAGACCAGACTAAATATGGATGGGAGACACTGATGCTGGATGCCATGGCCATAAAAAAACAAGTGCAATACAATCCCCCAACTCAAATAATAAAATGATAATAGCAATATTAATCACAATAATAGTGATAATAATAAAATAATAATGATGAAAGCCATACTAATTATAATAATAGTGATAATTAAATGATGATAATAATATAAATATTAATTATATGAGATAAAAATAAAATGCTAATAGTATTATTATAGTATAATTATAAAATGTCAAAGATAATAGCTATATTAATTATAATAATAGTGATACAATAATAATAACATGACAATGATAATAGCAATAAGAATTATAATAATATTGATAATAATAAGAACATGATTATGATAGTAGCAATAATAACTATAATGGTGATAATAACAAAATGATCATGACAATAACAATATTAATTATAATAATAGTGATATAATAATAAAATGATAATGATAATAGCAACATTATAATATTAGTGATCTAATAATATACTTATAATAGCAATAATAATAATAATAATAATAATAATAACAATAATAATAATCATCATCATCATAATCAAATGCAATACCTACAAGCAATTCTCTGAATAAAGACCTGAACACACCTGAACGTTTTCTGGCTTGCTTTTGTTCTATTTGTGTCTGCCTGTCCGTCCTCCATGTCGACAACTGATGGATTTATGATCACTTTTATAGTGCAGACATGTCATTCCTCTATAGACGTAATGCACTGTAGGGGCGAGTGGCACTGTACCAAGATGGCCGCCGCGTAGGCACGTCGGCTCCAATCGGCAGCGGCAGTCAACGCGGCGTCTACGTATATATGTCTATGGATGCAGCCCCTGAATTGAGACACAGCTATAGACATATATACCTAGACGCTACATTGACTGTGGAGGGATGTGCCTAAAGCTCCGCCATCTTGGTACAGGGCTAGCAGAGGCAGGAGTGAATGTGCATCTATGGAGGTAAGAGGTACTCCACAATCTTAAAACAGAAATATTCACTGAATTTTCGACCGATTTCTAAAGGGTTTGGTTTGTTAAAAACGTCACACATTTAGCTATGACACAGGATGCATGGGTGCTTTTGTTCTATTTATGTCTGCCTGTCCGTCCTCCATGTCTGACGTTTGTAACAAACAATATATGTTGACAACTGATCGATTTATGATCACTTTTATAGTGCAGACATGTCATTCCTCTATAGACGTAATGCACTGTAGGAGCGAGTGGCACTGTACCAAGATGGCCGCTGCGTAGGCACGTTGGCTCTAATCGGCAGCAGCAGTCTATGGATCTGGAGAAAGACGAGAGTGCTACTGTTCTTACGCTCTACGTATATCTTACAGGTCAGTACTGGGTTGAAACAACTGTGAATGAAAGCCTTAAGCTTCGTATTACTTCTGGGTTACTCAGTCGCTGTGTTTTGATGTGTTGTGTAACTTTTAATAGTTTTATTGACGGTTGTTGAGCCGCGCCTCCTAACTGCGGTAAAGCCCAGCCGCATCATCATGATAATAGCGCGGTAATTCGCGCTATTCTCGCGATAGTAAACTCCCGCGTGAGATGTGTGTATGGAAGCAGAAATTAATGTATGTAAATGATTCCCCATTGATTTCGTATGACTCCTGATATGACTTGATGAATGTTTATAATCACTACATGTAGCACTGGTTCAGAATGTTTATATTGTTAGATTTGCGCCAGATTGCCAATGTTATTTGTTGTATTTGAAAGATGTGATCATACCATATGAGTTCATAGTAATTAATTAACATTACTAAGTGCCAAGTTCAATTCTAAATAAGCTAAACACACTCAACTAAATGCACAGAAGAATAACTGAATTTTGCACTATTTACATAGAAGCCTATAATACATTTAAAGCTGCAGTACGTGTCATTCTCTGTTATTATTGCAAAGAGTCATCTGGAAGTGTAATACGCAGTAATTTCACATGGTTTTGGGCAACAAAGGATGATTGAATACAGAATTGTACTTTATTTTGACTTAATCAGTCTATGTTTGTATTGGACCTTGCAAGTAATAGAATGTATTGTAAAATGAGTTATGAAGAGAATCAATATACGCGATCTTGAGAAAGACGAGAATGCTACTGTGTTTCTGTTCTTACGCTCTACGTATATCTTACAGATATTCTTTTTATTAACGTGGTCGCCGTGGTAACCGGGGCCCGTAACACATACTTGGATTGAAATCAAACCCTAAAAATTTAAAATGGACCCAAATGTAAAGTGTATTCTACTGTGATATCAAATTTCTGTCAAGAGATAAATAATGTAACAGGTTATTTACTGTGAGAGCCTGCAGCTCATTTGCTATGGGTATGTTGCTGTTATTGTTGGGCCAGTCATTGGCAGTAATTGACTATTGTTGCCATTTAATTTATAATTAAAGTAACCCAGTATTTACTGTTTTGTTTTTCAAATTTCTAATGTAACCAAGCAGATTCTGCAACATAAAGTGTCAGTGGATTAAATCATTTTATCAACATATGTAAAAATATCCACTGTTTATTGATTTCAAAGATTAAACGATAATGAGTTGTTAAGTTGTCATGGTCAATTAACAGCTTTTCAACTGATGCACATTTTTCAATTTGCATCCCTAGTTTGCATCCCCCAGTGACTTTAAAAGAGCCACAGACAGCCACAATTCAAACCCTGGGTTTAATTAGGGCCCAACCACCAACAGTTGAAAGAACCATCTTGAAACTACTATGATTATTACTATAATTAAGACTTGAACACCGATCGATATGAGGACCCATTTGCAAGGACACACTTAAAACTGCTATGTTTATCCATTTTCTATACACCGCTTTATCCTCTAAAGGGTCGCAGGAGGGCTGGAGCCTATCACAGTTGACTTGGAGAGAAGGCAGGATTCACCCTAGACAGGTCACCAGTCTATCACAGAGCAACACAGAGAGACAGACAACCAAGCACACTCACATTCACACCTATGGATAATATTAAAATCATCAATTAACCTCAGTATGTCTTTGAACTGGAAGGAAACAGGAACACCTGCTGAGAACCCAGCAGGGAGAACATGCTAACTCCACACAAAGAGATCCCAGGCCCAGGCCGGGACACAAAGCAGGGATCTACTAGCTGTGAGGTGACGGTGCTTTTCACCGAGCCACCTTGCCGCTCTATTATTAATATTAGGTCTCAAGGAATTTGAAGACCCTTGTCTGTGTTATTAGTCAAACTTTCTTGATAGGTTTCATGCATTGCTTAGCTATTTTGTACATGTCCTTTCACATTCATGTAAAGATGATTTTCTACTGTAGATTTAACACATTATGATGCTCAGTCACTGTGGTTAAATTCTTTCCTGTTAGTGCTGCAGTTATGCTAGGTTATAGAACACATTCAAATAACGAGAGATATTCCAGAAATAAAGGTAAGTCATGTTCAGCTTTACTAAAGCTCTAACATGGTGTTTGGGCTTTTAATGTATTTTGGCAGAATGTTGGTGGTTCTTGGGGATAGATATCGTTAAGATTTTAACAGTACTACTACTTTTACCAATACTGCTGATCGATCTGGTATTTCAGTGGTATTGTTATTGGTACTTGTTGCTAGTTTTTGTTTGTTGTCTTTTTTGAAGAGAAAAACTAAACAAATATGGAACAGAATAAAGATTATTACTTTTCTTATATGTACTGTATAAAAATTAAAATTTATATCAACACTAATGTTGTGTTAATGGAATGATCAGAGCACTGTGGACGGTGTCGCATACAGCTGCGTGCCAGTCTAGAACCTTCATCCCCCTGGCTGACTTGTCCCGCCAACTTGCTGGAGCCTCCAACTGCTGGAGACATGAGTTGGGAGTTGAAAGGCTCATTCATCTGACATTCAGCAGCAGTTCCTCTTGGGAGAAGAGGAGCACCTGGTGTATTGTTGTATTGCAAATTCCTGTGAACCAACTGTTAAGTTGTAACAAGTGAGGGTTAAAGGCCTGGGAGGGACTACTGTTGTTATTGTACTAAGAAAGAACAGATCAACTATTGTTAGTTTTAGTCCAGGGTGCAGCTGTTGTACTCTGGTAAGTTTTTTTTCTTTTTTAGGCATTTTGGTTATCGTTTTTTGTTTCTTTGCTGTAGCACATCTTCAACTTCAGAGTGAAGTTTGCTTTTGGTTATGTTCGTTTCTTTTTTTTCAGTAAGCACCCGTTTGACTTTAACCTCCTCATTTTGGTATTGTGTTTCTAAGACTGACCTCTAAAAAAATTAAATTGCCGCATGGCACTCTGAAAACAGTGTTCATTCTGCTTTGTTTATCTCTCGGCTACCCTAGACAGCCAGGTTGTAACACCTGCCCTAAAAGAAGGGCTTGGATCATCACTCGATGCAGGACCGTTGTACTACTCACAATCAGTCAACTCAGGCCAGCTTAACTCTGATTCCGTTCTGTTGCCTTGCTTGTACTAATGTGTTCTTCTTGTGCCCAGTTCTCCATTGCCACTCCCTGCCTTAAACCTGGCTCAGTGGTTCCCCCTCTCTGTTCACTCTGCACTCTGAAGACCCACGCTCCAGGACTCGCCCAGCTGTGCCATTCACCTCCTCTCTGTCCTCATAGGGTGTTCCATGAGTAATGCTGCTAGTATTATTGGACTCTTGTGTAGTTTTGACAGAATAGTGTGTTGCAACGTATCTTCCTGTTTGTTCACGTTGTTAGTTGTGGTTGTGTCTTCTCTGTCTGTGCCTGGGTCTTTGTGTAACCTGTAACACTACTGCCTTGTGAGGTTGTCATTAGTTAGGTTTCAGGGGGTATAAGGAGAGTGAACATTTAGCAATTAAAAGGATTTTGTGGGAGGTAATTGATTTAAGAAGAATGTAGACTTGGCTCCATTTTGCATGTAGCAGACAGTTGAAACTACTAATATTTCCTACCAAGTGCCATGTGTTCCACTGCTTAGTTCACAGCCTCTTTCCCTGTCCCTGTCCCTGTCCCTTTCCTTTTCTCCCCCTCTCTCTGTGTGCCTGATCTGTGCATGGGTGTTAAGTGCATGAGTGGAGACAACTGTGCTGGAGGCCAGGTCACCCTTCACTCGTTATCCCAATCTCCCATAAAAGCCTGGCTTAGACCTGTACTTGTCACTGGATTGTTGACTCTCGGCTTGTTTGAGATGAGTCAGACCTGTGCAGATTTGATTACTGGCGATCAACGTACAATGCATGTTGCCTTGGTTAGGTTAGATTTCTGTCTGACTTGATTCCAACTTGCTATGACGTCTGATCAACATAGCTAACAATAATAACGTGAAAACAAGATGAGTGCAGTTTTTGGAACCAGACGCTGCAGTTCTCAAGTGACTGCTTGGCCTCAGGGCATGATGGAAAATGTCAGACTCACCTGATCCAACAGCTTCTTGGCTTAGATGTTGACCCAACAATATGAAGTTTGACAAAAACTTCTCTTTATCTGTTTTGCAGAGGTTTTAATTTTATATATTTTGATTTTGGAGGTTTTGTCTTTATTGTGGTTGATTTATGAGCCAGAGAGGCTGAACACATTCAGATCACACATTAAAGACAATATGTAGTGTGAAAGCCAAGGGGGTGGCCTTTGATTGGTGGGCTGGATTTCTCCTTGTTCCTTGGTCATGTTTGCAGGAAGCTGGGCGGTTCCCAAAAGAAGGTCTTATCATTTAGGCAACCAGGTCCACCTGTGGCTCTTTAAAAGGGCCTGATTACTGCCTCCTCACTCTCTGCTCCACTCCTGCCCTGGCCACCATGCTGACTCCTCTTTAGTTTGGTTTGATTACTCTACACATGATGCACTCACCACCTGCACTTCCAACACAATTGCACACACACTGACTTACACATGCACGTTATCTTTATTTAATAAATATTGTTAAACCGTTGCTTTTGGTGTGGTCTCCCTCAGTAGTTCAAATATATGAACACTGGGCTGATTTATTTCTTTAAGTATTTAGCAACACCAGCATTTCTGCTAAGGAATGTGAGGACTGTTAAAATACAATCTGCACAGACGTTTCAGTCCCGACAGTCTGAATATCTTACTGATCAGTAATAAAAGCTGTTGTCCTGTTTTTCTTACTGTTGTATTTGTCTTTTATCAGCGATTTGTCTTTATTCACATAGTTTGAAAGGCACAGGTTTGGTGACCTGATTTATATATATATGTAAAGTCCCAAACTGATCTGATGTCGATTTACAGGAGCATTCATGAAAATAAATGAGTGATGAACAGAGATCACAGATCTTTTGTGTATCATTTTTAAAAGCTGCCCTGTCCTAATTGAAACTATTGGAGACTGTGGTCAAAACTCATGTTTGTTGAAGAACATTTTAATAAATCAGTTTGTTTCTGTAAGTAGCAGTACAGACTGAAGGCTGCTGGAAAATGTCTGTCTTGACTATCAACCCCTGCTGCTGCCACCTGCTCTCGTCCACTTTCCAGGTGAGGCACAGTTTACCTCGAATGAGCTCATTGCCATACAGCCATTCATGTTGTAGCCATTTTGTGCAATTCCTAACCTTCTGTACTTGTCATTGCTCACTTCTGTCATCTTTCCTTTCACCCACAGAGTGCCTGACCTGCCTCCGCCTCCCTCTCTCCCAACCTGTACTCTCAGACTTTCCTAAATCAGTCCCTTAGTTCCCTCAAACTCCTTGAGAGACTTTTGTCCTTCCCTTGGAATGCTATGCTTAGGTCTTGCCATGCCTTTCTGAACTAATGTTCCCTGATTTTTGAGCAGCAGCCCTATATTTATGCCATCAACTACCACCATATTGCTTAAATCAACAGCTTGCTGAAGGGAACCACTTGTGACTGGAGCTCTGTGTGTAAGGAGCAGTCTGAATTTGCTTTTCCTATTACATCTTCTTTCAGAAGATATAAAATCTATGACCACCTACTCCATGGTAAAGATGCAGTCAGGGCTCTTGTTGTGTAGCTGAGCTTGCCATTGGGTTCCAGACATTAGCCTTTGAGAGTGTCTGGAAAAAAGAGGCTCTCCTGGAAGCCTTCCAAAATTCCCTTAATAAGTCTATTGCCCTTTGAGATACACCTACAAGTAGACAGAATAAAATTCTAGGCAGCACCCCTTATCCACCAGCCAATCCTCAATGTCCACTTCCAAGCCCCTTCCAGCTCCCATGCCCTCTCTGGCTGTCCTGAGCCCAAGGTTATGCAAAATAGACTAGCCTGGTTGACTCAGGAGCAGTCAAAATCGTTCAAACTCTTACTTTTATTGTTGTAAATCGGTCATTAACACACCAGTAAGATGGGGATACTGGTGAGGCAAGTAGCATCTCAGTCTCCCCATTGATTACAACTATCTGCCTCTGACTGCAACATCGCTGGGAAACCACAGACGTAGCTACTGTCATGTCACCCTGTTAGTATCTGGACTGAGAAAGTGAAGACAGGGCTGTGTCCAAAATCAGTCATTGCACACTTTGTTTTTTTCACATTGTGTTTTTTAGCAGCTCCTGTTCATTTCACAGAAAAAAACATCTGTTAGCGACGGTGGGAAGGAACCAAAACAAAAACCTTTACAAGGGAGGAAGCAGATTCAGCTCCCTCTCTTTATAATGCATATTTGTCTTGTGACTGTTAAGTATTTACACTTTACTGTAAACTGTGCAACACATAATTTAATTTAACCTTTTAGTACAGTCTTTGACACACCTTTCTGGTTCAGTATTGTTAATTGTATGTTAATTGGTAAATGTGTTGTTTTTATGTTGCATACCTGCAATAAATTTTAACAATAGCAACATGTACTGTATTGTAATTATACAGTAACAGCATAAATGAAGTCAAAGGCAAGAAATGGAACCTCTGAACACTAAGAACAGAGAATAAATAAACTGCTGAAAGAGTTTGTCTCTCCTTCCATCAGAGGAAGCTGAACTTGAAGTGGTTCACTGAAGATGTTGTATATTCAGTCGACTACTTCACAATCAAGTGAACAGCACCAGATGAGGTCTGAAGACTGATCAGCTAGTTTGGTTAGCATGGTGACCTTTCAGTGTCTGTTGGTACAATCAGCCTGATAAATAACAATGAACTAACAGTTATTACATCACAAGTGAATCAAAACGAGGATGAGACCCAAATTCACTGTGAAGGACTGTCATGGCTGCCTCGTCCTTACAACTTGTCAAACATTCCAGACCAGACTGTCAATCAAGCAGCCACGCCCCCAACTTAAATTTATTATAGAATTATTTTCAGATGGATCACCAGCTCTCTGGTTTGACCAGATTGTGGAAGATTAACAAAAAAAATTCTAATGGCCTATGGAAAAATGTCTTTCCTTGACTTTTCGTTGAGTTTGGAATTGATATCTAATGGAACCAGGGCTTTTTGGAGACAGAACCTGGTAGCACTAGTGCCAATGCAGGTTCTGACACATCCAGGTTGGTGTCACTTTACAGGGCTATGTCCAACTTTCTTATAGTCTATGTAGGCAACTGAGGTTCAACACTGGTGTAGATTTCTGTAGGTGAGGGATTAAATCTTTAATCCTGTAAGCAACAGAAAAGGAATCCTTCTTTTCATGCCATGTACAACAAGGCAGCAGGTCTAAGTGACACCCTGAACCATCTACTCATTGCCATCGTATGGGGACGAAATCTTTGATGTAGGGTTATGGCCAGGTGTTTGATGCTGACAGGCTTTGATTAGAATTATGAATAGTGGTTGCCTTTCTCTGCATCTGGTTAGCCATCTTCCTATTAAAGTTTTTTTTTCTTTTTCTTTTTTTTTTTTTTTTTTTTTTTTTTTTTTTTTTTTTTTGCAGTGCCTGTCAGCCACAAATCTCTTTAAGTCCTTCACTGTAGCACCAGTAAGTCAACAGTCTCTTTAGGTCTTCTGCTGTAGTGTTAGTCAATCAGGCTAGTTTCGTAATTTTTATGTCTTAGTTTGTTCATTTCTTTCCCCCAAAATTCAGCAGAAATCACAATTGAGGGATTTAAGAACTTATTTTTTCAAGGGCTGTCTCAGGTTGACAATTTTATTCTTCATACTCTTTTTCAACCACCAGCAGCAACTTGTGTAAACGTGAGTTTAGTTCAATGACATGGAAAGTGTTTACAATCTATGAGCAAGTGTGTGTGTGTATGGGTGGGAGTTAAAGTGGGTCAGACACAGTAGCAGGTCCATCACTGACATTGAAAACCTATCTCTCTTTCTAAAGAACAAAAAATAGAGGGTTTTGATGAAAGGACACGTTATTAGTGTATGTGATCAGACAACCAGCTCAACCATAAAGTAGGCCAAGCTGAGGCTAACCAGGGCTAATAAATATCACAGCATCTGAGTATGGAAGAAAAAACAAAGAAAAGACCAGGTAAAAGGACTCCAATTTTAGCACAGAGTACAAGTTAAAATGCAACCTGACACACTCATTCTTTGTACAAATCGTGACTATATTGTAGGGAGCAAAATTTATGATCACAAAACTAAATTGTTCAGAAAATTACAAATTATTCAGTTAGTTCAGTCAGATTTAGAGTAAATAGTGCCAAATCATAACACACCACATCACGCCACTTTACATTGTAAAATCAAGACCTTGCAGTATTGGAGAGAAACCCAACAATTTTGTCTTAAGCAGCAACAGTAGGGAGGAATAGTTTTCTTTTAACCAGAAGAAACCACAACATAAACAAACTCAGGGTAAGTGACTGTCTGCCTTGACTGGTTAAGATGAGAGGAGGCCAGAGAGAAAAGATGAGAGTAATGAGTACATTACTCATTACTTTCATCTGACTTCCTGTCAGATGAGACAGAACAACCACTGTTCTGTGGTTGTTCTGCAACCACAGAACAATATCATGCAGCTCTTGAGTTAGACGTACTAGCAGAAAGGTACAGGGAGAGAGAGGATAAAACACAAACTACAATAGAGAGGCATCACCAATGCAATGGTGGCATATAAATGCAAGAAGAATCAAAGAGAAATAGGTGCTTGGTACATCATGAGCTCCCCCAGCAGTCTAGGCCTACAGCAGCATTAATAAGGATGGTTCAGGGTCAGTCCTAACTATAAGCTTTATCAAAAAGCTATGTTTAAAGCCTAATCTTAAAAGCAGAGAGGGAGTTCTCAGACAAGTTTCTGTGGAACCAGTGCTGAAACTGAGAAGAGCCAGAGATTTTGTATACCATTCTGTTTTTGGACACTCTGGGAGCCACAAGTAAGCATGTGTAAAAAAGTGTTTAATTTTAGTACTATAATAGCTTTAAGATATATTAGAGTTAGCCATCATCTTCTTTAGGTTAATTTTTGCAGTGCCAGTCTGTAAAGCTTTGCGAATGAGGAGGAGGATTTTAAATTCAGTTCTGGATTTTACAGGGAGCCGATTCTGAGAAGCAAATATGGGAAAATGTGATGTATTTCACTTGTTATTGTCAGCACTCTTGCTGCAGCATTTTGGATCAGCTGGAGGTTTCACAGTAGTCCAGCCTAGATGTAAGAAATGCATGGACTAGGTCTTCAGCATCATCTAATACAACATGTTCCATATAGCTGAGTCTTAATTATGACAACACAGGAGGTGAAGAAAGGCTGTCTTTCAGATTTCTTTTATGTGTAAGTTAAAGGGCAAATCCTGGTCACAAATAACTTCAGGCTTCTTTAAGGTAGTAGCGTAAGCTAATGCAATGACATCCAGAGTAACTAGTGTGTTTCTGATGTGTTTAAAACCAAACATAATAACTTTAAGTTTGTCTGAACTCAGAGGTAGAAAATTTGTGGTCATCAAAGCCTTGATGTGTTTAAGACATGCTTTAAGTTAGTTTTTAATTGATCTGGCTTCATAGACAAATATAGCTGGGTCTTATCTGCATAGCAACTGAAATTTATATGGTGCTTCCTAATAGTGTACCATGAAGGAAGCATGTTTGAGGTGAAAAGTATCAAGTGGTTCACAAAACTCTTTTGAACTCCATTACAAACTTTTGTCTGAACAAAAGAGACATGATTTACATGAATAAACAGTAATCTGCCTGATGAATACTTAAACCAAACTAGTTTGAGTCCTTTAATCTCAATGACATAATGTGCATAAGCACAAACAACAGTCAGTGTCCCTCTGAAACATACAGTCACAGAGAGGCAATCCTCTCATTCTCCAGGGAGAACTCCAAGAAAGCGGCACTCAGTCGGGGTTCGTGAGCCCCCAGCTGAGTGCTGCACCAAGACTTATTTAACCCACCCTGAAATAAACTTACTATGAGATGACATATGTTGTAAACTGGCGCTACATAAATAACATTGAATTGAATTGAAAAGAACTGAACTGGTCTAATCATCTATTAGTTGCAGAACACATCACCTTGTAATATTGTGTTCTCTCCTTGCCCTTAACCTCACACACCATCACAGCTTTGTTTTATGTTGTTTTCTTATTGTGTGTTATTGTTGTATTGTAGTTAGTACTTGATTGTCTTCTTGTTATAATAAATGTACAGAAATATATGTTCTGTGTATCGACTGTTTTGTTGTTTACTATGTGATCCCTATCTTGTATAGATTCCAGCTACCCAGCTATTTATAATTAACCATCCACTTCAAATCATTTTCCAAACATTTTAGAACTCTCCTTGATGGCCAACAAGGAGAGCTTCATATTCAGTATTATTACTACAGTCTTACTTAATCATCTCCCTGGCTGAATGCAAAGTTAGATTGTGTAATAGTTCTGTATAAACATTCATAAATCCATTTGAACATACATTTTCCCTACATTATGTTTGGTTTAACAGCTGTGATGTGCAGATGCTATGTTACAAAAGTGTCTGCACTGATCAGTAAAATAAATATATTATCACATGTGTAATAGTTTTCATTCCTGTCTTGCATTATTTGCAGTAGCAGCATTTTTTACCGTCATAAATTCTTATATTAATTGCAGCTCTACATTAAAACAGCTTATTGCATTTTGTGCGGAAGAAGAGTCACATGACACATTCACTGTCTGAAGAAGAAAGTCTGAGTTAATAACCACCTTCCTGATACCTGTAATCTCTTACAGGGGATTTAGTTTTTGTCAAGTGACGAAAATGACTGAAACAATAACAAAAACCAAATCTCATTTTTTAAATTCACTCATTGTTGTGAGACAGATGTGCTGTCAGATTTGTGAAACAGGATCTTAATTGTGAAAACATTTTCTCCATCCAAAGAGTGACCTAGTCCATCTTAAAAGCCCAGCTTTCACACCTGTTGAGCCTAGATTTCATTTTTCACAAATTTTCTTGTAATCTTGCAAACATTAAACAAATTCATTTTTGATTTATGGAACATTAATGCTACTTGTAAAAACACACAAAAAATGTTGGTATAGATATGAAAGCAAGCACTCTCTGCTGACCTGTACAGTGTTTCCAAATCTGGGGGTTCTGACCCTCAAGGTGGTCAAAGTACAATTATTGGATCTCTAGATTGTAGTGGAAAAACAAAAATATGAAAAAATAAAAAACCATGTTTCAGGCTGGTTCATGTTTTCTACATTACATCGCCTGTACCAGTTTTTCCCTTAGAATGGATTTTATCGAGTCTGTGACAGTGAAAGTGTGCATGAGTGTCTGATTAGAGCCACACAGAAACAAAAACTCTTTAATTTGGACACTTTTGTGCCAGTTCTGTACTTAACTGAGCAGCTATGGCCCGTTTGTCCAATTTAACCTGAAATATCTATGAATTGATGGTTTCTCAAGAAGTAACCCAGCTCAAGGCTCAGGCCAGCAGGTGTCTGGTGCTGGTTCTACTAGAGGTTTCTTCCTATTGAAATGGAATTTTTTCTTCCCATTATTGGGAGCTGCTAAAAGGGAATCTTTGGACTTGTGGCATTTGTCTCTATAATATATTGTTGTAAGATCTTCACCTTAGTAGTGAAGTGCCCTGAGACAAATCACGCTGTGAATCAACGCTATTTAAATAAAACTGAACACAGGTCTTCTGATAATAGCCTTTTAATGGTACCCAAAGTCAGAACAACCATCACCCATGGTGAAGTATCCTTCTGCTGTTATTGTCCACATCTCTAGAGCAGCCTTCCTGAAGACCTGAGGGCAGTAGTGAGTGTTGATATTTTCAAAGGAAACTCTACATTTATTTGTGGCTTTTAATTATAGTCTGTCTGAGTAGTCACATTTCTTATCAAAGCATTCACAGTAATCACTCAGCTATTTATGCTTTGTAGCTCTTACTTGTTGAATGTGCCTTAATTTCCCTGTTGTTTCCCTCTTGTCTGTGAATATCTACAATAGGGAAAATCAAAATAGTCCCAAAAATTCTATTTACAAGTATTAAAAACCTAAAACCACATTCAGGAACATGTTCTGCCTGTCTCTAGAATCTCTTCTGTAGATAGGTTCATTTTCCTTTCATATGGTTCTTTACTGGGGACAGTGCAGAAACTTCAAACACACCCATAATTAAGTCACAAATTACTTAAGGCAAATGTGCTTTGCACTTAGTTTGTACCACTCAGCCCTGCTCCCTCCACTTGCTTAGCTGTGGTGCCTACACAAATATGGCAAAATATTTCAACACTAGAAAGCATTAAACCAAAGGAAGCCAAAGGACGTGTAGACAGCTTATCAGTAATCAATGTGTTTGCATTGGAATGTTGTAAGGTAAATGTCCCAGTGTTATTGGGGGCACAGAATGGTGGGTAGAGAGGGTGGGGTCACAAACACAGACCTATTCTGTTGGGTTGTGACTCATGACTTGACCCACTGGACCAGTCAGATCTCGACTAGTTGAAGAGCGAGAGTTACAAGAACGGTTAAAGACAGTTTTCAGATTTGTGAAACAAGTATTCAATGTATGACCTGATCCAGATCAAAATGTTTCCATACAATGATAATTGTGTTTGTCAGTTCTTCATTAAAAAATATATCTGCAGTGTCTATTAAGCTATAACCTCAACAATACACAGAAAGTATAATTATCACCTTTATAACATCATCAACAGAAAGTAAAAATATTAAAGCTTTGAAAAAGTGGAATTCATGGCAGAGCTGTTGTAATTTTTAAAAAGTATTTGGAAAGTAAAGCTTTAGAATATGGCCATACCACCTTGTGGAAGCCCGATCCCATCAGATCTCGGAAGCTAAGCGAGGTTGGGTCTGGTCAGTACCTGGATGGGAGACCGCGAGGGAACACCAGGAAGCCTGGGTGGATGCAGTGTGAGAGTGAGTGGTTGGTGGTGGCCAGAAGAGCCGATGGTGCAGACTGGCAGCCTTGCCTTCCTCAGTCTACCTCAGGACAGCTGTGGCTACATACGTAGCTTACCACATTGAGTATGGAGTAAATGAATAATGCAGTGTAAAGCGTCTTTGAGTGTCTAGAAAAGCACTATATAAAACCAGTGCATCATTATTGTTATTATTATAGAATATGCAAAATCCCATGACCCTAAAAGAGGAGTAAATATTTTCTGAAAGAAATTCACATTTCTTTATTTTTAAAAAATCCATGACACAAGCAGGGAGGATTAAATCACTTGGCATGGAATGACATTCCTGTATATTTTCTTTGTTTAAATTATGTGCATTTTTAATATTTAGATACAGAAATAAGGCTCAGATTGCAATGAATTACTAAACTGAATATGTCAGATTGTACTTTTGTACATAACTGTCACTTTGATAATATTTTGCAAGTTTTCTCATCCTGCCAACAAATTGCGTTCATTACTATTCCAATAGTCTAGATATAGAAAGTGAGTTTAATAGCCACTGGACCAAAGTAACTATACTAAACCAGTCCAGTCTCAGAGTCTCAAATGACATAATGATGTCCTCAGTTACAGGTAAATGTTCAGTCTTGTTTCTCCTTGACCTGAGTTCTGCTTTTGATACTGTTTTAATAACATTTACATTTTAATAAACAGACTTAGGCAGTGGGTTGGTGTCACAGGGAGTGTCCATGGCTGGTTCCGCAGCTACCTGTCTAATAGGAATTTTTGTGTGTCTGTTGGTCCTTATGTTTCTGAATATGCTGCTCTGTCCTGTGATGTGCCCCAAGGATCTGTCTTGGGTCCTATTTTATTTTACTTTTATATGCTTCCCCTGAGCAGTGTAATCTGCAGGTTCAAAGAAGTCTCATACCACCTATATACTGATGATATTCAATTGTATATATAATTTGAACCAACTGAAATGGATAAACTTCTCTTATTGCACATTACTGTTTGGCTGCCGTTAAAAGCTGGATTAATGACAACTATCTCCAGTTAAATACTGAAAAAACAGAGTTTCTCATCATTGCTTCAGAGACCATCTCCTCCCATATTGGTAAAACTCTTGGTTGTCTTCATCTCTGAAACAGAATTTTAAAAACCTTGGGGTAATTTTTGATCATGCTATGCGTTTCGATCAACATGTTAAGTCACTGACCCGCTCACGTTTCTTTCATTTAAGGAATATAGCGAAATTGAAATCGATTGTGTCTCAAGCAGAGCTGAAAATGCTTATTCATGCCTTTATTTCTTCCCGGCTTGACTATTTTAATTCCCTTTCTACCTGCTTAAATGAATTCTCATTCATCGTTTACAGTTAGTTCAAAATACTGCAGCCAGGTTGCTAACTAGGTCTAGCAGGACCACTCACATCACTCCAATTTTACACTCCTTACATTGACTTCCAATCAAATACCGAATTCAATTTAAAATCCTTGTTCTTGTTTACAAAGCCCTACATGGACAGGCACCTGATTATATCATTGATCTGCTTCAACTCTACATTCCCTGTAGATCTCTCAGGTCCTCGGTTCAAAGTTTTCTAGTGGTTCCTTGGGTCCGTTTAAAAACTAAAGGTGATCATGCTTTTGAAGTTGTGGCAACCCTTTGGAACTCTCTTCTATCCCAGCTACACTCAGCTGCTTTGGCAGATGTTTTCAAAAAGGAGCTGAAGACACATCTTTTTAGATTTGCTTTTGTGCATATGTCACATTTCTATGCCTTGTTGTTGTTGATTTGTTGTTGTTTATTTTTGGTTTTGTTTTGTTTTTACTCTTGTGAAGCACTTTGTGACCTTGTGCTGTGAAAGGTGCTGTATAAATAAAATTTACTCACTTACTAACTATTGTGTTTTGTATTGGTCTATCTATTTATGTGTTCTTTGTCACAGAGACTGTTGGAGCATTCCACAAGATAAATGAAAGACATATTTATTAATCTTTTTATTATGTGAATTAGTTCATGAGCATCAACTAGTAGGGAAGACTTACTTGGAGCATGACTGGACTAGGTTCAGCTTGGCAACTACACTGCAAAGGTAGGCAAAACATAACCACTGCATTCTGTGATAACAGTTTATGTCAAATGGTTCTGAATCCTTTAATTTTCCAAGTCTGGCCAAAATTTTCATCCTCAGCTCAGTGGATTTGGTTGGCATGACTAGTATCATTTGGTTCTTTTACACTCCTCCCCTGTCTCAAGGTCAACCCAGTACTGTCCCCATTCTGTTGAGGTCTCTGCAACCCTAGCTGTGAAAGTAGCTCTCTTGGAGCACTGTGCTACCATCTTCTGGTCTTCTGCTCAATAGTGGTTCCTACAAATGTTGCATGTAACTTGTTTCTTGAACCTGCTGTTGGAGTAGCACTCCATCAATTTCATTATTGTGAGTCTTGTCCATCAGACATTTATGTCTTGGTCTTTAAGAGTCCTTAATGAGCCAACATTGTAATGTAATTGACCACTACATGACATGGCTGTACTTGTCAAGGGGATATGCGAAGATGGTATTTCCTTGTACCCTGTGCAACAAAGTTGGATCGTATTCTCCAGATCTTTCTCAATTTTGAATGTGTGGGCTGTGTTTATCTGCAGTTAATTTAAACACAAGACACTTGTGCTAAAAAAAGGATTCATACTCAATGAGGACCTAGGATCCCTAATCTGTCTCTATACCTCACAGTGAGCAGTGATTCCTAACACATCTCAGGGGGTCATCAGGTGGAAACCTCCCTTCAATAGTGTTTTGCCTACTTAGTCCCACGACACCTCCAGGAGGCTAGGCGGTGAACTCTGGTGTCCCAGGGTCACGGTCACCCCTTCTCAGCACCTGATTATACCGCCATGTATACTGGCCTTGTGATAAGCTAATTCTACAACCACACAAAATATGCTTTAAACTTGCCGTATCTGAACACAGGAGACACGATTGGTCACCCTTCACCAACCCCCCAGATTCTTAGGTTCTGGAGGGGATGGCAAGACATCGTATGTCGCCCCTATCAGAAATTTAATCCAACTTTCCTCCATACACCACAGGTCCCTCCAACTGAGCTTCCTCTTTTCAACACCTTCCCAGTTCCACCACTGTCCCTGTTTGGCCTGACCAACTGCCTTTGCTCCCCTTAACAGTTCGTCTTGCCTGCGAACTTGTTCCACTACCAGCTTTCTTTTCTCCTTTGGACCTGCTTTGTCCCACAATGGTTTGCCTGGGCCAAGCCCCAAGCCTCCCTGGCCAAATTGAACATTTTACTACTATTTCTGCATGCCTGCCTCTGCCTCCTGCACTGTTGCTCTTGGGTTCCATTTCCTCCCCCTGGTAGGATTTGGAACCACCTTGCTAACTACCATGTCCTTACTCCCAGATAACAAAAGTTCTGTCCTAACCTTAGTGCATTTATACTCCTCTGTTAAACTAGACACTGGCAGCTGAAGTGTTCCTTTCCCATATAAAGCTACACTGCTTAAACACCTGGGAGCACCCAACCATTTCCTAATGTAGGAGCTAACTAACCTTTCCATTCTCTCTGCCACTGACAGTGGGACTTCATAAACTGATATTGGCCACGTTAATTTGGGATACAAGCCAAACTGCAAACGCCACAACCTCAGCTTTCCTGGGAGCCCTGATTTATCTATTCTATCCAGCCGTTCTGCAACATCCTTTCTAAATTGCGCAACCTGTTCAACATCATTAAAGTCCACATTATACCACCTTCCTAAACTCTTAACTGACTTCTCCCTAATCGTTGGGATTTCCTCACCATCTATAGCAAACTTCCTATCACTTACTTTCCCTCTGTATATTGAAATGTTCCTTGACTTACTAGGCTTAATCTTCATACTAGCCCATTTCAGATTCTGATTAACTCTAACAACCTCTTTGTACATGGCACTGTTGTAGTTAGCAGTGTCATATCGTCCATATAAGCCCTAACTGGTGGAAGACGCATCCCGTTCTGTCGTCTCTCCCCACCTACAACCCACTTGGAAGCCCTGATAATTACCTCCATAGCCATAGTAAAAGCTAATGGAGAAACTGTACATCCTGCCATAATACCAACCTCCAATCTTTGCCAGCCTGTTGTGGAATCTGCTACACTTGCACATAATCTAATATCCTGGAAATATGCTTTCATCAAGTTAATAACTATCTCTGGCACTTTAAAGTGGTGAAAGGAACTCCAAATAAGACTATATTTACTGCATATCTGCATCATGGCTTCACATGAAAAAGAATTGTCAGAGGAATTTGTAAAACCATATTTTGAGACTTCACAAAGATAGAAAAGGATATAAGATTGGTGGACAAGTTGAAATAATTGAAAACACAGTTGCAGCAGTAATTGGGAGCTATAGAACAGTCCATTGTATCACTGATCAGGGCTGCAGTAGTCATCCTCCTAAATGACACCACAGACAGTATATGCCTGCAAAATTTGAAAATTACTGGATACAGTTATGCACCTATGACTTTTTTCCAGTTAAGCCAAAAATTGCCAATATATGGGAAAATAGCATTGTTTGGCCTGATAGTTCAACCAAGTGATTTTCATGCCTATTTAAATATTGTAATTAAGAAAGTCTTTTTTAAACCAATCATAACTAGCTGTCTGACAAAACAATGCCAGTTTCACTATATCCTATTCCAGTCTATTGATATATGAAAATGATTAGTATGAAAAAAAAACACTGAGTGCTTCTACTGCATAATGCTTGGACTTGGCTAGAACATGTAATATCTAACAATTCTGCTGCAAAAGTTCATTACAAACAGTCTAACAATACTATAGACAGTTTCAGACCTACTGTATACTGTAATACTTAACTGATATGTAATGCTGCTAATTCTGATTCTGAATGAGTGATTAAGAGTCAGAGAGCAACTTCTGCCTCCAGCCTGTGTCTCAGCTGTCTCTCAAGGTCACTGTGTCAGTGCATGTGTGTGTGTGTGTGTGTGTGTGTGTGTGTGTGTGTGTGTGTGTGTGTGTGTGTGTAGGTGTAGGTGTGTGTGCGCGTGTGTGTGAGTGAGTGTGTGTTTGGGGGGGATTATGCTTACAGAACGTGGCAACCTGCTGGGGAGGCTGTACAGAGGAGAGGAAGAAAAACAGGAGAAAGAGAGCGAGTACTGCAGTGCGTCTAAGCAGAGAGAGAGAGAGAGAGTTACTGTGAGTACTGAGACCTCCATTTCTCCATTTCCACCTTTCTCTTGTTTCTCTTTCCTGCTGTTTCTTCATAGGCTTCTGCCCACATTATTTTTGGAAAGTGTGAGAAATGGTTGTGATACAGAGATCTATCTATGCATTTATCTTCCTGTCTTACAATTCTGTCACCTTTTGAGCCCTTACCAAAAATACATTACATCAAGGTACCATTAATAGCAATAGGAGGAAAAGAATGAAAGAAAACTGAGCAGAAACCTCAAAGATATCAAAAAAGAACAGCTGTGCATTTTAATCACTTGCAGACAGATGACAGGACCTTTCATTTTTACCCCCAAATAGGTAGTACTTTTAATAAGGGCACATCTGCACTGCACTGTGTTGGGTTATGTAAGCCTATGTGTGTGTGTCAGCACATGCTGGATAAGAGTGGGAGTGGCGTTGCAGAGGGTACTGTAACATACCGTCACCTCATCCATCTGGCCTGTGCTAATTAGCACTGCTGCAGGAGATGTGCGCCCGCACACACACACACGCACACGTGTGTGCACGCACACAGTCCTACACACAGTCACTTCCTCACAGAGACTGATCCATTGTTTTTTATAGCGGGTAAATAATATGGATATGGCATGACAGGGTTGAATACAAACGGGTGTGTCAATATTGTAGTTTCTTAAATAATTTTTTTTTCACAAAAAAATCTAGTTTTATTAAAGTAACCCACCGTGTTTTTGTAAAAAAAAAAAAAAAAGTTAAAAGTTGACAAGAATTTTAAAATTATGACTATTATTGTGTTATTATAAGCCATTTATTAGCAATACTTAAACGTAGAGTCTTACAAAAAGGCACAATCTTGAAATACGGTTTTAACAAACACAAAAAAATACAATTAAAATAAATAATGTGAATTTTTTCACTTAACTTAAATCCTAGTGAATCTTAAAACAAGCCATTGCTGGTCACATTTAAAAGTAAAATAAATTAACATAAATAAAAAAGTGCAAACATGGCCAAGGGGTAAAACCAGGGAACTCAGAGGCTGAACAGGTCTGCTGTGCTGTGTGACCTCTACTACCTATTGCTGCGCATGGTTCAGGTTGGATCAGTGCAAGCAGTCCGTCTGGGTTTACCATACTGGGTCTGGTAGAGCCATCCGCTAAATTTAGGGTCAGCTAACCATTTTGGATTAAATCCGCTAGTTTGATGTTTACCATCGAGGCTTGCAGAAGGCTGCTCCAATGACGTGCTAACATCCGTGCTAACTCCACTGGCTCTGCCTCATCATGGAGCCGCGGCTCGGTCGGCTCCCCTTGACCTGGGGGTGAACGAGCGGCTCATCATCTCCTCTAGTGCTCCTCTGACTTCGGAAAAAGTTCACGTATCGACCATAAAATGTCGCCACTGCGCTTTCAACCGTGTCACCAGAAGCTCTGTACATCGTCTTTGCTATCACTATTTTGGTGCACAAAAAATACTAGCTGCATCACCGTGTGGTACGGCAGCACTACTGCTCTGGACCGCAAACGCCTGCAGAGATTGGTCAGGACTGCTGAGAGGATCACCAGGACTCCACTGCCCTCTCTGCACAGCATCTACCACCGCAGAGTCCACAGGAGAGCTGCCAGCATCACCAAGGACACCACCCACCCACAACATGGACTGTTCACACTCCTGCCCTCAGGACGGAGGTACAGGAGTGTGAAATGCAGGACGACCCGCTTAAGAAACTCTTTTTATCCCACTGCCATCAGAATCCTCAACAGCTGACCGGATTATACTAAGGACACTTTAAAAATCCATACACTTGAACTGCAATTATCTTCTGTTTACATTTTCTTGCACTACTTTGCACTAAAATACACTTTACTGTTCATATTTACATTGTTTTTTTCTAAATACACTTTACTGTTCATATTTACATTGTTTTTTTCTTATTTCTATTTTATTCTATTTTATTTGTATATACTATTTTTATACTTGTTGCTGGTTATCTGAGTGGACAGCAAAGTAAGAATTTCATTGTGCAGGGAAACGTGTTTCTTACTGTGCACTTGACAATAAACTTTGAATCTTGAATCTTGAATCTTGAAATAAATATACCAGTGACGCTTAGCCTGGCGGGGGGGCAAGGAAAGCCTGGCGGCCCGCCAGGCTTATAAAGCACTGGGGGAAACCCTGATATGTATACATATTAACTGATGGCCATCACCCATTTATACCCAATTTCACACCTTCAGGGTAGCTTCTAAATTCTGAACTATCACTCACTTGGAAACCAGGGTCAACCTGATGTCAACAACCATCCTTCCTGCTCAAATACCCTTGACCTAAAAGGCTTAAATTTCTAAATTAATTTCTCTTTGTAGCCAACTCTGTCTGCTGACCTACCTAAGTAAACCTTCATTGCTGACTGCTAAATGATCTTTACTCTACCTCAAGTATAACCATGCCTTGTCTGTTTGTCTGTCTGAGTTATTAGGAGAGAATGTTAAGGTTCAGTAGCAGAAGTGATCATACACTATACTGTCAAAAGTATTGGGACGTCTGCCATTACATGCACATGAACTTTAATGACATCTCATTCTTAATCCGTTGGATTTAATATAGAGCTGTTCCACCCTTTGCAGCTATAAGCCTCAACTCTTCTGGGAAGGCTTTTCATAAGGTTTAGAAGTGTGTTTATGAGAATTGTGGACCATTCTTTTACAAGTGCATTTGTGAAGTCAGGCACTGATGTTGGACGAGAAGGCCTGACTCTCAGTCTCCACTCTAATTCATCTCAAAGGTGTTCTGTCGGGTTCAGGTCAGGACTCTGTGCAGGCCAGTCAAGTTCCTCCACACCAAACTGGCTCAGCCATGTCTCTATTGACCTTGCTTTTTGCGCTGCTGCGCAGCCATGTTGGAACAGGAAGGGGCCATCCCCAAATTGTTCCCACAAAGTTGGGAGCATGAAATTGTCCAAAATGTCTTGGTCTGCTGAAGCATTAAGAGTTCCTTTCACTGGAACTAAGGGCCAAGCCAAAACCCTGAAAAACAACCCCATACAATAATTCCCCTCCATCAAACTTTACACTTGGCACAATGCAGTCAGGCAAGTACCATTCTCCTGGCAACCGCCAAACCCAGAGGGGTCCATCAGATTGCCAGTCAGAGAGGCGTGATTGGTCAATCCAGAGAACACGTCTCCACTGCTCTAGAGTCCAGTGGCAGCGTGCTTTACACCACTGCATCTGATGCTTTGCATTGCACTTGGTGATGTAAGGCTTGGATGCAGCTGCCTGGCCATGGAAACCCATTCCATGAAGCTCTCTATGCACTGTTCTGGAGCTAATCTGAAGGCCTCACCAAGTTTGAAGGTCTGTAGCTATTGACTGTGTGGAAAGTTGGAGATTTCTGCGCACTGTGTGCCTCAGCATCTCCTGACCCCGTTCTGTGATTTTACCTGGCCTAAGACTTCATGGCCAAGTTGCTGTTGTTCTCAATTGCTTCAACTTTGTTAAAATACACTAACAGTTGACAGTGGAATATTTAGCATCAAGGACATTCAATGAATGGAGTTATTGCACAGGTGGCAACCTATCATGGTACCATGCTTGAATTTAGTGAACTTCTGAGAGAGACCCATTCTTTCACAAATGTTTGTAGAAGCAGTCTGCATGTCTAGGTGCTTGATTTTATACACCTGTGGCCATGGAAGTGATTGGAACACCTGAATTCAATTATTTGAAGGGGTGCAATACTTTCAACAATATAATGTATGTCTACTGTCTAATCCTGCAACTGAAGGTTGCACTGATTCATCGTAGTCACAGATTAAATTGGGCCCTACAGGGTTCCACAGATGCAGTTGTTGACACAATTTATAGAATACTCATTTACAATAACAGAATTTGAAATGTTTTTTTTTTTTAATATATGGTACAGTGCTGTACATATACAAGTATATAAGCAAGGAGAGACTCCATTTTAAAAGCACAATCATGTTTTTTCAGTTGTGCTTTTCAGGGCCTCTGTGCAGCTTTGGGACTCTGAATCATGTACTGTATTCATTCGTTTTGAATCTCTATTTTATTCAGTGGCTGACAGCAGATATATTGAACATAACTTGTGCAAAGTTTCCTGAGTAAGAAGAACTCACTAAAAACAATAAAACTAATACTGCTGACCAAGAGCACCACACAAGCTTTGTCATTTTAGAGATGCTCTAAGCCAGTCACGCAGCTGTACCAATTCAGTCCTAATTAGACTCTTAGTTCTTTATACTTGCCATTTTCACTTGCCATTTCCTCTGCATCGAACACTACAAGAACCAACTGTTTAGTCACTGTCCAGCCTTGAGGTACAGAAATAATGTTGTGGTGTGTGCATATCTCTTGTCTACAATGCCTGAAACATAATGGGATATGTGCAGGGTGTTTATTACTTATCATGGCCTATGATCTTCTGAGCACCTGTGTTCCTGAATTGGTGTCAGATCGACATCTCACCGACTGAAGCTGGAGCTCCCCATCTGACAGTGTGTTTAGTTCAATAGCTTCTCTCTTGTCTTATAAGCACCCTCCCACAACAATCTACATGTGTTAAACAAAAAATTCAATAATTTACAAAACTAGAAACAGACCTAAATTCTTTATTGCGCTTTTTACTTTTGAATCTAATATTCTAATCTTAGAGGAAGTGATTGCTTAGTAACAGTTCTCTCTTTCTCCCCCCTCCTGAAATGGCACATAGTTATGACAAATTATGTTTCAGTTTAGTGGCAAGAAAAGAGAAATCAACAACACAATTGTCAGTTTAGAGTCATAAAACTGGCAGTGCTTGTTAATGGTTCATTATTTGTCATTCTACACTTGTTTCTCACTTGTTTTTTAGTAACTCCTCACAACTTTCTGTATCATTGTAAACTTGCAAGCTGTAGATCATAATTCAGTCTTTCCATGGAAAAAAAACTCCTTTGCACAGAGAACTTTTAGTGACATCACAGTTGGTCTATCACCATCTGTGTTTCAGTAGTCGATAAAATGCAATAGAGCGTAGAGGCAGCAACAACCCCCATACCAGTAAAACCTTTCACCTCATAGTCAGTCTGACTGTTTAACATGGAGCCTGTTGGTGATTATGCCTAACTGACAGCAGTCTGCTACTGTTATAAGGCATGTGTGTGTCTGTATTATTATAGAGCGTTCCAGTGTGCAGCAGTGTATAAATGGCCATGGAGAGATAGTGGATACTGTAGCCCTTGGGTCACCTTAGGCTGCCATCTATCCACACAACCAGATGGATCAATCAACAGAGAAACATCAATCTGTAGGTGTCCGCCTGTAGCCCCAGCAGGATAGCACTGATTAGAATAAGAAATATGGGCCCACCCAGCCCTGGCACATGCACACACAAAGTGACACACAAAAATAAAACTGACATGACGCTCCTCCCATCCACGGTCTAGAGTGTCACTGTGCTGACACAAACAGTCTTTACTGCACAGCCATACACAAAGAAACATGCTTTTTGTTTCTGTCTCTGCTATGAGCTGTTGTACAACTAGGTGTGAGGGCTCACCTTACATTGTGCAAACTGCTGAAGAGATTTGTACTTATGGTGAGACACAGCCTGAAAGAATCTACCTGGTTCTGCTGTGCTTTAGACACAAGCAAGTCCAACATATGGTTGCTCTGGAAAGACTTTCTCACAAATAAATAATAATGAACAAATAATAATAAATGTGATAACAGCATCAGACCAACAGGACATGGTGCAGTGTCCCACTAGCACAAAATTCTTTACTGATAAGCTATAGGTCCAAACTCCAAACATATTTCGAGGTTAACTTGACAAAAGTCTATCTAAATAACAACAGTTCTGAACAGCTGCATCAGAACAGAACTCTGTACAGGTACCATCAGCATGCTATACAGGAAAATCTAAATAACATTACATAAAGAAACAGGGAATTTACATGTCTAGTATAAAATAACATGTAAAACCTGTAACCGCCAATAACCATTTTAAAAAGAGATTTTTTTTAAATTATTTTTTTTGCATTTAAAAGACAGTGTATTTTTTCTTTAATGGATAAAACTGTTTTATCAACAGTAGCTGTCTTTCAGGATGCAGAAATAACACTGGTGTCTATGTGCAGCCGGCTGGGTGATGAGTACACAGGGACTGTCTGCAGATTGCAATTTTGCAGACGGTATGATTTTTATATATACATATATCTCAAACCAAGTGTTGTGGTCTGATCAACAGGAGCCAGTCGGTGGCTGCAATGATTTTGGTGACACTGCAGTGTATAAGGGTGGCGTTATTGAATATTTGCGTGGTGTCTCTCCCCGCTGTTACAGCGGTTTTGCAATTTGCAGACGGTCCCACTTGTCAGCCACTTGCACTTGCCTCACAGCCGGCTGCACATAGACACCAATGTTATTTCTGCAGCCTGAAAAACAACTACTTTTGATCAAACTGGGCTTGTAGCACATTGTCTACCTTACAACGATGGGAAAGAGGCAAAACATCGTTTATGTTTTGACAAGGTATCACGTCGCCGGACTGTTAAGTGCCATCAGTTAGTTCTACGATCGTAGTTCAGTTTTGCTCTGTGCCTGTTTGCCTGATTACTAAAACTTGGCTTTCTGTCTGCAGTTCTCCACCTTCGTCAGTCCCCATGTGCTGTCTTCCCCTCCTCAACAGTCAAATCCATATTCCGACGACTACCAGGATCTCCCTCCTTGGACACACATACACCCCCGCCTGCCGATCACCAGGAAACTCAGCCGTGGCTCTCTAACTCTCCGTGACAACCGTCACTCACTCCAGTCTGTCAGCCTGCCGTCTGCATCTACACTCTGCCCGTCTAGTTCCCCATTCCCTCTCAGCTGTCCCTCAGATAAGTTTATTGTGTAGCCTATTGTTTTTCCTCTTGGAGGATTTTTAGTTTCCTGTGTACCTTTCCTGTTGAAGTATTTCTGTTAGTTGTCTGCTTAGCTTTACACCAATTCGGTGTCTCCTTTAGTTCATGGATAGCTTTTGGTTTTTGTGGTCTAATTCCTAGTTTAGGACTCCCTTAGTTTTACAGTTGTTTCAGTTTGGAATTGTATTCTCACTTATTGTATTAAAGAGCTTATTTGTGAACTCCTGTTTGTCGTGTCTTGTTGCCTGGCGATTGAGTCTCCGAACCATATGTAACAGTATAATATCACAAGTACTGGTAAACTTTTAAAATACTTTTTTTTTAAACTGAAAATTGATTGCTATAGCAGCTGGACGGTAACTACAGTGAATAAGTCACTGCCAGTGTCACGCCCTCTGGCTCCGGGTTCAGGTAGCGCAGCTCTCTCCTTTCCCCCTCCTGTTTGTCTCCTCCTCTAGGTGGGTGGGAGCGCTGTGTGGCGGCTGGCTGGCAGCAGACTGGCGGCAGGTGAACCTGATGAGCAATCAGCTAATGAGACGCACCTGGGTGGATTCCCGCCAGTGACTGAATGTAACCTCACTCTGAGCCTTCAGTCTTCATCGTACCGTTAAGCTGAACATTTGAACCTCAGTCTGCCGTACTGTGTGCTGAACCCTCCTTCCCTCCGAAGAACCCGACCAGGACCATCCAGGCTCCAGCTCGTCTCCCTCCAACCCTCTGGCATCTCCGTCCTTGGATTCCACCCCCCACCTCGGAAGGATTCCCCCGGACCTCCGGCCCCAGCTCGTCTCCCTCCATCAGCCATGTCAAACCACCATCGGCCCGCCACACGCCATGCTCTGCCTGCCTAGCCACCCCAGCCCCCACTCTCTGCTGTTCCACAGTTATGTATTTAGTAGTAGGCTATTACTAGTTTGAGTTTTGCTTGTTAGTTGGTTGTGTTTGCATTTACTTCATTAGCTCCCTGTTCATAAGTTCTGTCCAGATTTTGATCTGTGCTTGTATAGCTCTAGTTAGCTCTCCTTTAGTTCGTTCTGCTTACATTAATGCTCCTAGTTGTAGCAGCTCTCATTCGGAGCCTGTTCTGTTTTGTAGTAACCTTATTTGCATTCCGAGCTTGGTGTTACCATGTGTGGGTTTGACCTCTGTACATAGTTTTTTGTTTATTAAAAGCCTTTATTTTGAAACCTTTCGTGTCGTGTCTTGTTGTCTTGCACTTAAGTTCCTGGCCATTCGTAACTGCCAGATTAAACAAGTTTGATTATTTAAACTGCTGTGAAGTTATTAATAACATTACAGGCAATTGACTGTGTGAGACTACAGCTTGTCTACTGTGTTTGATACTGTAGTGACCTGAGGAGGTTATATCGCCCAGGCAATGGGCAGTTTTGTGTTGGTACGTCTGTGGTTGGACTGTTAATGCTCAAATCAGAATTGTTAAAAAGCAAGAAGTGAGTTTGGATGAATATGTTTAAATGCCAACGAACAATGGTTGCTGATGACCTATGTTTCCCCCCCGAGGTTCTGTGTCCTGCTTGTTCTCTCCGTGGATGTCTCTGGATTTGGAGCTCAACGTCCCTGATCTGCAGCCGCTAGCCTCACCACCTCCAATCCCCACCCCAGCCGCTCCTGCTATCCCTCCCTCCCTCCTCTTCCCCACTTCCAACCCAACCGGTCGAGGCAGATGGCCGCCCTCCCTGAGCCTGGTTCTGTCGGAGGTTTTTTTCCCCCCTTCCCTACCATAGGGGGTTTTTGGTTCCTTCCCACTGTCGCTGACTGCTTGCTCATAGGGAATCCAAAAGCAACCTTGGATTGTTGGGTTTTTCTGTTTCCTGTTTTTTTTACAATGTTTAGCGCTTTGTGACGACTTGTGTTGTAAATATGCGCTATATAAATAAAAGTGAATTGAATTGAATTGAATTGAATTGATGAACTGCAGCTTGGAACAGATATCAGTGTGTCAATGTGTGTTCATATGTACAGCCACAAAATAAAGGTCCAGCAGCACTTCTGTGAGGACCAGTCCAGACCATACTGTATGCCAACATGATGGTATTCCTCCAATGCATACATACTTTTCAATTTAAAAGAAAATAAATCTAGTCTCACAGTCAGGATTTAGTTACAGTTCTGGACCAATGCAAGATGGAAAACAAAGGATTGACACTGACTATAGATGAAATATGGTAATTAAAATGTTGATTTGTTGGACATACTGGACAACACGGATGCGCATCTTTGAGCAATAATAACCATCAAGTACTCAGCCAAGCCATGGTATATGTAGTATATTATATTTGAAAATGTATAAAAGCAAATCTAGGGGAGCCATTTTTCTGATGCAGCTGCTAAAATCATCAGCAACATTATTATTATTTACATTTTCTTAAACGGACAGATGGAGAAAATTGTTTTAAAGGAGAAAGGATTGTGATAGAAGCTCTGGGGTGTCAGGCGTGACAGTGTGGCAATGGCAAACGGTTTATATGGTTCAGGGGTCAGGTCAGAGGGCCTCTTAGCAGAATTTTTACTTAGGGCACACGTCATCCCACTGGTCATGAACAATCACTCACTCAAAAGCATAATCAATCAAGTCAAAATTTTAAGGTGTTTACTGAGGTTTACTGTGGTGGTTCTTTAGCTAATATATCCATAGGCATATAATCAGATCAGAATCAGCACATTAACCATAAATCTGTGTTTCAAGATAAAGGGATATGCAGCATTCGCCCAATTATGTCTTTATTTCAAGACAGCAGAAATTTAAAGACCCCTTCTGATGAAAACCAACATGTCTATATTGTGTTTTTTAAATGCGAGATGACATATCATGAGAAACTAGAAAAGCACTCAGAGAGTGCACACCTGCCAAGGAGCTTCAGTCCACCCTAAACACTACCAGGCCCCGGTCCACAGTCCATTCCTCATCCTCCCTCCTATTCCAACCCTGTCTCCGTCTCCAGTATGTCCTATCATCATCCCTGTCTTCATACCAGTCCCTCCTGTCTCTTCTGTCAAACATGTCCCTCCTGTCAAATCCATCTGCTCCATCCCAATTCCATTTGTCTCCATCTCCATATCAATCATAATCATATCCATGCCACCCCCTGTTCCTCCTGTTTCCCCACGTCTTATGTTATGTGTGTTTGTTGTCTTGTGTCTGTGTTATACTTTGAGCTTTGTATGCATAAACAATAAGGAGTGGTGTGTATTATTTAATATGAGGATATGGATTGCAAATGCTTATTAACTGAAGGCCAAGAATGAACAGAAAACAAACCCCTTGATGAAATAAAATCCCCACAGTGCTGTCTCCACATTAAAAAAAAACACTTTAACTTATTCAAAATTATATGAAATCCCTGAAACTATGAAATACCTGTGAAAGTATTTTAAATTAATAAACCCACCCAATGGATTTTTGACCCCTTTGACATGAAAATATTCTATGTTTTATTGAACCTCGGTCCCCCACTTTACAGTCCCCAATACAGTCCCTTGTAAGAATTAAAGCCCTTTAAACCTTATTTTAAACCCCTTAACATTAAGTTTAACCCCAGAAATCAAATAGAAATAAGTTTTCTATGGCTGTATTTTAATTTTAATTTCCATTTACAAACACATCTAATTAAATCTACAAAATCTCATGTGGTCACAAGGGGTTACCCCAAAAACAAGAGAGCCGTAAACCGTGTTTAATTGTCCATCTGGTTTGACTTACATTAAAAAAAATTCCTGGATGGAGACGGTGATCCGGATCAGTGCCAAAATTTCCTGAAAATTTCATCCAAATCCGTCCATTACTTTTCGAGTTATTTTGCACACAAACAAACAAACAAATTAACAAACAAACAAACAAATCAACGCCGCCCATCACATATCCTCCTTGGCGGAGGTAATAAGCAGTCAACACCGCTGCTGAGCATTTCCATGTTAAAAATCAACTGTACCAGTGACAGTCAGACCGCCACAGTTTAGTGTGTAACATACCTAAGGAACCATCAGCTTCTAGAGTGGGGCTTTCTGTATCAATATTCTTCTGTGTTTCTGGTTTGAACATGTCTATGTCACGCCCTCCACCTCTGCTGCCTCTTAGTGGCAGTTCTCCCTTCCCCCTTCCCTGCCTTCCCTCTCTCTCTCTCCTCCAGGTGGGCGTGAGCATGGTGTGGGCAGTGAGGAGTGCGGCAAGTGCAGCCTGTTGTAATCAGCGGAGGAGGCACGCATGTGATTGGACTACCAGCTGCTTCTCATCTAACAACCAGTTAAAACCACGCTCGACACACTCCTCGTTGCCAGACCGTAGCACAGCCACAGTCAGTTGCTGACCTCTGCTTTGTCTTGCCAGTTCCCGTACGCTTGAGCGAACGCTATTCTCTCTCTGCTTCCAGTTTGGGTTTCCGTCGCCAGTCCATGTGTGCCTCCTCCGGATCAGCTTCACCACTGTCTCCATTCAGCCTGCAGCTTCTGGTCTCCTCCACTTCTCCATTCCTCCCTGCTCTGCCATCTGCCATAATTCAAGCCGTGGATTTCCAACCCCCATACCCGAACCACAGAACACCTCCAACCTGCCTGCCTTCGCCCCCAGTCAGTAGTTTAGTGTTGGAGTTTGTTTGTAGGTTGTTTGTTCTGGGTTCTTTAGTTCTGTCTTGTTCCGATCAGCTTGTCAGTTATCATAGCTCGCTTTCTGTTTAAATAGTTTGTTCCATGTTAGTTTTCATCAGCTCGCCTTTTATCGTAGCTCGCTTTTTGTTTGTAGCCTTAATTTTCACCAGCTACCAGCTCTGAGCTCGCTTTCAGTTTAGTAATTAGTAGTTTTCTACCTGCCTTGCAGTGATTCTTGGTTGTGTTGCTTTGCTTATTGTAATAACTTTTATAACTTTTATCCTGTGTGTCGTGTCTGGTTGCCTGCACGTGAGTCTCTGCACCGTCCGCAACAGTCTGACAGAATTACTCAGATATTACAACTTGCTGTTATGCACATAGAGCAATTTTACTTATTGAACATCAATGTCAAGAAATATGAGTTTGTAGAGAAATGATCGGGACAACTATTTTATTTCACTTTTGTCACCGGTGGCCTATATTCCATTTTTGAATTTCTGTTTAAATTTTTTAATAAAATAACATTTTTCATTGTATCCACATAGCCTGCACAAAACAACATGGTAAAGACACGCAGGGTTAAGTTAGGATGAGCTTTTAATAGATCTTCTGTGGAAAACTGTAATTTTTTCATAGCAGGTTTATGTCAGCATCGTCTGCAGCCATATAACTACATAGCCTCATGAAAGATCAGATTCTCTTTACACCTATGACATCTTTCCTTCCTCGTGACGTTTTCTATCAAGGTTAAGAAAAAGTATTTAAGAAGGGACATTGGTCTTTTTTGCTATTCTTTAACCCTTGTTTCAGATGAATGATTTTTTTCTGTCTTCTTTTTTTCTCAAATTGCCCTCCATTGACTCAAACCACAGAGTTGTAGTAGACTTAGAAATGTGGCTTCACTACCTCCCAGTAACCCTGCTTCAAATGGTTCTTTTTCAGTTAGAAGTAAATCAGAGTACAATTTTAGTAATGGTCAAGGGGATATTAATCGTTTGCATTTAACCCATCCAAACATCCTATATACAAACACACAGCTGACTGCTGGAAAAGTCTGAGGGCCAATGAAAGGAGCTTGCTTCTGGTCTTGAGTCTGAAGCCTGCAGCTGCCAACTGTCATTTTACCAGATAATTTAAAATGCTACCTCCTGCCCAAATATTGTTTCCACCACCATACCCTGATACAGCAGGCTAAGTAGCACTTTTAAAACATTTAGAGGGCTATGATCTCATTCATGAAGTCAGGTTATTTTTCCACGTTAATCTGGGATTTTATGGTAGTTTGTATTATATTGTACTGTATATGGTACGATGTATGGATTACAATTGTGTAATCATGTTGTTAAACATCCTTGTTAAGACATTTTATGTTTAGAAGAAGTATGATGAAAATCACTAAGAGATAAGTGTGCTCGCTGTTGCCTTTGCTATCTGTATACTGATAGTGTTCACTGTCAGGTGACCTTGGCACACCTTAGCTTTAGATGAATCAATACCTCTAGCCTGGGTTACAGTAATGATAAGTGGATAGAAAGTGCAGGATTGACAATGTGCTTCTCTTGCTGTGTGTGGACAGAGAGGCTGCTGTAGTGTTTGATTGGTTTGTCAGAGGCAGTGCCTTTGCACTCCTCCACCAGTGCCCATCACTGAATCTTAATACTGCTTCAGTCCCAGGACAAATCCATCAATCTAAACACAGACACACACACACACACACACACACACACACACACACACACACACACACACACACACACACACACACACACACGCATCCAGACACAAGCAGAAAATTGTAGTCTTTCTATATTTATCTGTGTGTCTTCTTTTTCTGTTATTCTCTTAAAAACCCACAGCCAATGTCTGTCAGTATCAATGAAATCATGTCTTTGTTCTTGGCACTCTGATCATACGCATGCACACAACCACATCTCTTGTCATATACTCCAATACTTCTGATAGAGCATGAAATTAGTACATCCTTGTAAAGCTGCTAAGCAAAGTGCAGGTCATAGAAATATGTATATTACCACCAAACATCTAATAGCATTCTTCAACTGCATGCAAAAATTAACTGACCAGAGAAGATGGGGCACAACTCCAGATAACAGTACATGTTTAAAACCAAATGAGAAATTTACTTGACAGTCAAATGAAAGGAAATACCTTGATAAGTTTACTAAAGAAGAACTGGAGAGAGGATAGGGGAATATAAAAGCTCTTATCCGGTAAACATGCAATGTCCTTTCATGCAAAATACAATGATACAATTTCAATAAGCTGTTTATTTATTTTATTTTTTTAAATGTACTTTTAAGAATACACTCTGTGTCAGTGAAATATATATAAGGATGTGGTTAGAATTACCACAAACATAGGCATTTCCATTAACAAACAGGATGTATCCGAATCATCCAGAATGTATCCTTGTGTACTACACACCAGTGTGTTCATAGCATTAAGATTGTTTGTAGTTGTTTCATAGTAATTCACCTCGTAATACTATGTTACCTTAGTCTCAACCAAGCTGCAAAGACCCAGCTAAGGCAGTTCAAGATTACTGCTATAGTGCAGTCTTGCTTCTATGTGTCAGTATGATAATATGTGATAACCATGATTGGTTTGCTAGCTAACAAGATACGGAAGCTTATGAAGGAAGGTGTATATGTTTGCATTTGCTATGGATATGTTGCTGGGTTAGCTATTTTCCCTGCTTCCAGTATTTGTGGTAGGACTAGTGAAAAAATGCTTAATTTCAAGTCAGTATTGTAATTTACTGATACTTTAAAATAATCTATTTTTAATAAAGACAGGGAGAATATACTGACATTATTTATCATGGTACACAGGTTATTATTTTAATGTTAATATGACAAATCTTAAAACTGAGGTCAAGGTTCTGAGATGCTGGCCAAGTAGTAAGAGGCCCAGGCAGCCACGGTCTAGTGTGCCTCATTAGACCTGCATGAGACCCAACAGCAAGAGTGACGATGAGCGAAGTGGCTCCAGTTTTAGGGTGTGATAGGCTTTTGCGAACCAGGGAGGAAGCACATTTGGGATTTGTTCATACAAACTTACCTATTGTTATATGCTTTCAAGGGAGTTTTCATCTAATGCATTGAAAGTCTCTCTCGCTCATTGATTAAACCCCTAAAAACTCATTGCTTTGTATTAAAGGTTTTTAATATAATTACCCCATCCTGCCTTAAAATGGTTTAGATGTAACTTTGCCCTGTTGCTTCCTCTAAAATGCATGGCTCTGGGTAGTCCCTGCCTCTCTCTCTCCACCAAGCCCTCCCAACTGATGGCAACTCAAACACTGTAAAATGACTCTGTACTACACAATGGCAAATTGTGATATTGGACTAATTTAGTCACAGGTGTTCGAGCCAGAAACTCATGCTGTATGATGATAAAGGGTAAATGTAAATGGTAAATGGCCTACACTTGTTTAATGCTTTTCTACCTTAGTGGTAATCAGTGTACTTTACAATGTGTTTCTCATTTACACCATCACACACCAATGGTGACGGAGCTGTCATGCAAGGTGCTGTCCACCATCAGGAGCAACTTCAGGTTCAAGTGTCTTGCTCAAGGGCACTTCAACATGTGGAGGGGTGGGGGATTAAACTGCCAACCTTGTGGTTAGTGGACAACCTACTCTACCACCAGAGCCACTGGAAGTCCCACCCTGACAGGATTGTGTCCTTAAGTTTGATATGTATGAAGTCCAGGAAGTCTGAATCAGTGTTCAGAGACTGATCAGAGGCTGACATTAGTAAATTGCAGTTTCAAGGTAGAAATGCTCAGTCATGCTGTTGACTTCTTAGGCTGGTGTCATACTTTCGGAATCCACAAGGATGTGTGAGGGTCTGCATGATGTAAATTTTGTCATTTGCCCATGTCTGCAAGAGTCTTTTTGGACCCCATATGTCTGCTTGTAGCCAAAATTTGTGTGGTGCGTATGCATGGCAGTAGTATGTATGTGTAGAGAAAGTAAACACAACCTACTGTGCATGCATGGATCTGCATCTTCCAATCCTGCTGCAGACTAGTAAAGTAACATAATAACAACAACGATGCATCCATGGATGTTCACGGCTGTCTGCATGTGTGTCTGCAAACGAAAAACACTAAATGGACAAAATAACCACCTAAAAGTTGATTTTAACAAGATGGAGTCTTTAAATTATTGAACATTTTATTTAACCATTTCTTATTGCTTTTGATAAAGTGTCTATTGCTGGTACACATCACTATTGTTTTACTGCCCAGCCCTAATTTGTGGTAATATAGATCCAGGCATAACGGCACAAGATGTACAGAGATGAAACTGATCTGATCATCAGCAATTAAATACATTTGTTTAGGGTTGCGGTAGTGTAGTAGGGATGAGGCCGTAATTTTAAATTTCAAAAGCTTAAACTTTTTGTTCAGGCAAATACTCTAGTCTCCATCACCATATAAAGATCCTGGGTATCATTTCAAATAACACTAAAAACCACATTATCCTCTGTAAACCCAGAGTTAACCTTGTACAATTCCTCTCTCAACACACAAATGCAAACATTTACTGTATAGATGCACAAATTTGTGCTATATTTTGTAACACATTGTAATGTCATCCAATCTTAAAGATCTGAGCAAGCCAAACTTCCACAAATTTTGCATACGCAAATAGTGAACCCATATTAAACACACACCACAGTGTCCACAGCAGCCACTGGAACATCATGTATTCAAATTAGAGCATGTGTATTTCCAGTAGCACCCAAAGGCCCTGAGCCCTGCTGCTGCCTTGCTCCAGAGCACAGTAGCAGGGTGTTGGTGGAGGAGGTTTGACTCTACCTTGTCCTCGGTCCAGCAAAAGCAGATGTTACTTGAGGTGCTCAGGATATCCGAAATAAAGGAGGAGATGCCGAGACGCATGGTGATAGATGATAACGACGGCGAGATATACAGAGATAAAAAGAGATGCAAGAGCTGTTGTCAGAGCAGACACCGAGCAAGACTGGGGAGGAGGGGGACAGAGAGAGAGAGAGAGAGAGAGAGGGGAGAAGAGAAGGAGAGAAGGGAGAGATGGAGGGCGAGACAGAGGAGGATGGCTGCACTGCTACTGCATGCAGGACTGCTGTGAGTGCCTCTGTGTGTGTACCTGTGTGTGCGCAAGTGCAGGGGTTTGTGTGTGTGTGTAAGTGTGTGTGCGTGCGTGTGCGTGCGTGCGTGCGTGCATGTGTGTGTATCTAATGCTCATGTTTAGGGTGACAAAGCCGACAGGTACACATTAAGACTGTACTATTTTCCTTTTCACATGCACTGGAGAAACACCAGCATCATACACACCTGTATATTGAGAAACTAGAATTACTGCTTTGCATATGTATGCATCTGCCAACCAGTGAAGTTGCAGTTCCAACTATGTCTGTCCAGGCTTACTTCATCACATGAGATTTGTGTACAATTTTGTCAAAATTAATTAATGAATTCTTGAGCTATTATCAAAAACATGTTTAATGAGGTCACAGTCACCTTTGACCATCAAAATTTATTCAGTACATCCTTAATTTCAAGTGAGCATTTGTGCCAAGGGCCGGCAGCACACAAGCTCCTTCCTGGGCTTGTGTGCTGCAACCGGAGATGGAGAATCGCTGGCTAGTGCCCTGGGCCGGGCCTGTGCTGTCCTGGGGTGGGCGGGGTTGGGATGCTATTGGTGGCGCGGTGGGGTGCACATCCTGCGTACTGGCTTTCGGGGTGTGCGTGGACTTCCATGGTCCGTGCTCCTCCTGGCGTGGCGCATTCTCCCTACTGGGGTGGGCTGCAGCACTCAGCTGGACTGTGGCGGATCTATGGCTGCTGCTTAGGCGATGTTCTGCCGCTGCGGCCCGCATGGCTCACAGTGTTGGCGGGGCCCGTTGGTGTGTTCGGGCCTTCCCTGCCCCTTGCCTCTTGGCCATGGGGGCCCTTTGCGCTGGGCCCTGTGGGGATTTCAGTTTCCCACGCTGCTCTGTCCCCATGGGCCGGACCCACACCAGACTGCCTCTTACTGTGCACCTCACACATCACACACTTCACTGTATATATGTATTTTTTAGGCACATATAGGGACACAACAGTTAGGGCCTCGTGGACTGCAGAGATTGAGGACGGTGATGGGACCCGCCTGATTGTGCGGAGTCACTCTTCAGACTTTGCACTAAACTCACGCCCTTTATACATTTCTCTTTCACTCCTGTCTTCTGGCATCCTAACTCTGTCTACTGTCAGGACTTGTGGTCTCCAATTCGTTTATGTGTTGATTATTTGTTCCCAAATTTCAGATGTGGGATCCGTTGTTGGGAATGACACAGCATTTTACAGCACTCTTATAGGATTCAAATAGCACTGCCTATCTGTACCCTCCCTGTTCGTCTTGTCTTGCCCTGTCCTTCATTTGTTCCCCCCTCAATTCACTGAGGTGCTGCACTGCCCAGTCTGGCTCATGATAGAAAAATTCAATAAAGAATGATAGCTTAGCCACCAGGGGTGGCCGGTGATGGTCACACACATGCACTAAATATTAATATATTTTGCTGTAAGACTAAAATATGCATTGATCTCATTAAAGTTGACCCCTTTCTGTGGTGTGAAACGATGAGTATAAATGCAGACAAAAAAATAGAAAAGAAAAAAAAAAAAAGGAATGTGCTTTAGGGATGCGTACAGTTATAGCCAACGGGGAGTGGTCTTTGAGCACCATGGCCTCATAGTCACAGTTTGTTATCAAAGGCTAAAGTATTTTATCCAAGAGAAAATAATCTATGATCTATGAAAGATTGTTGTGTACTGGGGGAAAGATAGACTATTTCCTTGAAGTTGGGTTACAAAACTGCCAAACATCTGCTATACCATAGGTTTTAAGAAAACATTGAATTATACAGGCTGATTTAGTTGTTTTCTTCTGAGAACCGCGATCTACAGCAGAAGATAGGGAACAGTTCAAATCAACACCGAGAATGAGGTGATGGGTTTCCATATTTGGAAGTCGACAAGACATTGGTGAAAAAAAGTCAAAGATTACGAGGAAACCATAAACTCTGCCAACTACAATTGCAAACCGCCCGGCCGTGTCAGAATCTTCATTTGCTGCTACAAATGGCACGGTTTTATTGATTAGAATGGGTACCCCCTACATTTGGAGTGAAAGTTAGAGTGAAATGATTGGCCTACCTATCCACCCCTCATTCTGAAATGGTCAGAAGTTCATGAATGAGTTTCTTGTAAGAAGGCAATATCTGCCCTAAGTTGTTGTCAGTGACTAAGGACCTACTTCTGCTTCACTGAATGATTAAGGGATTCAACATTCCAACTCATGAAATTGACTGAGCAATCACCATTTGACCTGGAGTGATCAATGACCATCAAAGATTATTAAGATGTGAAACATGAAATATGGGAAATATGAAATAAAAACAAAAACAGAAAACAGAAGTGTCACGCCCTCCACCTCGGCTGCCTGCTCGTGGCAGTTCTCCCTTCCCCCTTCCCTGCTTTCCTTCTCTCTCTCCAGGTGGGCGTGAGCTTGTTGTGGACAGCGAGGAGTGCAGCAGGTGCAGCTTGTTGTAATCAGCGGAGGATGCACGTGTGTGATTGGGCTGCCAACTGTCTTTAGTTAAAGCCACGCTCGACACACTCCTCGATGCCAGACCGTAGCACAGCCACAGTCAGTTGCCAACCTCTGCTTTGTCTTGCCAGTTTCCGTATGCTCAAGCTAACGCTATTCTCTCTCTGCCTCCAGTTTGGTTTCCCATCACCAGTCCATGTATGCCTCTTCCGGATCAGTGTCACCACAGCCTCCATTCAGCCTGCAGCCTCTGGTCTCCTCCATTCCTCCCTGCTCTGCCGTCTGCCATACTCAAGCCGTGGATTCCCAGTCCCCATCCCCTGGACTGCTAAACCACTCCAACCTGCCTGTGTGCCTTTTCCCCCATCTGCTCCGCTCATCTGCTCCACCGTGCCCCCCTCTCCATTCTGGTTCAGTAAGTCAGTTTGCAAAATAGTGTTAGTGTTTGCTTGTAGGTTCTTTGTTCTGGGTTTTGTAGTTCTAGTGTTCAGTTTTGTTCCGATCAGCTCGTTAGTTTTAGTAGCTCACTTTCAGTTTTGTTTGTTGGTTCTTGTTAGCATTTATCAGCTTGTCCGTTATCATAGCTCGCTTTCTGTTTTTAATGATATTGTTTTTAACATAAACCATGCCTTTGTTCAGATCTAGGAACTCTTTGTCCTGTCCATTGTCGGTAATGCAGAGCCGTGCAGGATACAAAATGCCAAAGCGGACACCTTGTTGGTTGTGCAGGAGATTCCGTACATCTGTAAATGCGTCTCATGCCCAAGCCATGGTCTAGGTGTAGTCCCGAAAAATGACAACAGGTTCGCCGTTGAAGTGGAGAGGGGACTGGATTCAGGCACGGCACAAGATCTCAACACAGTCCTGGTAGTAGTAGAGCTTTGCAATGATGGATCGCGGTTTTCCATCTTGTTGTTTTGGTGCGAGGCTCCTGTGTGAGCGGTCGATAACAATGTCTTCATCCAGTTTTAACATATCTTTCAGTAGCTTAGACAGCTTAGATACAGATGCCGTGGAACTTGAACCTGGGTCCTCCGGGACCCCCAGGATTCGTATGTTGCATCTCCGCATTTGTCCTTCCATATCTTCACATTTGCCCCTTAAATCAGTTAGCTCTTTCTGAAGGCTCATCCCCGTGCTTTGTAGCGTGGTAACTTCATCTGACCACTCCAACAGCCTTTTCTCCATGTCCTTCATATTAGCTTTCATTTGATCAATCTTAGTGTGGGGTTATATACTGTTAGCGATCTCACTTCTCACTGCCTGCAGTTCAGTTTTAAGAAAATTAAAATCCTCAGAAAGTGCATTCCTCAGTTGTTCTTTAACTACAGCAATGATGTCAGACTTCAGAGACAGAAAGATCTGGGCTTTTAAGTCCGCTATGTCCATACCTGTATGCTCCGTGCCAGCTTGGGTGTGGCTAGGTCTCATGTCCGGGTCGTCGGAGGAACCCTGGCTCGAAGAGGTGTTGGGGCTTGTGGCGGCGGAACCACTGAATTTGTATTTTCTCAAGCTGGAAGCCATTATCTCAACCCGAAAAAGACGTGGGATGTGTCACTAGGCCCCCAACAAGCATTCTCTGACTCAAAACGCCCAAACAAGAATTAATGAAAAATATTATTGAAACATTTTACAATTAGGTTCCGCTCGGAGCCCAATTAAACATGTCCTACTCCATTGCAGCTCACTAGTGCCCCTATGATTCATCTCAGCTTAATGGTCACACTTGCCCAGCTCCTCCTAGCCCTAATATACTAAGACACATCTCTCTTTAAACAAGGCCAAAAGAAGTACTTCTGGATGTAATAGTACATCTTGCAAAACCCGAGATCTCCACACTGATCATAAGATGTCCTCAGTACCTCCCTCTGGAACTTTTTAAGGCACAACAATCTGAAAAACAGCATCACCAACAAAATCTTTCCCACGTGGCACCCATTTTCTTACCAATAAATTGTTGTTCAACAGATAACCATGTGCAGCACTCTTCCTATCCAATATTACAGAATCAAACAATGCACTGAGCGAAGGATCAGCTTGCTCGATATCAGAATCATCTATCCATCCATCCATCCATTATCTTCCGCTTATCCGGGGTCGGGTCGCGGAGGCAGCAGACGAAGCAGGTTGTTCCAGATGTCCCTCCCCCAGCAACACTTTCCAGTTCATCCTGAGGGATCCCGAGGCGTTCCCAGGCTAGACGAGATATATAATCCCTCCAGCAGGTTCTGGGTCTGCCCCGGGGCCTCCTCCCAGGCGGACGTGCTCAGAATACCTCTAAGGGAAGCCTCGCCGGAGGCATCCGAATCAGATGTCCAAACCACCTCAACTAGCTCCTTTCGACGCGAAGGAGCAGCGGATCTACTACGAGCTCCCTCCAGATGTCCGAACTTCTCACCCTATCTCTAAGGCTGAGCCCAGCCACCCTGCAGAGGAAGCTCGTTTCGGTCGCTTGTACCCGCGATCTTGTTCTTTCGGTCACTACCCAAAGTTCATGACCATAGGTGAGGGTTGGAACGTAGATGGACTGGTAAACAGTGAGCTTCGCCTTACGGCTCAGCTCCCTCCTCACCACAAAGGTCCGGTACAGTGCCCGCAAAACTGCTGACGCTGCACCCAGCCGCCTGTCCATCTCGCGCTCCATTTTCCCATCACTCGTGAACAAGATCCCGAGATACTTAAACTCTCTCGCTTGAGGTAGCAACCCCCCCCCCAACCTGGAGGGAGCACTCCACCGGTTTCCGGCTGAGAACCATGGCCTCAGACTTGGAGGTGCAGATCCGCATCCCCGCCTCTTCACACTCGGCTGCAAACCACCCCAGTGCGTGCTGAAGGTCACAGTCTGATGAAGCCAACAGCACCACATCATTTGCAAAAAGCAGAGACGCGATACTGAGGTCCCCAAACCGGACACCCTCCTCACCACGGCTGCGCCTAGAAATTCTGTCCGTGAAAACCACAAACAGGATCGGTGACAAAGGGCAGCCCTGGCGGAGTCCAACACCCACTGGAAACGTGTTTGACTTTGTGCTGAGAATGTGGACACAGCTCTCACTTTGGCTGTACAGAGACCAAATGGCTCGGAGCAACAAGCCTGGCACCCCATTTTCCCGCAGTACCCCCCACAGAGGCCCTTGGTGGACACCGTCTTAGGCCTTCTCCAGATCCACAAAACACATGTGGACTGGCAGGTCGAACTCCCATGCTCCCCTCAGCAGCTCTGCAAGGGTAAAGAGCTGTTCCACTGTTCCACGACCAGGATGGAATCCGCATTGTTCCTCCTGAATCTGAGTTTCGACAATAGATCGGAACCTCCCTTCCAGCACCCTAGAGTAAACTTTCCCGGGGAGGCTGAGGAGTGTGATACCCCAGTAGTTGGCACACACCCTCCGGTCCCCCTTCTTGAAAATAGGAACCACCACCCCGGTCTGCCACTCCACAGGCACTGTAAACGATGCCCACGCGACATTGAAGAGACGTGTCAGCCAAGACAGTCCAACAATGTCCAGAGCCTTTAGCATCTCAGGGGGAATTCGTCCACACCTGGCGCTTTGCCACCGAGGAGTTTTTTAACCACCTCAGCAACCTCTACCTCTATGGACGAAGATTCCCCCAAGTCTTCAGGCTCTGTCTCCTCCGCAAAGGACGTGCTTACCGGGTTCAGGAGTTCCTGGAAGTGCTCCTTCCACTGCCCGACGACGTCCCCAGTACGGGTCAACAGTTCTCCTCCCCGGCCGTACACAGCCTGGGCAAAGCCCTGCCTCCCCTTCCTGAGGCGCCGAATGGTTTGCCAGAACTTCCTCGAGGCCGACCTAAAATCCTTCTCCATAGCCTCACCAAACTCCTCCCACACCCGAGTTTTACCTTCCGCAACTGCCGCAGCTGCAGCCCTTTTGGCCAACTGGTACCTGTCAGCTGCTTCAGGAGACGCCCGAGCCAACCAGGCCCCAGGCCTCCTCCTTCAGCCTGACGGCTTCCCTTACCGCCGGTGTCCACCAACGGGTTTTTGGGTTGCCGCCACAACAGGCACCAGAGACCTGACTGCATCTAACTCACTGGACATCCTATGGAGTTCAGTTAAATTCATCATTAAGAAATTGAGGTTTAACTCACCTAAAAATTGTTACTTAAAAATTACCATCTGGAAATTCGTAACAGTATTTCATATGTTATGCTCAAGTTAAAAAAGAAGAGTTCATTTGAATAAATTAGTAAGATTTGCTGAGTATTAAATAGGTTAAATACTCCATTTATTTACAAATAAATACATACGGGGATAAAAATGAGTTTTCAGTGCCAAGATGATATGAGTTTTCTAATACACTGTAATCAGAAACAAATGGTCAGGTTAAGTTGGGGTTTTTTTGTGAGTCATTGTTTTCGACAATTTACAGCAGTTGACAAAAAGCTTTGTGGTAATGTCCTTAGGTGGCAGCAGGACTGCACTGTTACGTTCTTTTCCATTCACGCTGCAGAGAGAGTAGACTTTATTTAACACTCTGTGAGACAAGGAAAAAACGAGATCAGACTTAGAGGATTTTCCAGCGGGGTGTCTGAAATTTTCATGTGTTGTAATAGGTAAGCTCATATACACTGTTTTTCTGTCAGTTTTATTCTGTTTAAAATGAAAATGTCACTGTACAGCCGTAGCGAAGGTTCAGATTTTGCCGCACTGTTCTTCTCAGGAGTCGTGAGTTATTTCAGTATATGAAATGTATGTTCGCCGGTGTTGCACATAACTTGTTTAGATATTTTTAAAGTTATGTGACCGATGTTTAATGATTTCGCTGCATTGAAGGGAAGTTTTAGCTCACCTGTGTAGGTGTAGCGGGTTTGAGTGTAGACTGTGGTAACTAAAATGGCAGCTGCGCTGTACTGCGCTGTCTATATCTGTTACGTTCTTTTCCATGCGTGCTGCAGAGGGAGTAGACGTTTATTTAGCTCTCTGTGAGACAAGGAAAAAACTAGATCAGACTTAGAGGATTTTCCAGCGAGGTGTCTGAAATTTTGATGTGTTGTAATAGCCCGGACCGTGTGAGGTATATCGGTGTGACGGAGGAGCTGTGTTCGCCGCTCTGTGCCGATTTTTACTGCCAGGAGTGACCGTGGCTGTGGACTACCGACTGGGATTCTCCATTTGTAAGCAGGATTTGGATTTGATGTCTTCTACACCAGTAAGATCTCTCCATCATTTGTGGCTTGGAGGACCATTTCTAAAAGTGACATTTGGACCGAGCTAAAGTTGTGCACAACTAAAATAAACTGAACAAAGAGAGTAAAGCTGCAGCAAAACTTTTTTAAAAATTTATTTTGACCAGATTTTATTTTTTATTAAGGGGAAATTAAAATTGTATGTGCTTCTGGGGACATTTTGAAATCATAATTTTTGATACAACAAAAATACTTACCTTGAGTCTATATGTCATTCTCTGTGTGAAGTCATTCATTTTCTATGGCCTAAGACATATTAGTTATTCTGTATATATACATGGTCTTTACTGTCAAGTAAAGCGCAGGCAATTGGATAATCACCTGAGTGTGCACACCTGCGGCAGGGTTACATCTCCTGATACTCATCAATCTCCCCATATAAGCCTGGCTCTGACACCTACACAACCTGGATCACTGATTCACAACCAGTTAGTCAACTCAGGTCGCTTGCTTTCTCGTCTTGTTGTTTTGATGCTCCATACGAAACTGAACTCTGTTCCTTTACAGTCCGTAACTACTTCTGCCTCGATCCTGCCTGTGTACCTCATCCACAGCCTTGGAGTTTCCACTCATAACCACCAAAACCACCCAGTTCTGTCTAGATCACCATCTGGAGCTCTCATTTTCATGCACCTTTCTGGATGCCATTACTGCCACGCCACACACCTCCTCCGCCTACCTAATCTCCTCCCTCTGTTCCTCCAGCTGCCAGCAAAGTTACCCCACTTTCTCGTGAGCTCAATATCAGTTTGCTTATTGTACTGTTAGTCGTGTTTAGTGTTTTTGTGTAGTTTGCCTGTTTGGCATGATTGTGTTCCGCCATAAGCGCTGTGTGTTCATCTGCCTCCATTCTGCTTTGCTAGCTTCGTAGCACCTACAATTATACACTGCACATCACCACAAACACACCACCTTAACCCTGAAGCATGGCGGTGGCAGCATCATGATGTGGGGGTGTTTCTTAGCAGGAGGCCCTGGAAGGCTTGTAAAGGTAGAGGGGAACCAGAATGCTGAGAAATACAGCCAAATCCTGGAAGATAACCTGACTCCATCTGCAAGAGAACTAAGACTTTGGAAAAAAAAAATTCTCCAGCAAGACAACGAACCAAGCATACAGCAAAAGTTACTCAGAAATAGTTCAAAGGCAACAAGGTGAATGTTCTGGAGTGGCCAAGTCAAAGCCCAGATCTCAATCCAATCAAGAACCTGTGGCTGGACTTGAAAATAACTGTTTAAGCCTGATCCCAAAGCATCCTGACAGAGCTTGAGCTGTTTTGCAAGGAAGAATGGAGAGGAATTGCAGTGTCCAGATGTTCAGGCTGATTGAGACACATCCACACAGACTCAGTGCTGTGATTGCAGTCAAAGGTGCATCTAATACTGACCTGAAGGGGGGGATATTTATGCAATCATTTACTTTACCTTATATATTTTTAATTAATTGACATTATTTTGTAAAAGTCTGTTTTTTTTGCAAATTCTTCTCAAAAAAGTAAAATTATATAGACCATGATTTCATGTATAAAAGCAACAGAAAGGTGAAACATACAAGGAGGGTGAATGCTTTTTTATAGGCATTGTAGTGTCAGCATCAGACCAGCCTCGGGTCTCAGCCACCTGCTCAAAGAGAGAAAAAAATGTATCGGGATCTTGTTCAGTAAACTGAGGAACCAGACTAGTGGACACATCAAAAGAACATGAAGGTCCAGAAGAACCCACAGGGATCTGACTCACAACACCAGCAAGAAGCAGGCTTAACCTGTGCTCCTTTAGCTCAAGCCTTAATTTCAACCTGTAACGGTATTAATTCTGTACGCTGCTCAAATATTAACACACAAGTGCTCGGATAGATTTTCTTCCAGGGTGTGCTTCATGTTTTCATGAAGCACATCATTGAAATATTCAGCAATTTTTACTAACTGCTCCTGTAAACAATATCCACTAGCTCCTCTATCTAACGAATCAAAACAAGGCGCTGTGGAAACAGCTGCCTCTCCAGTAGCTCTACAATACAGAGTGTTTTCTTCTTATATTTCCTCTCTTTTTTGCTATATATCCCATGGATATTTTTAACATAACACTACCAGGGGCCAGTCTCTTGTTTATTCAAGAGAAGAATTACAAGACTTAAAGACAATTGCAAAAGCCGGAGTGCGACACCATATACCAGCAGAACTGAGAAGGAGTTACAGAGGCTGCAAGGCCGGTGTCAAGCTAAAAAATAACCGGAGACACTTTAAACCATCGATCCCCACTATTATAATGGGGAATGTCAACTCACTGCCAAATAAGATCGATGAGCTGTTCGCTGGACCTGCCGGGTTTTACTGACAGAGACGCCAACACTTGTGGAAAATGCAGAGGTGAGGGGCTCATCATATATATTAACAACTGCTGGTGTAGCCCAGGACATGTCGCTGTGAAAAAGGTCTTGTGTTGTCAGGATTTGGAACTGATGGCCGTTAGCCTGTGGCCTTACTATTCACCAAGATCGCACTCTGTGTGTACATCCCCCTGAGCGTTGATGCAGCTACTGCATGTGAGAAGATCCACACAGTGACAGCAAGGCTGCAGACACAGCACCCTGAAGCGTTCGTCATCATCTCTGGGGATTTTAATCATGTTACGCTGGACTCTACCTTGGCTACCTTCTATCAAGCTGTGGACTGTCCCACGAGGAACAACAGAACAACTCATCTATTGTACACCAACATCAGAGATGCATACAGAGCCACCCCTTTTCTTTCTCTGGGGAAGTCTGATCATAACCTAGTCCACCTACAGCCATAGTACACTCCCCTGGTACAAAGACAGTCTACTACAACACGCCTTATCAGGAAGTGGTCACCTGAAGTGGAGGATGTCCTGAGAGACTGCTTTGAAACCACAGATTGGGATGTGCTGCTGAAATAACATGGGGAGGACATTGAAGGGCAAACACACTGTCTTACATATTATTTAAATTTCTGTTTGGATGTTGTTGCCCCTGCCAAGACTGTTCACTGCTTTCTGAATAACAAACCATGCGTAACTTGTGAGGTCAAAGCTGTTCTTAACAGGAAGAAGGTGGCTTTCATGAGTAAGGACAGGGAAGCAAAGAAAATTTACACAGCGGGAGATGAAACAAAGCCTGAAGGAGGCAAAGGACATCTACAGGAGGAAGGTGGAACAGAAGCTGAATGGGAGTCGTATCTGGTTTGACCAGCCCAAGAACCCCCCACCCTCACTGCAACCTTCTGTACCCCTGAGGACCCCCTCCAACAACAACAATGCTGTTCCCTCCTCCACTCTCCCCTGTCTTCTCGTCCCTTCTCATCCCCCCTTCCCTTCTTACAGCCTCTTCCCTGCATAACTTCAAACCAGGTCAGGGGAGAACTGAGGAAGCTTCGACCCGGAAAAGCAGCAGGCCCAGACAAGGTGTCCTCTCAGCTGCTGAAGACCTGCGCTGCTGAACTGGATGAGCCACTCCAGCACATCTTCAACCCTAGCCTTCAGCTGGGGAAAGTGCCCACCTTATGGAATACATCCTGTATCGTTCCAGTTCCAGAAAAGAGCTGAACGATTACAGACCGGTGGCACTCACATCACAGCTGATGAAGACACTGGAGTGTCTCTTCCTCGACCTCCTCAGGCCCCAAGTCCAACAGGCCCAGGACCCCTTACAGTTTGCCTACTGGTCAGCCATTGGTGTGGAGGAAGCCATCCTCTATCTCCTGCATCGCACCCACTTCCATCTGGATAAGGAGAATAGCTCAGTGAGGACCCTTTTTTCTGGATTTCTCAAGTGCTTTTAACACCATCCAGCCCCTTATCCTCCAGGGCAAACTGATGAGGATGCAAGTGGACCCCTGCTTGGTGTCCTGGATCTCTGATTATCTCACCAATAGACCGCAGTACGTCAGGCTGAAAGACATCACATCTGACACTGTGGTCAGCAGTACGGGACCACCCCAGGGGATAGTACTGGCCCACCTTCTCTTCACCCTGTACACCTCACAGACTTTTGTTACAGCTCAGAGCTGTGTCACATCCAGAAATTTGCGGATGACACAGCCATCATGGGATGTATTAGGGATGATAGAAAGGATGAGTACAGGAGTCGGGTAAAAGACTTTGTTGCCTGGAGTGACAAAAACCATCTACTGCTCAACATCTCTAAGATCAAGGAGCTGGTCATAGACTTTGGGAAGTCCAGACCACGCCCACGTCCAGTGTTGATCAGGGGCGACGAGGTCGAGATTGTAGGCAACTACAAGTACCTTGGGGTGTGGCTGGACAACAAGCTGGACTGGACATGCAACGCAGACCACCTGTACAAGAAGGGCCAGAGTAAGCTGTACTTCCTGAGGAGGCTGCGATCATTTAACATCTGCAGGGAACTCCTGTGGATGTTCTACCAGACTGTAGTCGCCAGTGTTCTCTTTTGTGCTGTGGTGTGCTGGGGTGGCAGTATATCAAAGAAGAACTCCAACAGGTTGGACAAACTGGTCAGGTGAGCTGGCTCTGCAGTTGGCATGAAGCTGGACTCCCTGGTGACTACTGGCCATCATGGATGATACCAGTCACCCTCTGAACACTCATCAAAGCACATAGATGCCTGATCAGTGATAGGCTGCTTCTATGCTATCTATCTGTCTGTCTGTCTGTCTGTCTGTCTGTCCGCCCGTCTGTCCGTCCGTCCGTCCATCGACTTTGACCTCACCAGAACCTGACTAAAATCCCCCATGGTCTTCAGGCCCTGAAGACTATGGGATATTATGCACTCAGATCTTGCAGGCCCAGCAAAGCAACCAAGGATCGATGACCCCACCTGCTGCCTCGGACATGCCCTCGAGATAACTGTTCCAACCATTTTCTCACCACACTACAAACCCCACCAACGGATTCCAAGGGAGTCACAGTGACTTACCACAACTGTAACTGTGTTACAGCTTGGCTCAAAAAATATAACAAAAACAAGGTGACAACAACTGCGTAGCTACAGAAGCAACAGAACTCACAATCACCACCGTCATAGCCTGGCTACACAAACATTTCCTCTGAGCAAATTACACAATTATTATACAGCTTATATAGCTTACTATGACCTCAGATAAAACTCAGCAAAGACATTGACTCCTAACTACCAGATTGCGCAGCTCTTTGCAGAAATGCTGATTAAATAGGCCACACACAGCGTCACCCACAAGGTTCAGGAGTGTGTTTATGGGAATTTTTGACCATTCTTCCAGAAGTGCATTTGTGAAGTCAGGCACTGATGTTGGACGAGAAGGCCTGACTCTCAGTCTCTACTCTAATTCATCTCAAAGGTGTTCTGTCGGGTTGAGGTCAGGACTCTGTGCAGGCCAGTCAAGTTCCTCAACACCAAACTGGCACATCCATGTCTTTATTGACCTTGCTTTTTGCGCTGCTGAAGAGGAAGGGGCCATCCCCAAACTGTTCTCACAAAGTCGGGAGCATGAAATTGTCCAAAATGTCTTGGTATGCTGAAGCATTAAGAGTTCCTTTCACTGGAAAGGAACTCTTAATGCTTCTAAGGGGTCAAGCCCAGTTCCTGAAAAGCAACCCCACACAATAAACCCCCCCTCCATCAAATTTTACACTTGGCACAATGCCGTCAGGCAAGTACCATTCTCCTGGCAACCGCCAAACTCAGACTGGTCCATTAGATTGCCAGTCAGAGAAGCGTGATTGGTCAATCCAGAGAACACGTCTCCACTGTTCCAGAGTCCAGTGGCAGCGTGCTTTACACCACTGCATCTGATGCTGGCATTGTATTTGGTGATGTAAGGCTTGGATGCAGCTGCTCGACCATGGAAACCCATTCCATGAAGCTCTCTATGCACTGTTCTGGAGTTAACCTGAAGGCCACATGAAGTTTGGAGCTCTGTAGCTATTGACTCTGCAGAAAGTTGGTGATTTCTGTGCACTGTGTGCCTCAGCATCTGCTGACACCGCTCTGTGATTTTACGTGGCCTAAGACTTCGTGGCTGAGTTGCTGTTGTTCCCAGTTGCTTCCACTTCGTTATAATGCCACTGACAGTTGACAGTGGAATATATGGGGACATTTCATGGATGGACTTATTGCACAGGTGGCAACCTATCATGTTACCATGCTTGAATTTAGTGAACTCCTTAAGGAGACCCACTCTTTCACAAATGTTTGTAGAAGCAGTCTGCATGTTTAGGTGCTTGATTTCATACACCTGTGGCCATGGAAGTGATTGGAACACTTGAGTTCATTTATTTGGAGAGATGTCCCAAGACTTTTGGTAATGTAGTGTATGTCATCTTGAGGTACTTCACACAGTAACATGAAAACCTTACAAAGTTATGCAAAGAAAACCAACAAATCCAAAATTTACTTTGCAGTTTGCAACAGTATTTTTGTAATCCAAGTGCAATCACTTCACTTTTGGTGTATTATTGTTAAGTTTTTGGTTATTAGTTTTTCAACATTCACTGCTAAAAGTCATGTGAATCATTGAAAATTACAATTAAAATGTTCTTCTCTAATTCCTTAATTGTTTTTTAATAAGACATGCCATGATATTGTCAAACTTCTATACATAGTGGAAATTCTTTTAAGATGCACAATGAAAACATGATTATGCAGCTCGTTGAGAAAACATGCATAGATTTCGTATAAGATTGTAAGTAGTTGAACAGTTGGACTGAATGTAAACAATTAATGTCTAAATTTTATTGGAAGTTTGGTGCTGGGAGCTCTTTGGTTGTCTTTTAGGAAACTCTCTCTCTCTCTCACACACACACACACACACACACACTGCTCTGTTTCCCATGTACTCACACAAAAAGATGCAACAACAACAACTTACCGTGTTGGTTCATCGGTCATCTTTCTCTTGTTGAGGGGGGCAAGTCCTAGAGCGGCTTGCATGATGGTAATAAACTTTTTGTACTTCATGTTGCTGTTCAGCAGAGCTCCAGCATCATCACAACACCTGTCAGTCAATCAGTTGCCATGACAGCACCTCCACTTGCCTACAGTAGGTTCAATAAATGGTTATGGCTGCAGTGCTGAGGAGTTAAGCATGTCATCTTGAAGCTGAGTCGTGAACAGTGGAGAGCAGTGGAAAAATGCCACAGGACAAAACAGCCATGAACTGATTTATGTTGAAGGATTACAGTTACATAATTCACCCACAAAATCCCACCACAGGAGGATAATAGTGGCGCTAAGCCTCTGGGTGCTTAAAGTGGTAATCTGTCCCATCTATCCCCTTTTCTTTTCAGTTTGATGAAAACTTTAAGTATTTGTACTCTGTGATGGAGTATTACTTCATTTTACAGTTCTCTTCCTCTCATCTTCCGATATTAATTATGAAAACATATATTGGGTGCATCAGCTCTTCAGCATGACTTTGGTACAGAGACAGAAACCTACCACTGATATGAAATTTGCTGTGAATATTTCAAAAATCAGTCTTACTATTTTCAGTAAATATGCTGTCTCTAAAGCCAGATTTTACAAGTTTAGCACTCACTGGGGTGTTTGTGTCACAAATACTGGCTGACAGGGATTTGGACGTCAATGTCAACTGTTGGAAATGACTGACATGACATGGCATTTTGAACGATGACTTGCTTCCGAAAGGCAAAGGCTGAGGTAGCATCACATTACATGACAAAAACAAAATAGTAATATTTCACAAAAAAGGAATGCAAAGATGCACTTTGATGGCAACAGACTGAGATGCATTTGCACATTTTGAAAATGCTTCAACCTAAGTCAAAAATGCATTCTTTCTTCTGCTACTACTGAAGTTACAGTAACACATCTGTGTGGTACAGTGGAAATTCTTGGTTTACAAATGGAGTCAAATTTATTTTTCTTATTTAATATATTTTTTTTAATATATCATTTATTATGTCAAACTTTATTGGAAGGACCGCTCAAGCAGTTCTGTAAACTGTGACAATCAGACCAGAAATCTTGTTAGTCTGACTGTGAAAGCAATTTCTATGTTAAAATGAATTCCCAAAGAGCAAGTGTCCATCAGAGTTAGTTGTTTATTGCAAAAAAAATCTATAAGTATCCATAGACTTCTATCTCTAAAACACACACACACACACACACACACACCCACAAACAATTTGAGTCCAAGCAGAGACGAAACAGGGAGAAACGGTCTTAGGTCTGTGTGACCTTTATAAGGATTTGTTCAACTCTTTTTTCCCAGAATTGCTTCTGTTGACTGTCTTTACTTCCCCCAGTGTGTGACAGTGAGCACAGTGAAACAGGACAGAAGGATATTATAAACTCTGGGTACCCAAGGCCAACGAGATATCTGTGCCAGAGACGGTTAAGAGACAACTGTAACATTCAATATTAATGAATAAGTATGAAATTAACAAAATGCATTGATATTTGAACAAATTAATAAGAATGAAAATGAAATAAAAGGTTTTAGGACACACTTTTTAAAAAAAAATAAATAAAAGAGTAGTTTCATTTGTTGGCACAACTCCAACTGTTAATATCAGTAAATATATATATATATATATATATATATATTTACTGACCAAGGATATATATATAGTAAATATATATATATATATATATATATTTACTATATATATATATATATATATATATATATATATTTACTGATATTTATATATATATATATATATATATATTATTAAACAAGCCTGTGTTAGAAAGCCAACAAATTTTATTTAATTGTACTTATTCTATCAAGAGTATAAATTAGGTCAAAAGGGATGTTTAACCAGATGTTACCATTGCTGTATGTATATTTTTGACTCAAGAGATATTGTCGTATTTCCAAAAATCTATAATAAATCTATGAAAGAACCAAAAAAAAGTCGCTGAAAACACAAGACTGCCATGATATATACTGTATGGTCTATACAAGTGTGTGTAAACTTTTGTTCACGACTTTATTTCTTGAGATTTTGAGTAGGAAACTCCTTAGGTTCAGTAATGGTATGGTTAATCTACAAATGGCAATGAATAAATGAATTCTAATTCAGAATACTATAAACACTGACAATGAGATGGCTAAGTTGAGGGTCATTGTTTCCCACTTGTTTGTAGTCACAGGCAGCTTCGATCAGTTTGAACCACCAGTATTGTTGTAATCCTAGGAGCTCTTGAAACCTTGAAAACAACTGGACTTCTCTTTTAGGTTCTTCAAAAAAACATGAAAGAGACGTCCAATTGTTTTCCACTGAAGCTCCTAGAATTAACATGACCTAGATGACTGAGAAGCTACACAGACACTTTGTTGTGTGGTTCAGGACACAAGTGAAACTAGTGATGGTGGAGCAGACAATTGACACACATGCAAGATGCAAAAACTCCAGAAACACACAAGGCAAGTCGCTTGTGTAGCCAGGAACTGCATGCATAGACAATGGGTTGTGTTAAATTTAAATTTACAACATTGAACGTACCAAACGTTTTCCTTTTGAAAATTGAAGAAAGCAAATTTGTAGCACCCCAAACTGCAAGATATGTTGGAAGAAACAGTTGGAAAACATTATTATAAACTTCTTTTCAGGTTGTAATGTACTATAAGTCATAAGTCATATTTTACTATGTTCTGTAAAGTCTTGCATATAAAATCTTGCATACACTGTTCTAGCTAGTTAATCTGTCCATCTAACGTATTAGTTCATGGGTTAAATAGGACAAGACCCTACTGGAGCTGAGCTCTGCCTACTGATATTCAAACTGCACCTTGCAGAAGTTCAACTCCATCTCCTTCAACAGCAGTGCATCATTGACTGATCTACGACTCTTGATATTGGCTTTTAAACACTTTGGCATGCTGAACAAACAAAGGTGGAATGTGGCCTTATTACCTTAAATATTTTCTACTGCTTTCTGGCAAAAAGCTAGGCTGATTCACAGTTTCTACAGTGAATCATTGGATAGAGCTCAGGATGAATCAACACCATTAGAGCAGTCAAAAGCAAAAATTGTTTCCTCTGGACATTTTTTTTAATGAGCAGAGCTATGAAGTGTTTTCAGTTTTGTTGCTTAAATACAATAAAATTTGCAATAGTGGCATACTGCAAGCATGAACTGATCTAATTGCTGAAGCAAATAAAAAAACAGGGTAACAGTTTGCCAATTAAAATACAATTAATTATGTGGTGTTTGATTTGGGACCCTTAGAAGTAGGTGCAGTTTATTTGTGTGTGTACTGACCAGACACTTAGCAGCCAGTAAATATTAGCATTGCTAATTCATATTTAACATGAATTAGCGATGCTAACCAAGCTAGCTAATCAGTAATAGCCTTATTAAAAGTTAAATGTAGCACCATTAAGCTAACAATGTTTGTGTTGTGTTTCATGTAACCAGGCTGAAGTGTGTTGTTAGTGTAATGTGGTACATTAAGTTAATAAAACTGGCCATGGAGACGCTGGTTCACGTTAATGTAACATTTAGGGAACTTAAATGTAATTAAAACAGTTGTGATAAAGTTCTATGTTATCAGTAGTACTGAATATCTGCTGTGTCTCTGATGTTAAATGGGAGAACACACTTGATATATACTCCAGTTGCAGTAAGTTTACTGCAGTTTGTGAACAGATGGTCAGCTCAGATGTTGAGGTGTGCTTGTTTATTATAGATACAAAATAAGTGAATGAATATAACATTATTTATCACAGACATTCTTTCTGAAGTCTGATGTAGAGCTAAAACTGATTCACATGTTGTAATTATTCTTACTGCAGTGTAGATTGGAAGATTAAACACCCACAATATGACCAAAGTAATGACTGGCACTGCAGTTAAATATAACATTAAAACTGTAGCAGAGATAAGCTGAAGAAAAAAATCCTCTGTAACTGTAAATGCAAAATGATTACAGGCCTTTCTTTCTTCAAGTACTTGAAAAAAAAAAATTAAATAGAAAAATTTTGTGTTACTTTAAAATGAACCTCTGCTGTTGATGCTGATATTGTGTTCTCTTTCATCAAACTATCTCTTCCCTAATTACATATTTCCAATGTATGGGGGAATGACCCCCCTGCTCGTCAGGGTACATGGATACTTCTTTAAGACATATTGGCTTGCCCGGTCACATTCCACAGGTTACCTATAAAGCACCTGTGCTTGCATGAAATTAGTGATTGTTTGATCTCCACTTGCTCAGGGTGCAGTGTGACAATTTGTAGAAAGATTTCAGAAAGATTTATGTACATGGGTCCCTGCTTCTGTCCACTTACCTGTTGTTTCCCTTTTCAGATTCCGTTAGATTGTTCTTTGTCTCTCCAGCTCCTGCACCTGTGATCCCAATACCAGCGTATTGCTGTGGTGCAGCTAACACACTAAGTCGGAACCCATGTTGAGCTCAGACTCTCGAGTTGGCTAACAGCGAGATGAACCTTCGAGATGAGCCGGCATCCGACTGTGATTCTAACCAACGTATTGCTGCGATCAGCTAATGCGTTTGGTGGTTTCCTTGCTGAGCGCAGACTCTGGTTGGCTGTACAGTGGGTGAGGAACTTTCCTCTAATCGTGTCGACACTACAGAGTTCTTTGAAGTGTATTGCTGTGGTGCAGCTAATGCACTCAGTGGTTGTTGTTATTGAGCGCCAATCTTCATGAGAAACATTATCATGAATGTGATTCTTACCAACCTATTGCTGTGGGCAGCTAAGGCATTCAGTAAAAATCCCTGCTGAGCGCCGACTCCAGTCGGCTATACTGCTGATATCACTATATAGATATAGCTATATCACTGCTGATGCCTCTGATGCATATTGCTGTGGTGCAGTTGACGTGCTCAGTAGTAGTCCTTGTCAAGTGCAAATTTTCCTGTCGGCTGTCATCAGACGTCTCCTTTCTTGCTCCCTCTTTCTCTCTCTTTTTCTCTCTATCTCTCTCTCTCTCTGTTGTATCAGAAGTCAGATCTCATATGTCTAAAAACACACTCTTAGTCCCTCTGAGTGAGGCTTCTCATACCGCAAGGTCAGTTGTACAGCCTTAAGCTGAATGGTTTGCCACCAGGTTACCTCTAAAAAAGAAAGAACATGAGTCACACATGCTTTGCTCCTAGCCCCGCCTCCTGACAGAGAGTGAAAATCTGAGAATGTCAGCTCTGGCAAGCCTACAGGGTGTGCTAGTTTATGTCACCAACATGCAATATTATCAAGAGAGGGCCCACAGTCCTGTATGGACTGTTTTATTATGCCTGCATGAACAAGAGAGGCCTGTTGTCTGTTTTTTGGGGTGAAATGTGCAGGTTCCCCCTCTTCCTGCAGTTCCCAGAGGGAAAATCGGAAGAAGGGCAGAGCTTATGGGAAGGAAGGGGGAGTGTTAAGGGCCTTGGCAGCTTACCCTGCCCTTCCCTGCTCTGTTATCAAGCCTACAGCACCCATCCGCATACTGGGTCCCTTACTACCCCCACTCCAGAGTTGGAGGTGGAGGAGGAGGAGGAGGAGAAGGAGGAGGAGGAGGAAGAAAGGGAGGACGTGGATGTGGAGACTGTTTTCTCTTCAGAAGAATACGACTTGTCCTGTGGGCAGCAAAAGGCAAGCACCACCTCTAAAGGTGAGGGAGCCTACTGCTTTGAGGATGTGATTAGCAGGGCAACCAGAACTCTGGGTGTCGCCCTCTCTGAGAAGCTTGGTGCCCTCCTCCCGGTTTGAGGAGAATGGGGAGACATCCACCACACCAGCGCAGGTGCCCCTTTTGCCTGATTAAAGGACCAAGTGTGCAAACACTTCCATGCATCAGCAGCTACACACAGGTTGCCTGCATCATATCGGACACTGTCTAACATGCAAGACAGGCAGCAAGTTGCCTGTGGGTTGCTCCCTCCAGTGGATCCAGCTCTCGCGCCTCGTGTATTCCCCTCCAGCTCCATTTTAGGTACAGCCGCCTGTCTTAGCAGGAACAGTGGGACTATGGATGGTCTGCTTGCAAAGCTGCACAGGACTATGGGTACACAGACTCACCTGGCCAACACTGGAGCTATTATGTCCTTCTACCTGTTTGGCCAGGTATGGGAAAGCTCCCGGGGTTCCAGCGTTGTCGATGAGCTCCAGGAGGCTTCTTCATGCCTCTCCTCCATTATGAAGGAGCAGGCAGAGGCTGCAGGCAGTGCTTTGGCTTTGTTTTGGGTTGCTTGATGCCACATGTGGCTGTCTCAGTCCAGCTCCAGCAAGGGGATCAAGACTGTTTCCTGAAACTGCCAGTGGACCCTTCAGCCGTGTTCAGTGCAGGTGCGGCTAAAATGTTGCAGCAAGCTCAGGAAAATTGCAGCTGTGCACAAACAGTAGCGGATGACCTTCGTAGAAGGTCTAGAGGTTTAAGGCAACCAAGATCACCGGTACTTCGCCCAACATCAGACCTCCCACAATAGAGACCAGGGGACCTCAGGCCCCAGCTGGAGGTATTTTCCTGGCATAGTAATCGCCATCAGGGGAGGGAAGGATGGTGTGCTCCTAAGGCTCGGGGTCCTTAAACTCCTGGGGTCAATGGACATGCCGATGCATCAAAACAACACGACCGATTAAAGATGACGTAGCAGCAAGACAGAGCACCGTCTCCATTTCAACTTTTGTCGAAAGTGCGGATTTCACACTATCTACCAGCTTTTGAATTGTGTTGATTGGGCAAGTAAAACCCGAGTTATGACAAATCATAAACGCCATACTTTTTTACATGTTTGGAGCGCCTTGGAAGCATCTTTGGTGCAGGATGAGACGGTAAAAATGGATGATTCTGTGGTGAGTGCCAAAAGTGCTGGCAAGAAAAACAAACGGAAAAACACTCCTTTCCTATTAGTTGAAAGTGCACAAAGTTAGCCAATCACACAATTCTATTGTGCTTGCTAGGGAGAAAGTTGGAGTAGAGACAGAGGCGCAGAGAGACGCAGCAAGCATGATCGATTTGTGACATTTAGCATGTTTGGATTATATCGTTAGTGTGTGGTGTAGTGTGATTAGTGCAGGTTTTTGTTTTGTACGTCAGAGCAATGAGGTGACTCCAGAGGGGGAGTGGGGGCGCAACAGGTTAAGCCTGGGGATACTGATCGGAAGGTCACAGGTTCGATCCCCCGTTGTGGCCACTGTGGGCCCCTGAGCAAGGCCCTTAACCCCCAACTGCTCCCCGGGCGCCGCAACGTGGCAGCCCACTGCTCCTAACTTAGGATGGGTCAAAATGCAGAGAGGAATTTCCCCAAGGGGATTAATAAAGGATAAATTATACAGAATGTGGAGCAGTCATGAGCAGGGTTAGGCTAAACCTGACCCAACACTCTGTGTTGTAGTGGACAGAAACTGATGTTTGGAGTGGCACAAATAATTCCTGTCTTATTGTAACACCTGATGGTTTTGGAAATAGCTGTAATAGTTGTACAAAATTGCGTGGGAATTTTCTGTATTTTTATGCAAACAATGGATATAACTGTGCTATTTGCTAAATTTTTACATTGTTTTTTGAAGTTTCCTATTCATATTAGCTTTCTAAGTTATAAAAATGATTCATTACACGTTTTTGGTGTCCACGGTGAAAAATCTAACATTTTCCTACTCTGATTTTGTATTTTTTCTGAAATTTTAGGTCCAGTGTGTTCATGCCTTATATCAAAATGAATAAATAATTGTACAGTCACATAGGTGAGATTGTGCTGAAAAAATACACCAAGCAAAGCCAGATAAACAGTTTCTAAGGTGAAATATAAAGATAAAATCAAAAGTAGTCAAAAATGGCCAAGTGACCCTCTGACCTGAGAGTGTTAAAACGCTAGCCAAAAGCTAGCCAGCCAGGCGGTACTTTTAATCCGTTGCAGAGTGGCATGGCTGGCTTTGGGTACAGGCCCATAGGTGGTGAATACTATGTCCCATGGATACTGCTTACAGTTTCTACACAAACCCCCTGTAGTGAAATTGGCCACCTTCACCTTAGTAGACGATCTCAGCATGCTTGTATATTGCGAGAAGACCTATCCACCCTCCTAGAGAAGAGAGCCATAAGGGAGGTCAAGCACGGAAACCACCAGGCTGGGTTCTACTCCTGCTACTTCTTGGTCCCTAAATGGGACAGAGGCCTTCGTCCTATCCTGGACCTCAGAGGGCTTAACAAGCATCTCTATTCCCTGAGGTGCAGAATGCTGAGGGTTCCCAGGGTCTGGCAAGACATCTCTGCAGGAGATTGGTTTGCTACAATCAACCTCAAGGATGCTTACTTCCAGATACCCATCTGGCAGGGACACTGATGGTTCCTGAGGTTCTGCTTCAAGGGCAAGATATTCAAGTTTCAGGTCCTGCCTTTTAGCATGTCTCTGGCTCCCTGAATGATCACCTGGTGCATGGATGCAGGCCTTGCACCCATGAGACAACAGGAGCTCAGGATCCTCAATTATGCCACCATCATGTGGCTCTCCTTGTGAAGCACATTCATGGACTGGATCTACAGTTGAACAGCACCAAGAACATGCTGCAACCTTCCCAGGGGACAACATTTCTGGGCATGGTCTTGGACTCCAACAGGGGACCACTGTGCTGACTCCAGAGAGGCAGCAGATCTTCATGGCCTGTTTCAGCCGTTTCCAGCTACAGTTCCTGGTCAACTGGGGTCTCTGACTCTGCTTTATAAGTCTAATGGCTGCCATGACACAAGTAGTCCCTCTTGCTCACCTGTATGTAAGGCCTGTCCAAAGGTGTCTGTTGAACTTGGGCCTTTGCCCAAAGCAGTGTCATTGCACCCCAGTAGTGGTTTCTTGGGGACTTCACAGGGCCCGTCACTGGTGGAGGGACTTGGCCAATATAGCAAGGGGAAGCACTCTAGGAGCCGTGATCTATCGGCAGCTAGTCTTCACCAATGCATCCCTTGTAGGCTGGGGCACTGTCCAAGAAGGTTGCGGGGTCAATGGTTCTGAACCAGCCATTGGGTGACCCAGCACATGAATGTTCTGGAGATGAGAGCTGTCCTACTCGCAATTCGGCAGTTCCTGCCAAGGTTGGTCAGGACAGACAGTACTGTGACTGCATCATACATCAACAGACAGGGAGGTCTAGGTTCGCCTAGGTCCGCCGTTGAACACGGCAGCAGACATTATGTTGAGAGGGGGTCCACATCTGAGAGAGTGGATGTGGACTCTATCCAGGTAGTCGGGGAGATTTGGAGTCACTTCGGCAGGGCAGTAGTCAACCCGTTCACCTCGAGGTAGTTGACACACTGTCCACTCTTCTTCTCCTTCAGGAAATGACAATCAACCTCTGGGATGGGATACCCTGGCGAACCAGTGGCCCCAGGATCTCCTCTATGCCTTCCCCCCTTTTGCCCTTCTCCCACCCCTTCTTCAAAGGATCCAGTGAGGCCGTTTTTGGTGGCTCCCCTTTGGCCCCACCTGTATGGTTCTCAGCAGTTCCATCTCTCTTGGATGGAACACCATGGGAACTCCCACTTCAAGGGGACCTGCTATCTCTGTCCCACCCCTTCCCCATGGGACTCAGATTTGTGGCCTGGCCCCAGACAAGACAGGCCCCTTTTCCTAGGCTTGCCAGAGCCTGTAGGACTATGCAGGAAGCCTGAGCACCACCCATCAGGACTGCCTATTTATACTGCTGGGGGTTTCACTGCTTGGTGTGGAACCCACAAGGTGGACCCTTACTTGACCGCAGGGAAATCCTGCTGTTTATGCAGTCCCTGTTAAGGGACAGGGAACCGAACCCAAAAGAAGGTGCACAGAACAGGCTGAGACAACTCATAGTTCAAAGATTTTATTAACAAAGAACAGAATCCATGAAACTGAAACTAAGTAAGCAAAACTAAGGCAGAATGAAACCAAAGCCGATATTAAAAGCCAAATTTAACAAAGGGTTAGGGTTAGCAGCAGTTAGGGAACCAGGAATCCAGTGGACGGCAGACAGAACCAACCACCAACCTCCTCCAGGAACAGGAATCAGGAACCGGAGAATGCAAACAATGGCACAAGCATGATAAGCGGCAGAACCAGGCAGCATGGCAGCATGGCAGCGGAATGTAAGAAGCAGAAGCTACAATCTGGCAGGGAGTGATGAGTTGAACCAGTCTTTATTGAAGAGATGATTGCTCAGGTGTGCTGGATCACAACTGCCTGGAGTTGCTGCTGATTAACCCTAACCCTAAACTGATCAGATCAAACTGATGTGACGCTGCGTGGATGGCAAGGAGGAGGACTTTACTGGATTGTAGTGTTTTGGCACCGGAGACTAGCCGCCGGGGGCCGGGAGTGATCGCGCCGGGCCACCTGGATATGTCCCGGTATGCCAGCTGGCCAGTACACCACTGGGCATGTCGTATTTCAAATAATTATTTGTATCGGATGAAACACTGAGCTATCGTTAGCTGCTGCTGCTAAAGTCCACAGACTACATTCGTTCATTCATTCGGCAAAGACAATGTAAAGCGCGTTGCTGTGGTAAAACCAACTTCTTCCCATCTGCGTTCGACTAGTTCTGCCTGACGCCAGGCCCCAGATGTGTGGCACAAAAAACTGAATTTGAAATTTGAAATTGAAATGGAGAGAAGTGAAACTGTAAAGTGAGACTGAATTAGGAGCTGAATTTTTCAACTGAATGAAATACAGTTTCAATTTTACATCAATACACATTCAAACCAATAGATTCAATTTCAAATTAGACCATTCAGATTCAGATTTTAAAAGCAATTATTCAAACCGATCAATTAATTCAGGTTCAAATTGAATGGTTCACATTCAGATATAAAGAATTCAAATTCACTTTCTACTGGCACAAAATTTATCCCATAGGTTCACATTCAGATATAAAGAATTCAAATTCACTTCCTGTTGGCACAAAATTTATCCCACAGAAGTCCATCAGTTCATGACCTAAAGCTCAAGCAGTAATAGTTTTTGTAGCATGACAATGACCCAAAGCACACAAGCAAGTCCACCTCTGAGGAGCTCAAAAAGATCAAAATTAAGGTTTTGGAGTGGCTGAGTCAAAGTCTGGACTTTAATCTAGTTCTGATGCTGTGGCAACACCTTAAAATGGCAGTTCATGCTCGTAAACCATCCGATGTGGCCAAATTACAACTATTCTGTAGAGAAGAGTGGGTCAAAATTCCTCCATGGTGATGTAAAAGACTGATTACAAGCTGTAACAAACATTTAACTGCAGCTGTTGCTGCGAAGGGTGACCCAAGCAGTTATTAGGTTTATGGGGGCAATTACTTTTTCACAAGGGTGACATAGGTTTTTCAATAATTCTTAAACCATAATTTAAAAATGCCCTTTTTGTTTTTTTGGGTTATCTCTGTCTAATATTAAATAAATATAAATATTAGTTTGATGATCTGGAACATTTAAGTGTGAGAAATATGAAACAATATAAGACACCTGTCAAATACTTTTTCACAGCACTGTATGTTACTTGTTTTGGACAGTGCACATTTGTTTATGTTGCATTGCACATTTTATTGCTTGGAAAAAAGCCTTTCACAAAGCATTCTCAATTTTTAGTTACCATTTCTTGGTGCAAGCTAATTTCAAACATTTTTTAAAATTATGCTTTTAATACGTGACAGAATTAGCTATTTTAAAGTCTCCCCAGGGTAAATTACATCCATGCACATAGACAAACAGGGAGGCACAGACAGTGAAGGAACACACAAGGAAAGGTAATACACTGAGTAACACTCAAAAAAAATATTATAAAACAAGAACAGTAACCAAAACTGCACCGAAAACTTAAAAACATGACATGACAAAGTGTACATCACCTAATAAGTGTATAATTAAACAGCAAACTCTGTCATTCTCCCAATAGTGATCCAAATTTTTATTCTTGTGAATCCTGTGAATGCAGAAATGCTGAGTTTGCCCTTCTTCTTCTGTTGAGAGGCAGGAATCACCGTAACAACCACTGACTCAGCAGGTTACTGGCTGATTGAAGACCATCCGAGTCCTGTATCTATCATGGTCCCATCAACCATGTATGATGTCATCCACAATGTCTTCTCTGAGCAGGGCAGATCAGGTTAGGTGGGATTTCTCTCTATAGTTTACAAGGGGTTATCAGAAAGTTCTGATACTGTTGTAGTGTGCGTCCACAGAGCGAGCCATGGTTAAATGCATACAGCATGAGAGCACTAACTGCCACATGCTATCAACATCAGGATCGGTGTTACACATTTTTCAGACCACTTATTGGTATTCATTTGCAGTTTCTCAGTGGAGATCCAACTGGAGCAGAGAGCAAACATTTCATTCTGTGTCATTGAGCAGCTGGGATGATCCAGCCTCTATGTAGAGGATCAGTGCTGGTGACCAGACGTGGGTGTGCAGCTACCACCAACAGAAGAAACACCTTCACACTGTGAGAGCTGCAGTCTCCAAAACTGGAGAAGGACCATCAGGTCAGGATCACCATGAGCATGCTCATTGTTTTCTTCAACAGCTACATGGTTGTACCCCAGGAATTAATCCCCCAGAGCGGGATTGTAAAGGCAGAGTTCTACTGTAATATCCCAGTGTGTCTGACAAGCCAAATAACCTGAACCACCTGAATGTAAACAGGTCAAGCAGCATCTGCAATAAGTGCCAAATCTCTTAGACAGTGTCAAAATAATAACCCTTCCACTTGAATTTAATTTGAGGTAAGAGGAAGAAATTATAGGGAGTCAAATCTATTGAGTAGGACGGGTGGAGAGGCAGAGGTAGGGAGTGACAACTGTGTTGTGGACAAAAAAAAATCCCTGTTAATCACTGTGCATTGGAGCACCCCCATACTAAGACAAAGACTAAAATAGTCTAAATCCACAAGGAAACCTCCATTTTCTGTTAAACCCGCTTCCTAGGTGCAAAGAAATGTCCCTGTAATCAAAAAAAGCCTTAAATCATTAAGAGAGGTAAAATATTACGTCATTTCCCTGCAAAACAAACACAGACAAACACAAACATCTGTCTGTCTATTAATCCAGCAAAGGTGACAAAATTTCAGGATAAAGGCTTGACTGCCTGTGGCCTTAGTGTAATCCTCTCTATTAGCAGAGCTGTCTTTGAAAAGCTAGAATATGGTAAAAAGTTTGCTTTTTATCCACCCAGGAGAGCATTATTCAGTATGTGTAATCTCCATGATCCAACAGTGAGAAGAAATTCATTCCTATCACTAAGAGCTTTCACCTGTAGCATGTCAAAAATGTTCACATTCACTGCATCCTGCTGATATTCAATACTGTGCCCAGAATATCTGAATGGCATTTTTCACTTCAATCCCATCGACAGCTGAGGCCATTTTATCAACAATATCCCTGTAGTAGCATGGCAAAATACTCAGAGCCAACATAACGCTTCAACACCATGCCACCATCCTGAATTCAAACATACTTGTCTGTTTTCATTGCAGTTCATGGTTCAGGGACTCATCAAATTATGGATATCACTGTAACAAGAACACCTTTGAAGTAATGTGCAACACTGAAGGTGCTGAAGCAGGCAGCTTTAGTGCTCAGACATGCAATGTGACTAGCAATCGTGCAGTCTGAGAACATCTTTTAAAACAGTGCCCTAATATCACCACCTGAATTGTATGAATCTACCACCTTAAGTGCCCAACATATTTGAGGGATAGTTGCCTTAGCAATCAGTGCTGATGCTGATTTTAATGTGCTTTACTTCATAGTTGTAATATCATACTCTGGTCAGAAGCAGACCGTAGTTAACTCTGTGGCTTTTTGACAAGTTGAAAAAATGTTGTCACAAAATCAAGCTGGCTTGGTGTCCATTTCAGCTTGGTAGTGTAGAGGGGGAAACTAAGAGCAAGAAAGTTCCTGCTGGAGGATGGGCCATGACTGGCATTGTCACACATGGATACATGTTATGTTACATCCCAACACGTAACAGAATTTCAGACTTGCACATTAAAATGTTAGGCGGAGGATTATCCATGGAAGATTGTTGTAGCACACCTTAACTAAAGCTATTACAGACAATTAAACTAAATTCCATGACCTTTCCAAAACTTTTGACAATTTTATTGCGTTTCATTACTTTTCCAGGCCTGGAAAATGACATTTTAAAATGTCCAGATTTTAACAGTAAATACGATAGAGTCTTTTCCAGAGTGGTCGTTTAAACATGCAGTGTCTCACCTGAGGATGAGGCCAGACCTTCACTTGTGAAGAAAAATGGATGATACTTCAAATTCCTTTTTTTGCTGAGGTGATCTTTACATGCAGTGAACTGTACAGATCCCGTACTTAGAATTCAGAGTAGGAAAACACAAGTCAAGATATTACAGGAAAGCAATTAAATAGCTTTTATTGATAAATTCACAGAATTAGAATTGTGTTCCAGCGTCCACACTTGCCCTCAGTCCTGAATTCTGACAAACTTTAGATGATTTACCTGTGACAAAATGAAGGAGGACACAAAGGCTCAGAATGCTATATGAGGAATCACGTGGCCTTGGGAGCAGTGTACTGAGAAGTCACTAGCATTCAATGTTTCTTTTTAAGTAGGTCAATCACAAAGTTTAGTGCTATGACAGCAGATAGCTGAGCATTTTGGGATTTTGGGGTTATTTATTCAACTAGGTCATGTTTCTCAGTCAATATCACTAAATAACTCCAATATTACATAACAGAGGCTGAACAGAATGAACACAGCCATTTACAGTGAGGTGTGTTAAGTTTTGTTTTTGTTAGGGTTTTTTTTTTTTAATCTTGAGGACAGGTTTGAACTTTAATGGCAATATCTTAACTAGCTTTTATAAGGCCATCACTTTGAGCTGCTGGAATATCTTGCCTTGTTAATGTTGACACCATCAGTTGTGTTTTGCGGAGTTAGCGCTGGCACACAGTTAATAGCCCAATTAATTGTCATAATCTATAATAAGGCAAGAACCACTCAACTGAGTAAGGAAACAGGTCAGTCAATCTGGAAAATGCCAACAACTTTTGCATTTTATAAGACTGCACTCGAACAAAATTTCAAACACTGATCTCAGGAGGAGCACCCCTGGAGGGAAAGACCAAGAGTTAAGAGATTTCTGGGTCCAGCCAAAGTGTCTTTGTGACATGCAGAGAAGAGGACAGATGGCAACTGCATGTGTGGTTCCTATCATGAAGCTTGGAGGAAGGGCTGTGATGGTGTGTGGTTGGGGTGGGGTTGCTGTTGACATAAGTTTTTAATAGGATAATTACATACACCATCCCTCCAGCCTATACAAGACCTATCTGACCAAGAGGCAGAGTGATAGAGTCCTATATAAATGATGTCCTCCATAATCACTGACCTAAACCTGAGATACTGACATGGTTTTAGATGAGTTGGACTAACATGTAGAGAAAAAGCAGTCAAAAAGTGCTCAGTAAATGTGGGAACTCTTTTTAGACCGTTGAAAAAACTCTAGATGACAACCTTGTGAAACTGGTTGAGAGAGTGTAAAGTGTACAAATCTGACATCAAAGTTAAAGGTGAGAACGTACAAGAATCAAGAAAATTATAACATAATAACATAACTGTGCTTCTTTTCCACTGAATTAGTAGACGTGTCCAAACTTTTGGCTAGTACTGTACATCCTGTGTCTTTGGCTCCCTTATCATCTAACAGTTGTTCGGAAACATACAATAGTTATAATGTATCAGGAATAGGGCAGGTCACACAGGTTCATGTTTACATTGAAGATGGTGGAAAACTCTTTAGAAAGCAGCTGGTGGAGGCTAACACCATCATGAGTGTACACCCAACGTTCACCTGTCCAGTCGTAGCGCTTCGGTCCACTGCAAACATAAGAGAAGAAGGGAAAAAGGGAGCAATAAAAAACTATGGACCTGGTATAGAAAGTTTAGTGAACAGGTCAAAGTTTACAAAGGTTAACTAAGGAGGAAAACAAAGGAAAAGGGGCTTGCATGTGTTGCAAAGTATTAGTGTGCACTTAGCTTGAAAAAAACTGGGCCAGTCACAAGGTAGCAAAGAGAGTCCCCCATGAAATAACTAATCTTACCAAAAACTCATATCACAGTCTTGTCTCTGTTGAACTCTTGGCAATTTAGTTTCAAGCTGTTTAGGACTTTCCTTTGTTGTTTATTGCATACCTGCTGTATTAGGGACAGTTAGGATTCACAAGTGTCTCTAAAGAAAGGGAGCTGCATGCATTTAGGAACAGAGCAACAGCAGTAACTTTACGAACTAGTTGTAATTATAAAATATTTCTGCCACATAGGCAGGAAGTGCAGATACAGTCCTTCAGCAGTTGGATTCACTCTGCAGGAATACAGAACAACCAACAGCTTGGAAGACAAACCAAGATCTGGGCCTCCAAGGGTTTCTTCAGCAAGAAGTGACCACATCCTGATCGGCATGTGCAGGGAAAATTGCCGAATGACATCACAGGAGCTTCAGCAACACTGGTCAAACCAAACTGGTGTCCAGTGTTCCACCCGCACTGTACGTGGCCAACTTGTAAATCATGGCTTAAGGTCCTACAAGGCTGTCAAGAAGTCCCTGATCAATGAGAGGACGGCGTCAATGGGCCCAAGTGCACAAGAACTGGACAGCCAGGAATTGGAAGAAGATTGTGTGGTCAGATGAGTCCAGTTTCCAGCTTTATCTTCCTCCTGCTAATGTAAGGGTACACAGAAGGCCAGACCAAGCATTATCTCCAGCATGTACAGTACCTACTGTCAAGCATGGTGGAGGCAGTATCATGGTTTGGGGATGCACGAGTGCTGCTGGTGTTGGTCATCTCACTGTCTGTAACGGCACATTGAACTCTGACAAGCATTGTACCATTCTCCAAACCCACATGCTCCTTCCTGCACGTGCACTGTTCCATCGAGTTCTAAACTGGATGTTTCAACAAGATAATGCTTCTTGCCACACATCCAGGACCAGTAGAACTTGGCTGCAGGAGCACAATATCCAGGTGTTAGAGTGGCCAGCTCAATCCCTGGACATGAGCCCCATTGAAAATCTGGTGGATTATCAAAAGGTCTGTTTCAAACTGTACACCAAATAAATTAGAAGAATCAAAGCAGTAATTTAAGAAGAATGGGACCAGATTACCCTTCAACAGTGTGAAAGACTCATGAGGAACATGCCGGCCAGGGTTAGAGCTCTACTGTGGGCTAATGGCAGGACAACTAAATATTAATGTGATGATGTGATGGTTTATTCATTTTTGTATAACACATTCTGTTATTTGTTGACTTTGATACAGACAATGTTAAGAACTGACATATTGAAACTGTCAAGAATTTTGTTTTGTTAGTTTTTCTTGTAAACAATAAACAAAAAAAATGTATTTGCTTGTGTCTGTCCAAAGCAGCCACACCTTTTGAAACACAAAACAGATTTTTCCACAAATATTTCATGACAATATTTGAGATTGTGTGAAATTTTAAGGGTGTCCGAAAACTTCCTCCACCACTGTAACTTAATGTACTGTCTAGTCTCGTGTGGACAAATATTGCGTGCATACCACGGAAAAGTGACTCGAGCCTGAATGTCACTTTAACTCACTTTCACTTTAACAGACTGACGAAGCAGCAATATTCCCTATCCCATGTCTGAAAGTGATTTTAGGGTAAAACAAAATGTGGGCAAATACATTTGACTCGTGTTCACACTGTGGTGCAGCTCTTTTCTTACCTGGTAGGAGAAGAAAGCCAGATCTGTTTGTTTGGTGTCTGTTTGTTTATGACATAGGTTCCATGGTGTCCGCCAACCTTCACTGTCAAAACACCACTCTGTACACAGGGCAAAGATTGAACACACTCATGCACATGTATCCATTTCAAACAGAAACCTAAATTAAACAAAAATAAACTTCAAGTGCACACATTTAATAAAATAAAAAAGTACAGGACTGCATCAACGATTCACAAAATGTTTTGATTTAAATTACTTGGCTTCCTTAATTTGATTTTTATATGAAAACTGTCACTACAAAGTTCTCATCTTAAACATATCAGCACTTATGGAGCTGAGAGAGAACTGTGTATTACACTGGAGGGTGACCACTGGTTCCCCTTTAAGGCATGTGACAAATGCAATAAATTTTTCAGTTCACTGCATTTGTCCCTGTATCTTTTCCTTATAGTATTCAACTTTGTGATCATTTGAGCCATAAGTGTGCTGGATTTGTTTTCAGCCTGCTCAGCCAGCTGATCAGCTTCTTTCTGAAGACTGACACACACATCGCTGTCAACACCTCCCTTTTCTTCTTCAGGTCTTCCAGCTTATCTCTCAAAGCTTTTCTCTTGCTGTTACTGATTTGTGAAACCTTTATTCTATTTGTGAAAATGCAAAAAGGAACATTTCATCATATTTTCTCCATGTCTAATGAGGTTTCGGGCCACAAAAATGTGTTGAAATGTCCCTTTTTGTATTTTCACAAACAGAATAAAGGTTTCATAAATCAGAAACTGTGTTCTAAAGAGTCTTCATTCTCTCCGGGATAAACTAGACCAGATTTGAAAAGTCTAAGTCTTGTGGTTTTGGATCAGGACCTGGTCTAATGCAGTCTAGGTGCAGAGAATAGTGGTGAAATGTCCCTTTTTGCATTTTTCACAAATGTTTCACAAAGCAATTATTTTAAAGTCTTTATCCTCTCTGGAAATGTTTTAAAGTGTTACCCTTAATGTTCAACGTGAAATCATAGAATTACGAAGCGTAATACACTTCAACAAATAAATAACTTCAGCCTCGTGGTGACAGCTCCGGTGGGAGTGGTGGTCACTACAGCTGCAGTTGTGCTGTTTGTAGTGGTCCAAGTGGCTGCTGAAGACGTTACGCTGTTGGTCACAGGAAAGTAACCAGCCACAGATAACCGTTGTCTGCCTCTTACAACCGATTTGTGACCGTCGGACTACACAACTTCACGGCGTTGACACCTATTGTACAAAGCTTATTCTTCTTTTCAAGCACTGAAAACCCTTCTCCGTCTTGACCACCAAGGCCTTTTTTGCTGGAATTTACATTTCCCCATTTCTCTGCTCTTCCTCCACCTGATCCAGCCACTTTCCAAACATCCAGTTTTATGGCAATGAAAGTGCTACTCTGATGGAAGTTATTGTCCCAGTGGTATAGTTTGTAGAGCTAAGTGCATGCTAATTCATGTATAGAAGCTTTCATTTGTATGTAATTTTGTATGCCTATTGGTAACAGGAAGTTGTAGGCATTATATTTGCACAGAGCAATGGAAGAAAATTTGTGATATAATCCTTGACATTGGTCAGCTAAGTCTGAGCGACTCAAAATTTCTGCCACACCCCAACATGCGCCACGTCCCAACATGCGTGGGTGTGCGAGGGCCTGTTCAACGCTGCTTGCAGCTTTTATTATTATTATTATTATCATTATTATTATTAAAACTCTAAATAGCCAAGTTCCATCTTATCTTAACGACTTTGTACCATATCATCCTAACAGAGCCCTTAGCTCTGAGGCTGCATGTTTACTTGTAGCTTCCACAACTAACAACAGGGCTGTGAATGATGTCTCTGCTCCAGCACACAAGCAGATGAAAAAAACTTTACAACTGTCAACAGAGGGGATTTAAGTAATGTTATTATGTAAAATCTGAGTCTGATTTGCATGCCATAGTTTCACCCATATGCCATAGCATGCAAAACAAAATAAAACAATGACTTTTCAGTTGCTTAGCTATTTGTGCTTATGATGCACAACAAAACTGTCCTGTTATCTTTATCTTTTCCAACTGTATTGCTCAATAGCAGATACATATGAATTATATAATTATGTAAGTGCATTCAGTTTTTATTTGTGCACATTTCAGATGGCTATATTAGATTCAGTTGCGTTGGTTAGCTTCTCCTGCCCTTGTGTACCTGCAGGTTGAACCTGTGCTTTATCAGACTTATCATTATTCAGTGTTTGGCATGTCTGTTATCCCACCTGTCCTTTCATGCACCAAGACTGAGCACAAGTGGCAAAAATGCCAATGTTTTATATTATTTAAGTATCTGACAAAATGCTTGATTACTATGAAATTAAATATAATAACTATGGAGTGACCCCAGGCCCTGTGCATTCCATGGTGGCACTGAAATCAATCAGAGGGTGCTTGAGCAAGTGGAATTAGGTATGGAATATTACAGGCACATTACGCCACACTGTGTTACTGATTCTCTCTTGTCATTCCAGATCTGTGCTGTCCAAAGACTGCAGTAGTGAGCTACCAGATCATCAGCTCTTGACAATAATCTGCCCTGTGATGACATTAAACTAAACAACTCCAATATTCTGCAATATAAAAATCTCACTTTATAAACCACCTGTGGAGTCCATCTTTGGTAAAGTCTGGCAGCATCCTATAGGATATCAACACCCACCTCCTACATCTGATAGTGTCATCACTCATGAGGGTGCTTCTGTACTCCAAAATATGTCACTAGATGGCTACTAGCTAAAAACCAAAACACTTTACATCGTGATCTGCCACAACATTAAAACCAGCTGCCTAGTATTGTGTAGCTCTCCCTCTGATGCCGCCAAAACAGCTCTGACCAGTCGAGGCTTGCACTCCAAAGACCTTTGAGGTGTCTTATGGTATTGGGCACTGAGATGTTGGCAGCAGATTCTCTATTCCAAGTGATTTGTACCAAATTGTAGGTGATACATTAACTTTTTAAAAGCATGACACTTAGTAAACTTACACAGTTTGGGGCCTGGAACATTTTCAGAAACAGAAACACAGCAAAAAGACTTCATGGCTATTTTACTTTCACCATAACAAAATTATGTATCTTCCACCATATCTCCTGAACAAAGCATGATAAAACAGAAAAGGTTAATTCTGAGAGATTATTACAAAATACGGTAAAGTACTGCTTTGGCTCTGATGCAGCCAGCACTCTGTTGGTAATCACTGTTACCCCTGTTCCACCAAGAAGAACCAGGTTCTAGTTCTGGTGCTTAGTTGGTTCTAATCTGGTTCCTCCTAAGAACCTGTTTGCTTTTCCACTGGCAAGGACGAGCCAAGCTATTGTGTCACCGTAAAATCACTACACTTGCATTGATAACATAGCAGTTAAACAAACACAATAAGCTTATAATAACATCATTGTTTATCTCTATAAATGGTCTTAAGGCTGTTTGTGAGGCGGAGGTTGCCTGTTGCTCCAGCACATCCATGATCGCGCTATTGGTGGGACACAACTGTACCAGATTTCAGCGCAACAGTTTGTGTAAACCTCTGTGTGTCCCTGCGATTGAACCCGGACGTCCTGGCGAAAAAGGACACAAATTACCGCTTGTGTGTCCCTTTCCAATGTTGATCGTTGGTCACGATAACCCTGCCCCATCCCCTGACATAGTCAGTGTTCAGCTCTGGCCCAACAAAGAGTTGGTGCTTGCTAAGCACCAGTTTTTAGAACCTGGAGCCGGTGCTTAGGTGGTGGAAACACAAATAACTGGTGCTAAGTCAGGTACTGGCTCCAAACTAGACCTGGAACCAGCTCAGTGGAAAAGGGGTATCTGTGATCCCAAGCAATGTCCCGTTCACAGCACTATCTCATTGGCTGTTATGTGTCATGAGTAACAGCCAATCATTAAAAGCTATTGTTTACAGACCAGGCCTGATGAGCACATTTACAAAGCAGAGAAGCTCCAGTAAATTAGCAGAGCATTGTTTTTGAAGGTGAGATAACAGACGCTGCTTGAGGTTTAATAAACACTGCAGTCTTCCACAAGTGTGCTTTGTTTGCCTGTTACACAGAAAATAAAAAAATATTTTACTTGTAGGTGTTAGCAAGTGGTGCAGTTGGAACTCTTTTTCCAAAGGTGCTAGGCTATGCTATTGCTAAGAGGTTTGCTCTGCCTCTGGCGTACCGTAACATCTTTCTGAAGTCTGATTAACTTCATCAATCTGTTCAAATTGACAGTCACAACTCTAACAGAGACACAACCTGCAAAAACTGAACAAGAATCACTGTCATCGCTACAAATCAGGACATTGACTGCTTTCACAGTGGCTAATGCTGAGCTAATGGCTACGTTAGGAAGTAGCGACAGATTACCCTAAAACAGTGGCTAATAATGATTTAACATTTGGGCCTTAAAGAGCAATAAAAGAGACAGAACAGAGAAAGATAAAAAAACAGAAGAAAACCAGAGAGAACTGCAGGGGACAAACTGTTTTTGATCTCAATCGATCTGGTCATAGCTTCTTGTGACGCTAAAATGTAATCACTCATATTTCTATTGTACATATTCAGTTCTGGTAATCATTATTAATGAAAAAGCCTACTTATGATTGTGTAAATGTTATACATAACATGTTCCCTGCTATCACGTTATATATAACATTTAATGTATATATGCATTTTATTCAGTAAAAAAAAATCCTCATAATTGAAGAAACATTGTTATGAATGTCAGGTTTCCTGCTATCAAATGCTGTTTATATATGACATTTAATGTATACATGCACAAATCAGTAACAGTAATCCCTACTGAAGAACAAACTTGGTTATAGATGACAGGTTCCTTGCTATCACATCCTGTTAATAAAATTTTTTTATTATAAGTCGATTCCAAATATCAGTTACCTATGATGAATACTGACATCAGCCCTAAAAAAATCATGTCAGTCAATGCTTAGTCAGAAGTGTCCCGAAGTATGAGTAAAAAGACTGACTTACAGAGAAGACGACATCATAGTCTGCTCCAGTGAAAGCTTCATCTGTCAAGTCTTCAAAGAAATCAGCCAAAGCATCCAATGTTTCATCTGCCAGCTTCTCATATGCAGCTTCTGAAAGCTCACTTTTACAGAGAGACACAATATTACAAATCAGTTTAACTATTCAATACTCGCTAGTAGTGCTTAAAAAATAAAATAACTGTGGGTTACCTTATCGGCACGAGGATGGGCTTTCTCAGACTTGATGAAGTCAGATGGATGTTTTTCCTCCAGGCTCCACCAATTCTGCTTCCAAACTGCTGACACAGAAAAAATGAGATCAGCTACTGAACAAGGTACAACAAAGCCTTACTTAATCATCCCAGCCATTGTGTGAAACCACTATGGTTTCTTAACTTTCATGGTTTTATTTAATGTAATGTATATCCCTTGTGAAATTTTTAGTGTCAATTATGTTAAAACTTTACCATGTATTTTCAAGGAATTTGGAAGGTCACTCAGCTTTGTCGCCTCAAATATACATTATGCAATGTATCTGTGTGAGAGACATGTGACCATTACATTTATCATTATTACAGCATTGTTGTATTCGCTGAATGAAACAGTGTTACAGTTTAGCTGGTGATCATGTTTTCTGGTAATATTTGTTTATATTTCACTTCTTGTGCTCCAGATGTTCTTGTTTATGACATGTGGTTTTAATATTTTGTTTGACTGTCCAGAATCAAAATAGCAAATATTAACATCATCATCCTGACAGGTCAAAAGGACAGTTACCTATAATTCAGTTTGGAAGTAGTCTAAATAATAGTTGTAGCTGTCTCAAACATCATCACGACTAGCCCAAATTGTTCAAAAGATTGTAAATAAGTATTTTATTTCATTTACATCTCAATTATCACATCAGAGTACATATTAGTAATTTGTTCAAAACAATGCTACACCAGAGTGCTACTCAAGAATGTTAATTTATAAACAGCACAGATGAGAAAATAAAACATCCTTAATTCTGTACTTATTTTTTTCTCTTAAAAAACAACAGCAACAAAAACAATCAAAAAGTGCAGTTCAGTTTAATTTATATAACACCATTTCCCAACATATGTCATCTCATAGCACTTTACATAGTAAGATAAAGACCTTACGAATTATATACAGAGAAAAGAGAACCCAACAATCCAAAGCTGCCATCGGGTTCCCCTTGAATCAACAATGGTGGAAGGAACCAAAACCAACCCTCCTTAACAGGAAGGAAAAAGAACTTTTTACAGAACCAGTTTCAGGGAAGGGGGCCGTCTACCTCGACCGGTAGGGGTGAGAGTCGGGATGAGGGGGGTGGGGAGAGCAGGATAGCAGATGGAGAATAGACAAACAATACAAACGGAATAATGAACATTTTGGAGGTCAGTGAGGCCAGCAGCTGCAGATCAAAGACATGTAGCTCCAGGTCCAGAGACATCCGCAGAAAGAGCAAGCACAGAAAAGAGTACCATGAAAATACCTGATCGACAAGCAGTATTGGTAAGAGTAGTAGAACTTTAAAATCTTAACAATACCCATCTTTATTGTAAATACGACAAACTTATGGATTCACCTTAACGGTTTCCACCCTTTGGTTTAGCAACATACCACCAGACATGACCCACAAGCAGTGTATGATGGAGAGGCATGTAACCAACCCAGTAGTGTACTGCATTGCTAAGGATATGCTACCACTGAAATGAAACAGTCTTTCCTGACATCATTTTCACCTATATCATCCAGTCCTAACCACCTGAATAAATCGGGTAAAATGGTTAAATTAATTTAAAAAAACTGTGTTCCATCAGTTTCTAATTCATTGCAGATCTGCTTTTTGATGATTCTTGGTTAACTCTTGATCATCCTGACCAATTTTCTTTCAGCCACAGGTGGCCTTTTTTTCAGTCAGCCTAGGAGAAGTCAGCAGCTGTAGTAAATCATAATCACTAACAAGAAGAGCAGACCATGCCACTAAGCAAATTGGATCAACACAACTTTCTACGTTGTCAAAGCTGATCATTCAAGGTGCTTCATATGTATCACCCAGCAGATGTTTCCAGAAGACCCAAAATAATCTATTAAAGAATCCAAAATGCATGTTTTTTGTGACAAAATCACGTGTTTCAGGGATTCCATTGTAGACAATTAAGAATTACAGAATTCATTGGAAACTCAAGATTTCCAGGATGGTGTTTACACGTATATGTAAACTTAGCTAAGGTCACAATTGTACATAGTATCTTAAACAAGCAAGCAAGCCAGTTCTACCTATGACCAGGAATTAAAGATATTTTGAACTACAATAATTACTAGTCAGAATAAAATTGGAAAACTCAAGTCAGAATTCAGCTACAGTTATCTGGAAATCACATTTTGGATGCAGCCTTATTGCAATTATCTGTAATTACATCAGACTATTATATCACCATTACATATTACTAACTCTGTATTTGCCCTGAGGTCCTGTGTCCTGCTTGTTCTCTCCGTGGATGTCTCTGGATCTGGAGCTCCATGTCCCTGATCTGCAGCCGCTGGCCTCACCACCTGCTATCCCTCATCCTCATCCCCACTCCCAACCGAACCGGTCAAGGCAGATGGCCGCCCTCCCTGAGGCTGGTTCTGTCTGAGGTTTTCTCCCCCTCCCTATCCTAGGGTGTTTTTTTGGTTCCTTTCCAGTGTCGCTGACTGCTTGCTCATAGGGAATTCAAATGCAACTATGGATTGTTGGGTTTTTCGTTTTCTGTTCTTTCTGCTATGTAAAGCGCTATGTGATAACATGTATTGTAAATATGCCCTACAAATAGAAAGACAAAGAGAGAGAAGCCTCTACAGAGACAACATGCTAAAAAGGTGAGAAAATGAGTGATCGAAGGAAACGCTGCTTTTTCCTTTTTGTTTTACACATTTTCATTTATATTTTGTTGTGTGATTCTCTAAGCTTCTCTATGTTGTTTCACTGTAAATAGTTAAAAGTTTATAAATATTATACATACAATCAAAGATTGGATCTTATTGTCAAATTGAGATGGGTATTTATTTTTGTACTTTAACATTTATTTTTGTAGCACTCTGTTCCACGCTGAGTATAATAAGCTCTATAAATAATACACATTTGATATAATGCATGTTTTGTACATTCATAATTCTTTTTACACATAATTTTACAATATTTTGGTAATAAATTAATTTAAGCAACAAAAAATCTGAGGAGCCACTTGGGAGCCAAAAGAGCCGGTTCCTTCTAGTGAGCCGAGCCATAAGAACCGGTTCTTTTAAAAGAGCCGGTTCCCATCCCTGATAGTCAGTAGTGATCATTTTTGTGCACAGCCCTGGAGATCATTCCGATACATGTGGCTGAAAACAAACATCCGGTGTTCCAGGTGTGGTCTGTCTATATTCTGGCAATTGGATATTCCGTTCTGAAATGGGTATTGAAAAACAAAAAACGAGTGGTTATTTGATTTTCATTTTAAAATACAAAAACTAAATTTGAAAAACAAGGGGCTTTTCCTTTTCATGATCAAAACGGGATATACAAAATTTTAAAAATGCTTTGATTTTCAGTTTATATTTAGAATAACAAAAAATGAAATTCAGTAAGAGACAGAAACTAAAAAAGGTCAGTTTTTTCATTTTCTGAGACCGGACGTGATCATCAGCAAGACCACCAAATATGTGTGCCGGTGTTCCAGGTTAACTGGTCATATGTGCTGCTCCAGATGTTCCGTTCCCAGATTCATCACAACCAGACCTGCCTGCGTGTGTGAAGATAAAGATACTAGATAAAGAAGACGTCGCCGGAAAACATCAACGTCACTTGTTAAAAAAGTCTATATCACGCCAGTATCATCTACAGACAGCAAAACCAAACGTGCTGGGCAAAATAAAAGACACACAATTTTCAATACGGTGACAGGATTTGAACCGATGTGATCCAGACGTATAAAATGTGAGACGAGCATCTTACTCACTAGCTGTGTCTCGATCAGGGGCTGCATCCATAGACATATACACTATATTACCAAAAGTATTTGCTCACCTGCCTTGACTCACATATGAACTTAGTTGCCATCCCATTCCTAACCCATAGGGTTCAATATGATGTCGGTCCACCTTTTGCAGCTATTGCAGCTTCAACTCTTCTGGGAAGGCTGTCCACAAGGTTGAGGAGTGTGTTCATGGGAATATTTGACCATTCTTCCAGAAGCGCACTGGTGAGGTCACACACTGATGTTGGTGAAGAAGGCCTGGCTCTCAGTCTCCGCTCTAATTCATCCCAAAGGTGTTCTATCGGGTTCAGGTCAGGACTCTGTGCAGGCCAGTCAAGTTCATCCACACCAGACTCTGTCATCCATGTCTGTATGGACCTTGCTTTGTCCACTGGTGCACAGTCATGTTGGAAGAGGAAGGGGCCCGCTCCAAACAAGATCAGGAGCATAGAATTGTCCAAAATGTTTTGGTATCCTGAAGCATTCAAAGTCCCTTTCACTGGAACTAAGGGGCCAAGCCCGACTCCTGAAAAACAACCCCACACCATAATTCCTCCTCCACCAAATTTCACACTTGGCACAATGCAGTCCCAAATGTACCGTTCTCCTGGCAACCTCCAAACCCAGACTGGTCCATCAGATTGCCAGATGGAAAAGCCTGATTCATCACTCCAGAGAACGCGTCTCCACTGCTCTATAGTCCAGTGGCGGCGTGCTTTACACCACTGCATCCGGCGCTTGGCATTGCACTTGGTGATGTACGGCTTGGATGCAGCTGCTCTGCCATGGAAACCCATTCCATGAAGCTCTCTGCGTACTGTACTTGGGCTAATCTGAAGGCCACATGAAGTTTGGAGCTCTGCAGCAATTGACTGTGCAGGAAGTCGGTGACCTCTTTGCATTATGTGCCTCAGCATCCGCTGACCCCTCTCCGTCAGTTTACGTGGCCTACCACTTGGTGGCCGAGTTGCTGTTGTTCCCAAACTCTTCCATTTTCTTATAATAAAGCTGACAGTTGACTGTGGAATATTTAGGAGCGAGGAAATGTCACGACTGGATTTGTTGCACAGGTTTCATCCTATGACAGTTCCATGCTGGAATTCACTGAGCTCCTGAGAGCGACCCATTCTTTTACAAATGTTTGTCAAAACAGTCTGCATGCCTAGGTGCTTGATTTTATACACCTGTGGCCAGGCCAAGTGATTAGGACACCTGATTCTGATCATTTGGATGGGTGAGCAAATACTTTTGGTAATATAGTGTATGTGTGTGTGTATGTATATATGGTATGTATGTCTATAGCTGCATCCTTCTAGGCTGCATTCGTCGGCCGCATATGTCACTGCGGTGCGACGAAGGCTGTCCCATTTCATTAAAATTTCAAGACTGCTTCAGATGCGGCCAACGAATGCATCCTTCTTTTCCACAGATTTGAAGGATGCATCGGTGTATCCTTCGTAGCCCCAAATATCCCAAGATTCATTGCGGGCCGCTGACAGTTTGATCAACAGCTGGAGTTTTAACTGCTGACGGCTGACGGAGAAGATAGATTCATCAGCAGCGGAGGATTATTGTTTTAAATATGAGTATTGTGTTACAGCTCAGTCCAATAGTACAAATGTTGAAGCCATTAAAATTTGTTTAAAAAAAAAACAATTAAGTTACATTATTGATGTGAGCCGCTGCAATTTAAAATGTAATTTTTAAAACTTTCCAGTTGTACAGCTTCAGTTTTAAGCTTTATTTTACTGAGACTGTGGCGATCTTTTTCTGACCGCAGGCACCACGAAAATGACTTATTCATTCATAAATAGTCACATATTTAATCCTTATTTTAAGGTGAAGTAAAATGGTTATTAAATCCTACTGGAGCCTTTATTAGTGGTAATTCTCTGTGTAGACTAGTGAAAACATGACTACCCTCACTTTTCTTGGTTTCGTTCCACCAAGTTATCTGATAACATCCATCCACCCATTATCTATACATCGCTTAATCCTCTGTAGGGTCGCGGGGGGACTGGAGCCTATCCCAGTCGACTCAGGGCGAAGGCAGGGGACACCCTGGACAGGTCACCAGCCTATCTATCTGATAACATGTTCAACATAAATTATATTTGGTTTCTGTTTAGACAGCAGGTATTTAGTGATCCTCATCAGAAACACTCAGCCCAGAGATTGTTGAGATTTATAATATTTGAAGTTCATATCGGCATGGACGTCAACAGATTTAAATAAGCTGTGAACGCTTCTTGTTTAGTCCAGTCCAGTACCACTGTACAGTACAAGACTCTCCAGTCTTCAAGTATATGAAACATTTTAAAAACAAAAATCACAATTTCAGGATCCAGTTCAGTCAAAAATTAGGTAAAATTACTACATCGTCTTATCCTATCAGGATGAAAATTTGTTTGTCAGGGTTGCTAGGCAACAAGAGCGGCGCTACAAAACGTCATGACGCAAACAGGAAGTTCGTCGTAGGCTAGACCATAGACATACATACGTAGACGGCGCATTGATCGCTGAATCACACGTCAACGTAGCCGCCATATTGGATGTGGCAAAAGAGAACAGAGGAGATGCCTTATTCCTGTGCTGCGTGGAATTACACCAACCGGTTTTCAGTACAAAACAGATCACATGGGATTACCTTTCACAGGTAAGACTGAAAAAATACTTTTGATTGTATTTGGCCATTATAACATAATTTTACGACCAGAATTTGCTGACTTTGTGGCTAAAACTATGAAGTCCCGAGCATAATACTGTGGATTCCCGCGGTGAAACCAGCCTCCAAACAACGAAGAAGTCTTTCCTATTTAACTAAATTGGCCAAAAGTAAATACTCTGAATGTTGTTAGTTGCTTTGCTAACTTTTCAAATACTATGTAGGTTTCCCAAAAATAAAGAGATCAGAAAGCAGTGAGAAGCAACTGTCAGACGGGAGGTTTCTCGGCTGGTCCGTCCTCCATGCTCTGCAGTGAGAACTTCAGGCCACAGGATTATACAGGACAGGTCAGATGGTCAGGATTAGAGATGGAGCTCTTCCTTCAGTTTTCTGTTTCCCAGCACATCTCCACAGGGCAGGTCTATAGGCTGTAAGGATTGGATAATTCAATGCCACACTATGCTGAGAATGTTTTTTTCCCTTTCTGAATGTGAAGGAATCACTGATGTATTTTTGTCTTCACTTTATCCTGTAGCTACCAGGACGTCTCAGACCTCAAAGAAGGCCCAGGAGACCCTCACTGGACTGTTCCCAGCTTGTCCAAGAGTCCATCAATCACTGAATATCAAATTGATTAATTAAATCAGTTAAATGTAAACATTTGTGCTCTCTCTCTTTGTGCACATATATTTTTTAATATTGTATTTTTATTTCTTAAAAGTTTATCTCTACATTATAATTTCTATCTGAATTTTCTATGTTTTATATTTCTATATGTTACATGTTATCATATAGTCTTTCTTGAATATGTGCAACTATAACACTAACAATTTCCCCCTGGGGATCAATAAAGTATTTCTGATTCTGATTTATTTAGAAAACCAACCTGTCACATCTAAGTTTCAGGATCTGGTTATTATAAACACAGATGTTTAATATTAATATTTCAATATTTATCATCAAAATAACAGTGTTACATACATTGGTAGCTTTAAAAACTCATAAAAACATTCGAGAAATACATACGTTGGTGCTTACCTTTGTCCTAAACATATAAGGAGTAAACATTTATAATCATCACATAAAAAGTTACAAATGTTGTTTTTGATGCCTATTTGTTTCCCAGATATAGTGGTGTATGTGTGTGGATGGGTGAATAAAGGCATTAACTTAAATCACTTCGTAGAAAGGCGCTTTATAAAGTTCAGTTCATTTGCTTGCACTAGTTTACGGGGCAGATCTGCCACATCCAATATGGCGGACACACTGACGTATCGCAGCAACGGGACAACCCGCTCAATGAGGCGTCTATAGCTGTGTCCCAATTCAGGGGCTGCATCCTTCAAAGGACCCAGCCTACCCGTCCTTCGAAGGCTGGGTCCTTCGAAGGACGGGTAGGCTGCATGAGAAGGCTGCATGAGCGTTTGTTAAATGAGATGGTCCAGCCCGTCCAGCCTACGATGAACTGCCTGTTTACATCATGACGTCTCCTAGCGCCGCTCCTTGTTGCCTACCAACCCTGACAAACAAATTTTCATCCCGACGATCAGGATGAGACGACGTTGTAATTTTACCTAATTTTTGACTGGATTTGATCCCGAAACTGTAATTTTTGTTTTTAATATGTTTTATATCCTTGAAGACTTGAGGGTCTTGTTCTGTCCGGTGGTTCGGGACTAAACTGTCTGAGAAACAAGAAGCGTCCACAGCTGGTTTAAATCTGTTAACATCCACTGATATGAACTTCAGATATTATAAATCTCCACAGTCTCTGGGCTGAGTGTTTCTGATGAGGATCACTAAATGCATGCTGTCTGAACAGAAACCAAATATAATGTATGTTAAACATGTTATCAGATAACTTGGTGGAGCTAAACTAAGAACAGTGAGGATAGTCATGTTTTCACTGGTCTACAGAGAATAACCACCAATAGAAGCTCCAGCAGGATTTACGTCCATTTTACTTCTTCTCCATATAATAACATAAATAAGGATTAAATATATGAATATTTATGATTGAATAAGTCGTTTTTGTGGTGGCTGGGTTCAGAAAGAATTTCGCCACAGTCTCAGTAAAATATAACTTAAAACTGAAGCTGAACAACTGGACAGTAAACGTTTTAAACTGTAGCGGCTCACAACAATAACGTTATTCAATCGCTTTTTTAGAACAAACTTCAACGTTGTAAACATTTGTATCGTAGCTATCAGAGTGAACTGTAACACAATACTAATATTAAAACTATAATCCTCCGCCGCTGATGGATCCATCTTCACTGTCAGCCGTCAGCAGTTAAAACTTCAGCTGTTGATCGAACTGTCACCGGCCCGCAATGGATCTTGGGATATTTGGGGCTACGAAGGATACATCGATGCATCCTTCAAATCCGTGGAAAAGAAGGACGCATTCGTCGGCCGCATTTGAAGGAGTCTTGAAGTTTTAATGAAATGGGACAGCCTTAGTCGCACCGCTGTGACGTATGCGGCCGAAAAATGCAGCCTAGAATGATGCAGCCCCTGAATTGAGACACAGCTTATGTGTATATGTCTATGGGTTAGACCGTCTCATTTAACAAACGCTCATGCAGCCTTCTCATGCAGCCTACCTGTCCTTCGAAGGACCCAGCCTTCGAAGGACAGGTAGGCTGGGTCCTTCGAATGATGCAGCCCCTGAAATGGGGAACAGCTAATGTAATAACGAGTGACACGGCAAGCAACATGCTTCATCTGTATCTTTTTCTTTCTGCCAGGTGTTCAACACCTGCCGAATGAGGATCACATCTGAACGTGACAGCCACAGATAGTCCTGTTGGACACTGAAATGCTGTATAGCAGCACGATAACTATAAAAAAGCCTTTCACAATGATTCTGGTCATCTCTACTGACAGCTGCAAAACATCACAGCTTGCAAGGTAACTAGATGACAAAGTATATGTAGAACTGTTTCTACTTTTGATCTGTGATGACAGTGGAGTTTGAGAGACACGGACAGAGTTTGAGCTACAAGTTTATACATCTGAAGGTTTGTGTGACCGGACAGTGAATCGTATGGACTGAGAGTGTATGATTTAATGACATGTTCTTTGTCCACCTTGGCCTACACATAAATATCAGCACGATCACTTCAGTGTCCAACAGGACCATCTGTGGCTGTCAACGTTCAGATGTGATTGTAGGTCAATACATCCAGTAGTCGCCTGTGGCTCGCTACGTAGAGCGACTGTCACGGGAATATATTTATATTGTTTGACTAGAGTTCAACTTCCCTTTCCTCCTTTCTTTGTTATATTATCAGCGGTTAACATGAAACGACAGGTTAGGACGCGGAGGACTGAAGGTGTGTTCAGTGTTTTGTCAGTGAGTAGTTTGACGATGTGACCTCCGTTTGTTCCGATGTATTTCATTAAATCAAACTGATGCTGCGTGTTGTTGCGGTGGGAGGCTGCTGTTTGTGCTGTGTGTTTCGGTGAACAAACCCGAGTCAAGCTTGAAGTTCTGTCAGCAAAGTGGTGATGGTAGAACTTAAGTAGAACTTACTGTGTTTGGAGGCTGGCAGACAGGGTGCTGCACGTCTTCAGTAAAGGGACCAAGCCCGTTGAAGTGACACAGTGTCCTGAGCTGGAAGGTTAGACATGGTTCATGTGACACAGAAATATGCTAACTGCTAACTCTATTAGCTCTAACACATCAACTCAGCAGTGTATCATCAGACCGCCACAGACTCGGCTAGTTACCTGAATGGAGACGTTCCTGCTTCTCTGCACTGTCACCGTGCTGAGCTGCCTGTTCGCAAGGTGCCATATCTGAGAATAAATCCTGGGTGTTTGACTGCAGACCTGCATGGTTTACCGGCAGAATATTATGGTTGAATAATGTTAGATTGTATCAGACAGAGGGACACAGTGGGAGGGACGCTCGGCTGTGATTGGTGGTTCAGGTGACGATCAGTTTGGGGATTGGTTGCGTCGCACGGAGTGTTTTCTTCTTCTGGTATAATTTGCGGCAGACTGGAGGCAGCAGAGGAGTACTGCTGCTGCACACAGGTCATTTGTAGAATTTGATTGACATGATTTCATAGTTACACAGTGAAGAGCTCTCCCTGTTTTCTGTCAGAGCATGATTCAGAGTTTCAGCCTCTTTCATTGCCAGTTTGCGATTCAGTCTCAGGCTGCTTATGACTACATTGTCTCCCAAACCCATTTTTGTTTCTGACATGACTTACAGAGTCTGCTTTGCAAAAAAGACAGCATATTATCTGCTAAAGAAACCTAGCAGCAGCATCAACCATCTTCTAATCATTGGTATGCTGGGGCAGGGACATCTCTGCAGTAAACAGGAGGAGACTGGGATGCCCTCTCGACCCAGAGGAGGTGGTGGGAGACAGGAGGATGCTGGTTAAGCTATCACAACATGCTCCACCTCCTGCAGGACGATGACAGCACTGGGCAGCTCCTTCAGTGATCAGCAGCTTCCCCCGGGGTGTGTGAAGGAGAGAACTCACACACCGTGAGGGAAACTGTGGTGTGTGATCACACCACAGCTATTTTTACAAATAGAATAACCTGTCAATTTTCCACATTCAAAGGAATCTGTGCAATATCTGAATTTCTACATATCAGAATCTGTACAATTTCTTATTTATTTTTCTACTGATGTCTATTTTTATGCAATGAATTGCTGCTGTAATGCTAAATTTCCCTGCTGTGTCATGACCAGTCAGTCAACCAAAATGCAGACACAGACAGAATCAGTGCTTTCAACCAAGTATATTTACAATAAGGCAGATAACAGAAAATGCATATACAAAGGCTGTGTACAAAGAACTGAAATTGAAGCAGCAATGCCAGAACTAAAAAACAACTAAAGGTGCTAGGCTAACTAGAGTTACTGGGAGGCCACAAAGCAAATGCCCCAAACCAACAAGGCCCAACCTGATCTGAAGGAGAATGGGCTGATGTCAGGCTGAACTGTTTGGAGTGAGTCTGAGCATTCCTGGGGTGTAGCAAGGGTGAGAGGAGGCAGGTAGCAGTGGGCCTGGCATTATTAAAGGCTTATCACATCACATTGTACCTCATCTCATCTCATCTCATCTCATCTCATCTCATCTCATCTCATCCCATCCCATCCTGTCTGTGGGTTCATTCCACATAGTACAAAAGAAGGACTTCCACTGATAGCTTTGCCTGCAACCCCTTGTGACACGTCATTTACTACAGTGACTCATTTCAACTCATGAATAGCACACGTCCCAGTGCAACACAAACTATACAATTATTTTGTAATCAACAGGACACCAGCTGTCCTGTGAGGATTTCCCCAAACCCCTCACCCTTACAAAGGTCCCTAGGAAATTTCAGTGGTTCATCAAAGGCACACACCAGTACCACACACACACGCACACACACACACACACACACACACACACACACACACACACACATTTAAAAAAAAGTGTGAATAGATGAATAGCACATCCTTTTGCTACAGACTCCTACCCCTAGCCCTAGTGTGACTCTTTATTTCATTACCTTTGTCACTGACAACTTCCGTACCTTTAGTTGTCTACCAGACCGCTTGATTCCATCACCATTTGTCAGCGATTAGCAACTGTACGCAAATTGACCAGCATGCTGTATTTACATACTGTCCTCTCCCAACTGTCTGACCAACTGTAAAAATAAAAATAAAATGTTTTAGTCTGTAAATGTTCTGGGTTGCTTACCTTCACAGACTCAAGCTCTTTGTTGGTAAGCCCACTGTATACCAGAATACTAACAAACACCCGACTACAGCAAACTTCACATGAGGACTTTGAGGAGATTTTGAGACACTGGGCAGAAGGATTTCCTTGCTCCTCAAACATAACAAACACTCCTCACACTTCTCTGTATCATTCAAGAGGTCTTTGTGACTTTTTTGTGACTTCATTAAATGTCATGGTGAAATATGTTGCCCCATTCTTGTCATGTTAGACTTTGTATGAGTTACATTTGAGATCCTGACTGCCCCTGTGTCCAAAGTGAAACTAAACATTCTCCCAGACCAACAGGATATTTTAGAATGTGTTGGCCTTCAGATAAAACTGGACATTCACCTTTCCCTGGTCTTCTAATCTCTTTTATAATACTCGAAATATGGTTAGCTATTATGAATTCCCAGTCTGGCTATAGAATTCTATGCATGGCTTAATGGAAGGACACTGATGTAACAATCAAACCAACCTGAAGCCCAAGTTAACATCAGATACTGTAGAGCTCTCCTTTAGAAGGATCCATAAAAGACAGAGACTGTATTCAGCGCAGCCTTCTAAACATTCCCCATTCCTGAGCACTCTATATGTATGAGTTAGTAATTAGTGTATATTGTTAATTTGCGACTAATATATAAAGAATATCTGTGTAATGTACATTTGGGGCCCATATGGGTCTGAGGCTCTGGGGCAGTTTCCTGCTTGACATGATTAATTAAAACAGTGCAATCTGTTGCTGTAAAAGTCTTTTCATGTTTATTACAAAATATATTCAAAATAGTTGCCATCTAGGAATTCATTTTACCCCATCATACTACATCTGCAGTATGTATTTTTTCACACCTCAATGATATTTGCAAATGCAGTTGAATTGCTGAATGATTTCTAACTGTGTAGTCATAAAGTAACACAGTGGTTACACTTTTTTGACTTGTCTAGATTACACTGCGATGTATTACAGTAGCAAACTATCTGCAAGTTTGTTTCCATACAAAACAAACACATATTTGTAGTAACTGGACTAAAACACTGCTCTTCAAAGAACAGGCCAGCTGAGCCACTGGGCTTGTTTCTCAATGGCAATTATATGTATGATCTCAACATGAACTGGCTGATGATTTGTTGCATAGTCCCATCTGAAGCCAGAATAACTTTTTTTTATCCCCACACCTTTGTGAAGGACACACTCCTAGTTTTGTCCTCACCTTTTCCTTTCTGTAGAAACAGGTTGATAAGGCTTGCAGTCTTGGTCATTACGTATCTCTTGGATCGAGATAATCATTTATTCATATTGTTTTATTAATTCCCTAAGTCAGTCATGGATAATGTTACTGTCTTCTTGTAGTGGAAAAAAAGGCTTCATAACTGAGACAAACTGTGCCCTTGTAGGTTAGCAAAACAACATGATGAACAAATGAAACAGTACAAAGTCAATAGTAAGCAGGATTACTCTTGATTTCTTACACCCAGCCACATGCATTTAATGATCTTTAACACTCCTCTGTTATGAATACTTGTTTCTGTGATGGCAGGGGTAATTTTGGCAGTAGGACAGTAGGAGTATTTCATTTGACCACGGCTTTCCAAAAGTGTGGCAGCACTCTGAACTGTAAAAATAAAAGAAGTCAATAGCTGACTGCTTCGAACCAGCCAAACACAACCAGATGCAAAAATTGAAAATACTCCCACAGAAAACTGATGAGCTTCGTTCCTTTTCATATCAGGAGGCTTTTGTGGTGCACATTGCAGTACTGTCCTGTAGGTTCACCTTAGATCTGTAAACAGAACAAAATCACATTCCATTATGTTTTGTATGTCAGGTGCACAACAGATTTAATTATTTAAAAAAGTGCATCTACATTAAATTAGCTAAGGCATTATATTGTATAAAATGTATGTGTATGTGTATCCCTATAAAAAACAAAAGCTAGATTTGCAATTCATTATCCCATCTTCATCCGAGGCCTAACCCACATAAGCTTGGACACTTGGATAAGTTGAGACCCCCTCCTGCAGCACTGATTACCAGGAACCAAATTAGCACCATGATTCTCTTCGATCATCTTCACCCACTCAATACTGATACAAGGTTCCTATATTTTTGTTTGCATGATGAATAAATAAATATACTACAACCATAAGTAAAATTATGTTGCTTGGCTTGAACACTGCTGTGTCAAAATCTAAAAGACAAGACAGCAAATCAGCTCAAGTTGATACTATAATAAGCTAACCATGTACATGCAAATATCTGTGCTAAATACATTTTCAGACATCTGTGTTGATATTTTATATCTGCAACTGATGTTTGCAATGATCAAAATATTTCATGAAAACAGTTCATGAAAGCGTTGGCAGAGGGATGAATGAATGAGTTTTATTAGTTTCTATCTGTCATGTCATTTTATGATTCATCCCTCTGGCTGGTCACATATTAATTCAGTTAACCCGTGCAAACAGAAAATGTGTCATAGTTCAGTTATGAGTTCATTTTTTGTTTTCATTATACAGTAGTCCCTCGCCATAACGCGGTTCACTTTTCGCGGTCTCACTGTATCGCAGATTTTTAAATTGTATATAAAGTATGTAGCATACAGCAGATGAGTAGATGCACGTATGGAAAACGCAGCTACGGCCGCTTCCGCTTGAGCTAGTCGGTCGCTGATTGATCGGCGGTGATGGAAGCCAGCGTTTATAAGAGTGTGGGAAAGGTAAGTAACAGTGTGGGGAGGGTTTATAAAGCGCTGAAATGTACATAAATAATAAATTAAATATAAGGTCGCTACTTCGCGGATTTCGTCTATTGCGGAGGGGTTCTGGAACCTAACCCCCGCGATAGACGAGGGTTCACTGTACTACCCCTTAGACCCACCAGAAGTTCTCAGTATTTCCGTCTGTACTTAGTCATCTTTCCACGTTGAAAAGATGATTTTCAGATGATGTCTGTGATGTTTACTGTGGTGCTGTAAAGTGACCTGTCACCTGCAAATGATGCTGTCCTTAATCTGTCATAATCACCTCCAGGGTTACATGAAGAGGATTCTGAAAATTATAATCGCCACCCCTACTTTGGAAACCCCTGGGCCCATATTCAAAAAGTATCCTAAGGCTAGAAGTAGCTCTTCGTGACATCATTCTTAGAAAAACCTTAGAATTTCTCGAATTCTAAGATTTTTCTTAGAATTTTCCCTTGGTAAGATAAAAGTTATTCACAAAGCGTCTTAGACCTTAAGAGAGCTCCTAAGGTGAGAAACTGTTAGGAGTAGGGAGGAGGACTTTTAAGAAGCCTAAGAGTGTCTTAAACAGACAAGATGGCAGAAAGACTGAGAGGAAGGAGAGATATTCTCTGTACGTTAAAAAACGTTTAAAGACAGCGATTTAATAACACGCTATCGGCTCGATGGTGCAGAAATAAAGTTTGTGGTTGACCTCATCAGGGATGAGTTTACTGTCCCACCCAGTGCAGTAACGTAATAACGCCTGAGATGAAAGTCATCGCAGCATTGTGATACCTGACCACAGGTAAAATGCACCAATGTAGCAGTGATGACTTGGGTCTGTGACAACCCTCTGTCAGCAGAGAGACCAGTCAGACCAGTCAGACCAGTCAGACCAGTACGGTCTTTCACAGCCTCGTATCGTTGCGCAATTTATTCATTTCAATCTCCGCTCTTCTTTGGGATTACAGCTCGTACCAGCGCTTCTCACAGCAACCACAGGACCTGCTGACAGCTGAGTCTGAGTCCACCATTAATATCAAACACATGAAGTAGTAAATGACCAGCATGGACAGGAAACATAACAATAAGCACATCAATATAATCGGCATGTTAATGAGATACATTCAAACATTTGAAGCTGTGTCACAACTAATTTAATTTTGCCGAGTGTCATCATCATGACATAAAATTAATGTCACGATAACACATTTCTTAATACAGTCCAAGTTATATGATCGGTTGATTTTACTGTCCATTCATTACGAGGAGCACGGAGCGCATTTTTCTTTTGTCTTCCCCTTTTTGTAACAACCAATCACAGCCTTTAGAAGACTGCATCATACCTAGCAACGGGGTCAACCACACCTCCTCACTAAGATAAAAGTTTCTGGACCCTCCTTGCTCAGAGTTGCTCTCAGAAACTTCCTGAATCACTCTTAAGCTAAGATTCCTTGCTAGGAATTTTAAGGCTAAGTTAGGAGCTCTCTTAGAGAATTCTAAGACGCTTTGTGAATACGGGCCCAGGCTCAACAGAGCAGAAATAGAGTAAAACTGGTAAAATGGGCCTGGCTGATATATATTGAATATATATACTATATATAACATACAAATAATATATGTTAATATATGATGTAAAAATAGAATACACATTCACTACATGCAAAGCCAATTTTTTATACTATGAAATACTACGACTTATACTACAAAAAATTAACTGAACATTTGTATGTTATTCCAGTTGTTTGAGATGGACTAGTATACTCATTCTCCGGTTCCACTCTTTGCCTATCTGATCATTTTCTGTCTGACTGATTACAATGTCAAGGGTTTTCCCCCACTACATAAAGGCTTAAGCACATCACCTTAGTGTTTTCGTGGAGCACTTTAAGCTGAATGAATGTAAAAAGCACACTGCCTTTAGGTTCAATTCAGGAGGTTGGCCACAGCAGCTCTGATTAGAGCACTATGGCCTGTTCTACATCTCCTGATTGCTGCTCCTCGGTGCCAGACCGTAGCCCAGACATAAGCTGTGTCCCAATTCAGGGGCTGCATACGTCACAGCGGTGCGACTAAGGCTGTCGCATTTGATGAAAACTTCAAGAGTCCTTCAAATGCAGCCGACGAATGCGTCCTTCTTTTCCACGGATTTGAAGGATGCATGGGTGCATCCTTTGTAGCCCCAAATATCCCAAGATTCATTGCGTGCTGGTGACAGTTCGATCAACAGCTGGAGTTTTAACTGCTAATGGCTGACGGAGAAGATGGATTCATCAGCGGTGGAGGATTCTAGTTTTAAATATTAGTATTGTGTTACAGCTCATTCTAATACCTAACGATAAAAATGTTAACAACGTTAAAATTTTAACACTCAGCCCAGAGACTGTGGAGGTTTATAATATTTGAAGTTCATATCAGTGGATGTTAACAGATTTAAACCAGCTGTGAATGCTTCTTGGTTTTCAGACAGTTTCGTCCTGCACCATCGTACAGTACAAGACCTTCAAGTCTTCAAGGATATAAAACATATTAAAAACAAAAATCACAATTTTGGGATCAAATTCAGTCAAAAAATGAGGTAAAATTACAACGTCGTCTTATCCTGATCCTCCGGATAAAAAATTTGGCAGTCTGGGTTGCTCAGCAACCGGAGTGACGCTACAGGACGCCATGACGCAAGCAGGAAGTTCGTCATGGGCTAGACCGTCTCATTTAACAATCGCTCATGCAGCCTTCACATGCAGCCTACCCGTCCTTTGAAGGACCCAGCCTTCGAAGGACGGTTAGGCTGGGTCCTTTGAAGGATGCATCCCCTGAATTGGGACACAGCTACAGTTAGGTCTATAAGTATTTGGACACTGACACAATTTTCAGCATTCCAGCTCTGTACAAGATGTGCTTTAAGTGCAGACTTGAGCTTTAATTTGAGGGTATTTACATCCAAATCAGATGAACGGTGTAGGAATTACAACACATTTTATATGTGCCTCCACCTTTTTAAGGGACCAAAAGTATTTGGACAATTGGCTACTCAGCTGTTCCGTGGCCAGGTGTGTGTTATTCCCTCATTATTTCATTGACAAGGAGCAGATAAAAGGCCTGCAGTTCATTTCGAGTGTGGTATATTCATTTGGAATCTGGTGAGGTCATCTCTCAATATGAAGTCCAAAGAGCTGTCACTATCAGTGAAGCAAGCCATCATTAGGCTGAAAAATCTAAATAAACCCATCAGAGAGAAGCAAAAACATTAGGTGTGGCCAAATCAACTGTTTGGTACATTCTTAAAAAGAGAGAACACACTGGTGAGCTCAGCAACGTCAAAAGACCTGGAAGACCACGGAAAACAAGTGTAGTGGATGACAGACGAATCCTTTCCCTCATTAAGAAAAACCCCTTCACAACAGTTGGCCACATCAAGAAAACTCTCCAGGAGGTAGGTGTATCTGTGTCCAAGTCAACAATTAAGAGAAGACTTCACCAGAGGAAATACAGAGGTTTCACCACAAGGTGTAAACCATTGGTGAGCCTCAAAAACAGGAAGGCCAGATTAGAGTTTGCCAAGAAACATCTAAAAGAGCCTGTGCAGTTCTGGAACAACATCTTATGGACAGATGAGACAAAGATCAACTTGTACCAGAATGATGGAAAGAGAAGAGTATGGAGAAGGGAAGGAACTGCTCAAGATCCAAAGCATAGCACCTCATCAGTGAAGCATGGTGGTGGTAGTGTAATGGCGTGGGCATGTATGGCTGCCAGTGGAACTGGATCTCTTATATTTATTGATGATGTGACTGCTGACAAGAGCAGCAGAATGAATTCTGAAGTGTTTCGGGCAATATTATCTGCTCATATTCAACCTAATGCTTCAAAACTCATTGGACGGCACTTCACAATGCAGATGGACAATGACCCGAAGCATACTGCGAAAGCAACCAAAGAGTTTTTAAAGGCAAAGAAGTGGAATGTTCTGCAATGGCCAAGTCAATCACCTGACCTGAATCCAATTGAGCTGCATTTCACTTGCTGAAGACAAAACTGAAGGGAAAATGCCCAAAGAACAAGCAGGAACTGAAGACAGCTGCAGCAGAGGCCTGGCAGAGCATCACCAGGGACCAAACCCAGCGTCTGGTGATGTCCATGAGTTCCAGACTACAGGCTGTCATTGACTGCAAAGGATTTACAACAAAGTATTAAAAAGTGCCAATTTGATTTATGATTATGTTAGTTTGTCCAATTACTTTTGGTCCCTTAAAAAGGTGGAGGCACATATAAAATGTATTGTAATTCCTACACCGTTCATCTGATTTGGATGTAAATGCCCTCAAATTAAAGCTTAAAGTCTGCACTTAAAGCACATCTTGATTGTTTCATTTCAAATCCATTGTGGTGTTGTACAGAGCTGGAATGCTGAAAATTGTGTCAGTGTCCAAATACTTATGGACCTAACTGTATAGTCAGTTGCCAACCTCTGCTTTGTCTTGCCAGTTTCTGTATGCTCAAGCTAACGCTATTCTCTCTCTGCTTCCAGTTTGGTTTCCTGTCACCAGTCCATGTGTGCCTCCTCCAGATCAATGTCACCACAGCCTCCATTCAGCCTGCAGCCTCTGGTCTCCTCCATTTATCCCTGCTCTGCCATCTGCTAACGGCTAACTCAAGCCATGGATTTCCAACCCACCTCCTGGACCACCAAACCACTCCAAACTGCCTGCCTGCCTTCGCCTTACTCCCAGAACTTCTGGGAGTACTACGACTACACATAAACACATTAACTGTGTTTATGTGTTTAAAATGTCTTTAGTCTTTGGCTGTTGAACTTTCAGATTTAACAGTTCATAGACAAAAATGGCATACTCAAATTAAGATTATTTGCTCTTACCTGTTGTGTGCCATGTGACTCTTAACCAAGTGCCCGGCAGTCAGAGCAGCCATCAGAGAGAGCTCCCCAGCCAGAACGGTGGCACACACAACCCTGGCCAGTTGCCGGGCATTTTCTCCTGGATAGTCCTGACTGGCTCCCTGTACACCCAGCATCTGAACACACACACACACACACACACACACACACACACACACATACACACACACAAAGAACTGAATAAGAATAAGAAAACTGTGGACTGGCTACAGACAGTATAGAATTCAGTTGCCAGGCTTTTAACCAAAGAAGACAGGTTTAAATACATCACTCTGGTTTCAGCCTCTAAACACTGGCTTCCATTACATTTTAGAATTGACTTCAAAGTTCTTTAAAAAAAACTTAAAGGACATTACACGGTTTTGTGCCCCAGTATATTTCTAATCTTTAATCTCAATACAACCCTGTTCATGCTATGAGATACTCAGACAGGTTGGAGAAGACAAAGGGGAGCTGGGCTTTTGAAATACCAGACCTGAGGTTCTGGAATACCTTACCTGAGGACATAAGGCAGGCTGTCATAGGCTTCTTTTAAGTCCAAGCTTAAAACATAAATTTTTTTCTGTTTTTGATGATTTTATCTGATTCCAGTTGTTATTCTGTTTATGGGTTTTGCATTTAATTTCATTGTGGCTTTGTTTAATACTTACATTTATTTTGCGGTGTTTTTACGTTACTTTATGTGAGCTTTGCATGCTTTGGGTTTTGTCATTTCTAATTTCCCATTTACTATTTTTATGTTTTGTCTGACTCTGCCTTCCCCCCCAAGTCATCTGGGATAGGCTCCAACCCCCCACGACCCTACAGAGGATAAAGCGATGTATAGAAAATGGATGGATGGATGAATGGATACTATGTCTGAGCTATGTGAAGCACTTTCAAATTTTTCTCTGAAACGTGCAATACAAATTAAGATAAGATAGTTTAGTAACCTAGCAGTTACACAGAAATTCATTTAGTGTTTTTAGTGTTTTAGTGTGTTTGACTTCACCTGAAGAATGTCAGTTCAACATGCAATAAGATAAGTATCTGGCTTTTTAGCTACAGGACCTTCACTGTGTTCTAACTGTGCCTGCCTACATGTCAACAGACTTTCAGTGTGTCGCTTAGATTAACAGGCAAATTCTTTTTATCAGTTAGGGTGAGAGCAACCATGCTCCTTTTGACCAAATATCCATGTAACACATTTGAAAAGGACAATCAGTGGAGTTAAATAATAAATGTTGTGTAAATACGAATGTTTCACACTGCTGATGCCGTCTGTGTCACTGTCGGTATAGTATTTGGTCCTGAGGCAGTATACACTGTGTCTAGCAAAGCTTTTTCACTGAAAACATCACTTTGAGAGTAGTATGAGTGAAACACATCAGCAGATTCGATCAACACATATTTACAATTTTACACACAGTTACTTATTTTACATTTATCTGCAGTTGCCTGAAAGATGTGTGTGTGTGCATGTGCATGTACCTGGAGACAGGCTTGTTGTGGGGGCAGGTTGGTGCCTCCTCCTACAGTGCCCAGTTCTATGGAGGGCATAGTGCAGCTGATGTACAGGTCTTCCCCTGTTGATCCTGATGGTTCCATGAGGGTGATGCAGTTACTGCTGCCCACTGACTGGGCTGGATCCTGAAGGACACACACACACACACACACACACACACACACACACACACACACACATACGTAAGACACAAAAATACATTAAAATAAACTGATGCATAGTGTTTTCTTACTTTACTATTGATGAAGAAAATAGTACATCTTTTTGCTACAGACACCTCCTAATGTCACTCCTTCATTTCATTACCCACTGATTTCCATAATTCCCTTACTTTTTGTTGTCTACCAACCCCTTAACTCAATCACCTCTGTTATTTGTAACTGTGTGCCAGACCCCTCGTTCTCTTACCATTTGCTCTCTACCAGATCCCTTCTTTGACTATGACTTGTCTACATAATCCTGTGTTCCCTCAGTCATTAATTAGCAACTATATGCAAACTGACCACTATTCTTTTCTGTATTTACATATAATAAACATATAATAAACACCCCACTATAGCAAACTTCGCTTGAGGACTTTAGGTAAATTTCTTCAACACGACTTTACCTGTCCACAGGCTATGAAGATGGCAGCCACCAGGTTGGCTGCATGTGCATTAAATCCACCAATGCTACCTGCCATGGCGGAGCCCACCAGGTTCTTATTGATGTTAACCTCTACCAGCGCTCCTGTCGTCGTCTTCAACACCTACAGCACAGGGACAAACAGGGAACATGAGTTTGAGGCCCTCCTGGCTGACACAGAGCCTCAACAGGACACCTGAGCAGTCTTGCCAGTCCACTCAGCCTCCAGACTGCTTCCTGGAGTGGTCTCACCAGTCTGCCTTACAACCAGGCAGTCTGCCTAAGATGTCCAGTTCCATTGCCTGCCATATAGCTGTGTGCCTGAGCCCGAGGACTCTTTTGTTGTTGACTGATAGGTCCTTTGGATTTGTCGTTGGAGTTTTGTTGGGTTCTCCCTGCCTTGACTCTGTAGTCGTTTTTGTTATAGTTTGTTGCTCTCTCAGCCTTAATTCAGCCCCAGTAAGTTTTATTAAACTTTACTTTTGTTCATTCTACCTACTGTGTTAGAAGCAATGCAAGCCAGAACCAGAATCATCACTGACGAACCCAATGGAGTCTAATCACAGTTTTCAGGTTTCTAAAATTACAGATTTTTGTTCATTATCTGTTAATAGACCTAAAGTCACAGGTTCAAACATTGATGTCAGTAAAGACCATCCAAAGTCTGAGAAATAAAAACTGTTCGCTGTTCTCTTAATTCTGGCTCTTCCTACCTCTCTGACAACCTTAGCAGGGATGATGGCTTCACAGACAGCAGACTTGCCCCTGCCTTCAATCCAGTTGATGGCGGCTGGTTTCTTGTCCGTGCAGTAGTTCCCACTGACAGCCAACACCTGCAGCTCTGGGAAGTGCTGCTGCAGTCTGCTCAGAGCCTGCTCTGTACCCTGCAGACAGACAAAGTGGTAATCAAAACTGAAATGCACAGGCACAACGCATATCATGGCAGTCTTAAGGTTCCAATAACATCTACAACTCTGAATTTTCTGTGATGGAATCATTAAAGCCTGTTTGTCTTTGTCACAAGAAACAATCAGGCATTTTGGTCCTTTCATATATTCATTATGCAGTGCTGTGAAAAAAGTTATCTCTTATAAAGTTGTATCTTCTATTTTTTCCACATTTGTAACATGTAAATGTTTCAGGTCATTAAATTAATTTTAATGTCAGACAAAGATAACCCAAGAAAACACAAAATGCAGTTTTTAAATAATGATGTCATTGAAAGAAAAATGCTGTTCAGCCCCACCTTGCTCTATGTGAAAAAGTAACTGCCCCCTCACCTATCAATCAACCAAATGACAAAATTTATTTAGCAATTGGATCCAGTTTCACCAGCCACACTCACATATAATTACTGCCAGGCTTACTGAATCTAAACATCACTAAAAATAACCTGTCTGGTATTGTGAAGTAGATAAAGGGTCTGGAAAAGCAGCACATGATGCCACGTTCTAAAGAGATTCAAGAACAGATGTGAAACAAAGTCATAACATTATCATCATAATATGAGTCCACAATAAGGAAGACACTGAGTGAAGATGGCATCAGTAGGAGAGTTGCAGGGTGCAAACCACTACTGACCAAAAAGAACATAAAGGCCTGTCTGGCATTTTCAAAAAAGAATAAATAAAGGACCTGGACATCATGGATGAAGACATGAATTCTGCTCTATATCAGAAAATCATACTGGAGAACATCCACCATCAGTTCATGACCTAAAGCTCAAGCACAAATGGTTTATGCAGCAAGACAGTGACCCAAAGCACACAAGTAAGTCCACCTCTGAGTGGCTAAAAAAAACAAATTAAGGTTTTCAAGAGGTCGAGTCAAAGTTTGGACCTGAATCTAATTCAGATACTGTGGCGAGACCTTAAAATAACAGCTCATGATCAAAAACCATCTAATGTGGCCAAATTGGTACAGTTAAACTAAATGTGTTGGTTTTCTGACAGACTTGTTTCTTCACCACAGTCCACAGGTTCTTGGGATTTGAGTCAGGACTTTAGAGAGGCCAATCTAAAACCTTGATTCTATCTTTTGTTGTGTGTTTGCAGCTATTGTCTTGGAAAACCCAACAACACCCAAGAACCAACATTCTGGTTGATAATTTTAGGTTTTCCTGAAAAGTGTGAAGGTAATCCTCCTACATTAATTCATTTACTTTGTGTAAAGCACCAGTTCTACTGGTTGCAAAAACTGCCCCAGAGCAGAATACTACCACCACCATGCTTGACGGTAGGCTTGGTGTTCTTGGGGTTAAAGGCCTCACCTTCTCTCCTCCAAACAAATTTCTGCTCATTGTGGCCAAATAGCTCATTTTCATCTGACCACAGAACTTTTCTCTAGAAGCTCTTTTCTTTGTCCATGTGATCAGCAACAAACTTTAGTCAATCCTTAAGGTTCCGCTTCTAGAGGATAGGCTTCCTTCTTTCACGGCAAACTCTCAGTCCATGGCGATGTAAAACACACCTGACTGTGTTCCAGCAGCTTCTAATTCATGGCAGACCTGCTTTCTGGTGATTCTTGGTTGAGTCTTGATCATCCTGACTAATCAAAATTTCATACTGAGATATGGTAATTGTTCTGGAATTACACTTCAAACTAGTCCTATCAGGATGTTAGAATGAACTACCAATACTCTGACGGTTTGAAACATCAGTCTGAAACCAGAATAAATAGTATGCACACACCCACACGCGCACACACACGACCATTCTAAAAGTTACCTTAGAGATCATATTCATCCCCATGGCATCTCCAGTCTTGGAATGGAAGCGGATGTAAAGGTTTCTCCCAGCCAGACCAACAAGCAGCTTTTGGAGCCGAGCAAACCTGCCAAAGCCACCACATATTCTTCCATATGAGGACAATTTGCAGTGTAGACACATAGTGGACATTCAGTCCATTCTCTGAATTCGAGGTCTGACCATGTCAGGTGTCATGTTTTACCTGCTGGTGCTGTCAAAAGCCTCTTTGACGGTTTGAAAACCATCTGTGCTCTCCAGCCAGTTCTTTACCTCAGCGGCCTGGCAGGCAGAGGGTAGCCTCACTATTGGCCCCCGAGTCATGCTGTCAGCCAGGATACGGCTGCTGGCTCCACCACCCAGCTACAGTAAACAAAAAACAAAAAAAGACTGTGAACACACAGGAAAGGACTGGACAAAATATTAGAAGTGCACTAAAAAATACTTCTGAAATCACAGTTACAAAGCATCTATATATTTCTTTCAGCATTTAGGCATGTGATACTAGTGGTTTATGCTTTCATTTTACTACTACCGCACACCGTAAAACAACACTGAAGACATCAGAACTATGAAAAGACACATATGGAATTATGTAGTAATCTAAAAAAGACGGAGTAGTATGAAATAATAATGGAATAATGTAGTAGCATTAAACCAAAAAATTATTTCATGTTTTTGATTCCCTAAAGTAGCCACTGCTTGCCATTATGACAGCCTGAAATACTCCTGGCAATATCTTAACCATCTTGAGGGGTGGGCAATCTGGCCAAACATCACATGATGATCTTCTGTGGCAGAATCGCGACCCACAATCTAAAACACAACACTCCCTGCAGATTTAGTCAAACTTATTTGACCACATGATTACTTGTGCATATGGCTGTTTGGATACAAAGCCTGTTGTTTTAACAAAATACTAACATCCCCAGCTAACTAATCTCTGCATCTTGTTTTCGCTCTGATTTTGTTCTGAAAGTTATTGACATTCAGACAGGTAGTTTGTATAATCTTCCTGACAGACAAGCAAACAGACAAATAATTCTCTGCAGTTATCATAAAATTAAATGTGGACCTTATTCCTAGCTAAGAGGTGATAAACCATAGTGTGTGTCCATTCATAGATCCATTCGCTATAGCCACTTTATCCTGCAGAGAGCCTTCACCTGACCAGCAGGTTGAGACCCAGAGTCTTCTAGCTGTGAAGTGACAGTGCTAACCACTGCATCTCTGTGCACCCGGCTTAGTGTATTTGTCAGCTTTAAAACATTCCCTACAACCACTTTTTGATGCAGCTACAAAGAGGTAATTTATTTGTAGATGGTTACCTACAGTTAAAAATTGTTAGTATTTGAAAACACTTTTTTAACACAAAGCACGACATGCATCTGTGAAGACAACAGGATTCATACACAACAATGGAGAGATAACAGAGGCTGAATATTTACATTACATATTGAGTGTTTTATGTCCACTCTTGTATATGCCCCTAGAGGCCACATTAGCAGCAACAAATCTGAAACTTACAGCGATTGCTCGACAACCACGATTGGTGCTGGCAACCAAGCAGCCTTCCGTAGTTGCCATGGGAACCTGGAACTGCTTCCCATCCAGATACAGTGGTCCTGCTACACCCACTGGTATGGGCATGTAGCCAATCACATTCTCACAGCAGGTGCCTATAACCTGGAAAACAGAAGTCTTTAAAGCATGAAGCAGAGGGTTACAGGTAGGGCTGCAGTTTCTTGTGTTTGAGTGCTTTCTCACCTTAGAGTAGTCGTAGTCAGTGTACGGCAGTGAGGAGAGCGCTGAAGGAGAAGGAAGCTTTGCAGATATCATCTGTCTTCGTATGGCCACTCCTCTCTCTGGCCTCTCCATCAGGGCTTCCAGTTTGTATGCAGGGATGTGTTTGAAGTTGACCAGCAACATAACCTCATCATCACTTAGAAAACGAGGCCCCAGCTGCATGAGACAGGTGCAGACTTACTAACTATTCAATATGTACCTTGGTCAAAACAGTGGCCAGTAATATTATATTTCTAAATTAGATTTGAAGAAAGAGGACAATTCTAAAAGATCTTTATAATGTATATTTTAAGAAAATGTGGTTGTTATTTACACAATATACATAATGCAAAACAAACTGAAGAATTTTTTCAAACACACACACACACACATATATATATAGCCACTTATTAGGGGAGCTTTGTGTTTACCAGTGAGGCTTTGTGGCAGGCTATATGTCAGTTAATTCCATACTTCAATATCCAAATTCTCTATAGCATGTTTGAAATCTCCCCCTTCTTCAGGTATTCATTATTCGTTATAAAAATAGACTTTCAAAAGTTTGCTCATCAAACTATTAAGCGCATTATTTTTTCTCTATCTGCTGGTACTATGTCAATAAAATTGAAATTAACATAACTGAATTATACTGAACTGAAAATTTGAGCAGTAAATTAAGGTTCTGAACATTTTTTGGTACTTTTGACTGAGACAATATGTATAATGTATTAAGGTTAGTGCCTAACAGGCATCCGTAGTTTTGAGTACCATAACAGGGAAGTGGGTGTGGTGTGTGTTTGTTAAGCCCGAGCTAAAGCAGCTTGTAGCAAAATGTAACAAGCCAAGGAAAGTGTGATGTTTCACAAAAGATTCAAGCCTCCCGACCCATCAATATATATAACAATATGTAAAGGATATATTGACACAAATACAATTCAGACACTAAAATAAAATGGGCAAAAGTAAATGTAGTGAATGAACAGTGAGTGAGCCAAGATTCACTGCAGGCAACATTTTTGTGGTGTTTCCTTGGTACTGACTGCACAGTGAAAGAGACAATAATGTAACGTAGCAATTATTGATGTGTTATCCAGCAAAATGGTTTTGCTTCTGATAATGTTAACAGTTAATCTGTGTCCACGTTTAGTCATCATTTGGGATATTTTGATCTTGCATTTCTTATCAAAAAAAACTTTCAGTGCATTGGTACTGTAACCAATTTCCAATAATACCTGCCTCGAACTATTAATGTGTACGAGTACATCTCATGTTGGAGGTGCAAAGGTAAGCTGAGTAAATGTGAGGCCACACAGAGCTAGTAGATTCAGCTAGCAAGTAACTTTTCTATTGCTGTCGTGCTCTAATTGGCTCAGCCTCAAAGAGAAAGCTACTAAGCTCATTAAAGCCAAGTTAAATCACAAGACTGCCTCACACTATGCAGTCTAATTGGTAGGATAAGTCTCCATGAACTTAGGGAAATGGAAAGTGGGCTAAAGTGACATAACCACTCAGGATCTTGAAAGGAGGTTTCCTGAGTTATCAGCTATAAAAGGGAGATTTTGGAGTGTCATGTTTCACCTCAGGGTTGTTGAGGATGGCCACACAGTCATCCAGGCCTCTGGGCTGTTGGGGAAGGCTAGGCTTATTGGTCTCAGAATGGAAATCTTCCTCTCCTTCCCCCATGACAAAAAAGCTCTTTGACTGGCAATCAGCAGCTGTTTCAGTCAGGGGCCGAATCACCTCATCTAGAGAGACAAGGTTGAGTTGGATACCACAGTGCTACACAAGTCCATCTGCTAAAGCATCATCACTGAAGACAGACACACCTCTCTCTTCCTTGTGGCCAGGTGCTGGGGCAGCCATGACATTGGCTGGGGCGAAGGATAAGGATTGGGGAGTGGGTGTCTCCTGTCTGCAGCAATTCTTAGAGGGTTGACGCAGGCTTATGGTAGGGGTGGCCATAGTGATGGGGTTCTTCAGTGACAGTGTCGACTCCATTTCAACCTGCTCAAAGAAGATGTACTTGACAGCCAACAGCAGGGCCAAGGCCAGACAGATCACCTGCTCTATGTCCATGGTTATGATCCTGAAAGAAAAGACGTGTATAGTGTTTTTGTTGATTTCAGGAGGAAGCAAGCAAGTTTATTTACATTGCACATTTCAACAACAAGGTGATTCAAAGTGCTTCACATAGACATTAAAACAATATGATTAAAAAAAGAATTCAAGAATAAGGACGTTTTAAATTTTAAACATAAAAGTTACAGAGCAGAAAATAGGAAAGTTGAAAACACACAATTACAATTAAAACATAATCAATAAAACATGAATAGTAATTAATTAGAATAAAGTAAAAGAGAAGAGTGCAGACAGGACACTTTCAGTTGCTATATGCACAGCTAAACAAGAGACCAATGGCCTTGGCTGACAGTTGTTTTGTTTTTTTGTTTTTTTTGTTTTATTAATGTATCCTTGATAAACAGCCTTAATTTGCAGACTGGGATCATTAAGGGAGAGGTGAAGTTCATGTTAACTTTGTAACAATGCAACGCTTTGCTGGGAAACCTTCAGTCCTGGCATTCATGTGGATGTTACTTTAGTCCCTTTCAGACATGGGACACAGAGCAATGCTGGCTTATTCAATCTGTTAAAGTTACGGTATTCTGTCATTCAAGCTCCTTTGAGACAAAGCATTCACACTTGCCAATCACATTGCTGGACAGTGACACAGTAGGCATGCAATATTTGTCATTCATGAGGGACTAGTCAATACACCAAGTGATGTATAAGGCTAAATAATGCAATAACAGATTTAAAGTAAACTGATAGCAGCTGATCAAAATGTCTAAAAAAACTAACAGCCAAGTTTATTGCTGATTTCTTAAACAGTAAAACTGAAAGCTCAGGAATCGATCTGAGGACGGCCGCAATGTGCCAAAACATTAAGCTGCAGCTGATCAACTGTGACTCTCTGTGACTGTTCACCTGTCTGAGGTGAAGAAATGTTCACAGCTGCTGTTAGATCCTGACTGGCCCTTTCTCCATGTCAGGATAATTTAATTATTACCTAATTAATGGAGTTACTAATGATACTCTGAAAATGCTCCCAGCTCTCTCTCTTTGGAGACACTCTACCACTGTCTACCACTGTCTGATGCTGCAGATTTGTAGCAAACTATGACATACTAGTCCTAAACAGCTGGAAACTAAACTGCCAATCTGTACGTGACAGCTCACCCGTCTGAGGTGAAGACGGTGTGACTTATCACGTCCTGGCTTGGACTGATCTGCTCTCCATGCTCTCTCAGGGTTATTTTATAATTAAAAGAATTTAATTAAGTTAAGTCACTATGCTCCTACAATGAAATTGCTACATGAGGTGTAGAAGCAGCACTTGAGTAGTGTGTACAGGCTGTGAAAAGCACTGCAAATGTAAAAATAGACCAGTCTTCCATTAGCATTTCTTTATGCAAGGCGGACATGACCCTTTCATACAGAAACAGATCATTAAGTGTCTATATTGTTTTATATTAAACTACTGATAAACAGGAATTAACTACTTTTTATGCCACTTGTGTGTTAATCCCCTCATCAGCATTTATCTGCCAGTACCAGCTGATGGTTGCTTAGTATCTTCATCAATTACAGAGTCTACTGCAGTAGTGTAGATGGTAACTTACCTATATTACACACAAGCTCATGAAAAACTTACTGCTTCACAGTGCTGTGCTGGGTCCACGAACTGATGACACAGCAATCCTAAAATAAAACCTCACTGTCTTGTTTGTTGTTGTTTGGAAGGGCTATACCATATGACTGGTACCTATACCATATGACTGGTACCTAATCAATGGCCTTACTTACATTTCCCTAATCAGCAAAGGGGCTTAAATAAGTGAAAACCAAGTTGTGGAATATATCGAAACGTCTAACCTTCAGTGTTGCAGTATTTCAACGCTCAATAAATAACTGCAGAAACAGTTCAAACAACTTGCTATCCTCACCTGGTTAGGTAGAAATGCCAAAGCGGTTTCTCTGGTTCAATCCTCCTGGGTGAGAGTGGGTCCAGTTCCATACCAACCTGTGGGACACCCACAGTGGTGTTGATGGCTAACGGCTCAGCAATCCAGCGACTGTGGGCATGAACCATCACCAGGCCCAGAGACTGTACATAGAGCAGAGAAGAAAAATCACACTGAAGTTCAGGTACAAACACAGAAACAAATAAAGCATGGGGAGTTTCTGTCTGAATTCTCAGAGTTCTTAGTTGATGTACAGATAAACTCATTGTAGTGAGTGACTTTAATATCTATGCAGATGATGAGAATGACAGCCTCAACTCTGCATTTAGTGCACTGTTAGACTCAGTTGGTTTTTCTGAAAATGTAAATAAACCAACTCGTTGTTTAAACCACACCCTTAATCTTGTTTTGACAGATGGCATAGAAATTGAACATCTTACCGTTTTTCAACAAAACTCTATTTTGTCTGATCATTTTTTAACATTTGAATTTACAATAATGGACTTTAAGTTCTATGACAGCAGATGTTTACCTGATACTACAGCAACTAAATTTAAAGAAATGATTCCATCATTATTTACTTCTATAACCCTATTCTCATGGGATAAGTATTACCTGGGGACCTATTGTAATTTGTAATAATTGCTGAGATCGTCAGTGATGTTAATCCCATGAGAATTGGCCATGTCGGTCATTTGGAAAGTAAAAATTCCCTCGCAAATTACCTACTATATTGTGCTGAACTCCGATGTCCTGGGATAATTTTAACCCCGTGAGAATACGCATCTCAGTGATTTGGCCAGAAATGGGCGGGACCACACAGGCATTTTGGTGGTTTTTGTTTACTAGACGAATTTTTATTAATTTCTGGCGAATGATGGAGGCTGCATTGGAGTGTTGAGAGGAGCTTTTAGGTCCCGGGCCGGTAAGAGCTTATTGGCTCGTCACGTACGGAAAAAAAAGACGAGGCTGAAAAGAAGAAGCAAATTCACCTCCAAATGGTGGATCACTTGCCTGACAGTGTGTGTTAAGAATTATGTTTTCTATTTTTAGCCTACTGTAATACACAGCTAGCTCAATAACCAAGAACATTTTCAAGCAGTGGCTGCATCAGTGAACGTCATTTCCTGATGGGCACCGAAGGACAAGCCCTTTATAAATGCTCTCCCAGACCGTATGATTGTGCACCATTTGTTCCAATTGCCTCTGGTGCCCTGCTTCACCCCAAATATCAATCAAGCTCAGGGTTTCCTCACGCGTCCAGTGCTGGGACTTTTTCTTAGCACCCGTTTGTTGAAAACAAAGTGAACGCTGAGCGAATGTTACGCAATATGTAACGCGCTGACATCATCCAGGGGAAGTCAGTAAAATCTTGGAGAAAAGCTGACTTTTGGTTATCCTGTGAGAATGGGACATATGCCATGTCCCAACACAATGGAGAGCAGCTCCTCTAGTGTTAGTTCCACACAGGTGAACAATCTGGTTGATGGTACTGCAGCTTTACTACGTACATCATTTGATGCTGTTGCCCCTCTGAAAAAGAAGGCAATAAATTATAATAAAATAGCTCCATGGTTTAATGAACAACTGCACATCTTAAAGCAGAGTTCAAGGAGACTGGAAAGACAATAGTGTTCTACAAATTCAGAAAAAATCTCGATAGTAATTTCCTCAAGACCAGCAACACATTTGTTAGATCCCATCCCCACTAGATTGTTCAAGGAAGTCTTTCCTTTAATTAACAGTAATAAATATCATCAACTTCTCCTTACTAACAGGCTACATACCACAGGCTTTTAAATTTGCTGTAATAAAGCCACTTCTCAAAAAGCCTACTCTGGATCCAGGTGTTTTAGCCAATTATAGGCCCATACCCAACCTCCCTTTGATTTCTAAAATTCTTGAAAAAGCTGTTGCAAGCCAAGTCTATAGGACAGCATTCTTTCATCTACGTAACATTGTCAAAATCAATATCTTGTCTCAGAGTGATGCTGAGAAACTAGTCCATGCATTTGTAATCTCTTGGCTGGACTATTGTAATTCCTTATTATCAGGATGTACCAGGAACTCTATTAAAAACCTCCAGCTGATACAAAATGCTGCAGCCAGAGTTCTGACAGGAACCAGTAAAAGAGATCAGATTTTTCCTGGATTAGCTTTTCTTCATTGGCTTCCTGTAAAATCCAGGATAGAATTTAAAATCCTGCTTCTAACATATAAAACTCCTAATGACCAAGCTCCATCATATCTTAGAGACCTCATTGTACCATATCATGCTGACAGAGCCATTCTCTCTCAGACTGCAGGTTTACTTGTGGTCCTAGAGTTTCTAGAAGTAGAATGGGAGGCAGAGCCTTCAGTTATCAGCTCCTCTGTTGTGGAATCAGCTCCCAGTTTGATTGCTGGGTTTTCTGTTCTTTGTTTAAAATTCGTAGGGTCTTCACCTTGCTATGAGAAGTGTTAAGAGTTGACATATGTTGTGAATTTGCACTATATAAACAGAAACTCAATTGAATTGTTACCATGATAATTTTGACTCTCTGGGTTACTGGGTTGGGTTTGTTGTCCTCCTCCTCCATCACTCTGGAGAAGTGGCTCAGCTGCCATATAGGATGCCCCTCTTGGCTTTCACGGGACAACTACAGGACCAAGCACAACATGATCAAACCAACATTACCATACACATGTACACACATAGAGTGAAAACTGTACTCGTACCTCCAGCACCAGTGAGACACACGCAGGGAAGAAAGTCATGAATACAAAGTAGTTGGCCAAGACAGACATACATCCAAAGCAACACATGATTTCCAATTGCCTCACACCTGAAAGATACAAGACAAATACTCTCATGACCTAAATCAGATCTGAATCAAGCAGACTCAGTTGAACTCTAATGATCACGTGATTACTTGAGTAGTTAAAGCATAGTTGGAAGGTTGGACATCTGACAATTCTTTTGGTTGTACGGTTTATGGTTCTGACGACTGGTGGTACAATAAATGGCAAAACACAGAAAGTAAGAAGTAGAGGCTTGCTATGTCTTAAACAGGAAGTGCTTTCAATTTATATTTAAATAGTCATGTCTTTATCAATATTTTACCTTTGTACATGAAAACTGTGGGAAACCTTAGACCTTAGTATTATTCAGTGAAGATTTAAATGACTGCAAGTACCTGACATGGTTCCCACTCCAATCACTAAACACTCTACCAGAGCATCCAACGTGAAGGTAGGTCCCAGGATGGCCATGCCGCGAGCAATGTTGTCCCTCACTTCATCCTGAAAAGGTTCATGTAAAATATACCAATTCAAGCTACTGCTGAATTACACGTAGAATGTTGTAATATGATAAGTGAATATTTCTTCATACCTGAGAACTGGAGCTTAAGGCAAACTTGGCGAGAGCACATGCTTTGGAGAGGTCAATGAGAAGCAGGAAGAAGGGCAAAGCCTCACTGGAAAACAACAGAGAAGGATATATTGCTTTAACAAAGACACTGGTAAAAAAGGACAGTATGTTGAATTTGTCCTTACTTGAGGCCTGTGAGCTCTTTATCAAGAAAGTGAATGACAACTGTGCTGAATACGAAGCTGGAGAATATGGTGAAAAGACCAGCAACACCTGCAAAAGAGTAGATCCAGTACAAAATTTCAGTTTGTTTAGGCCATAAGAAATACTACCTCTACAGTCGTAAGAGTACAGCATCTTAGTCACTACTGGCATCTTAGAAACATGTTATATGACCATGAATACTTTACCTAAAATATATTTGGATCCCAGTTGTTTCAAATTCTGGAATTGGAAGTAAATATAGACAATGGCAATACAGCGTGTGATAGTCAGGATGATGATATCGCTGCTCAGAATTTGCTGTAAAAAGAGAATACAAATTGAGCAGTGGTAAAGTCACAGGAATTCATTAAAAATGTATGGCCCACTTCACATTTTCTGATCATGTCATTCACTCACCTCCTCTGTTTTGGGGCAGTCGAAGTTCCAGCCACAGATCTGGTCATTGCCAGTGAACATGTTCATGGACATCATACAGATGGTGAGTGTGACGGTGCCAACGATCACCTCCCAGGGGTGAGAGGCCACCAAAAGACCGTGGGCTCGGAACAGACGGGTCAGCATGCTGCAACGGAAATATGGAACAAGTATATTGAGGTAGGCCAGGAGAAGCTGGGCATCAATGTAGACCTTGACAAGGAGGTCATCAGCAGAATGATGTGGAAAACAAAAATAGAATCACAATAGAAATGAAAAATATTATATTCTTAGTTCTCATACAACCACAACATTAAATGGCCACACCTCAGTGTATCCATAACAAGTATATTACCAATAATACAATCACAAAGTAGATAATCATGTAACACACAGTAACACATTTCCCTGTAAAACTGCAGTAAAACACTTGCAGCTATAATTGCAAGAACTTTACTGTAATTTGTATAGTTTTACAATTGCAGTTTACACAAACAGGTCATTATTGTGTAACTGATTACAGCAAGAGAAAATGAGGTTTAGTGAGTCATACTATAGCTAGACTTTGAAATTTAGATCTAACAACTTTGGTCAACATTTTAAATTCATGTAGCACTAAAGCTATTAAAACAATAAAGGTTAAAAGATAGGGCAAGTTACTATGGACTGGAAAAGACATTTACTCCATATAGTGATTGGTGAACTTTTGGGTTTTATATATGTATATATATACACACACACATATATATATATATATATATATATATATATATATATATATATGTATATATAGTCAGACAGTAAACCTAAAACCTCATTAAAAATGCTATGAACTCGTTTTAATAATCAATTAAAGAGTACTGAAATATTAGCATTAAAGTTTTATTACAATTTTTTCTTTACCATTTAAGCAAGATTAAATCAATTATCCTACTTCATATAATATCTATCTATTTATCTAATTACTTTCAATACGTCATTTAAGTAGCTTAATAGATTACAGCTGAGCACTGAAAGCTCTGGACTACTGGACCTGTCCGTTCAGTCCGCTCTCCAAAGACAAACAGCACGTATTTCTTCATTCAGAAAATCTCTTATGAGACACACTACATTCTGCATTCATCTTCTAACGGATAAATGGTTGTGCATATGAGAAACAACGTTTTCAAGAAGACAAACTTGGATGAATGCTGCTGTTTCTTCATGCTGGGGGCTGAAATCCATGTTTTAGGTAAACTGCGAGAAGTGATTACAGTCGTAAAATGTATGTGAGCAGACTGACCTTGTTGGAGGATGACAGCTGAGACTGAGCGCTGGTGATGAGCAGACTTGTGCCTCCTCCTGTGAAGCGGACCGCACACTGTCGAGACGGGTGACACTCGGGGCGGCCTCTGCAGTTCACAGTACCACACCGATGGAACGATGGCACGCTACTACATCATCCGACACTTCAACCAATCATCACAAGTCACCTCCTTCACGAGCGCCTTGTCCACGCCCCGTTTCCCTGGCGACAGCGGTAAAGGGGCGTGGCCACAGAGAAGACGCCTAATCTCACCACTACAGACAGACTACGGTACAAAGCTGTTCTCTGAGGGGCTGTTTCTGTGTTTGAAAGTATTTGTACTTTGTCTGATAGATTAGTAATTCTGGCATTTCTGATAAGGCTCTGCTTGTCATTATTATTATTATTATTATTATTATTATTATTATTATTATTATTATATACTATATTCGATAATACTATTATTAGACCCAATAGAAATTTAGCATTAAACAGAAACAGCCTCAACATTGACAGCTTACTACTGCCTGATCACTATATACAGTACTGTGTGCGCTGCTCCTCATGTTTTCTGTTATTGCATATTCCCCACGCTTAAGTGTTACACATCATCAAACTAATATGTATACTGATTTAATATTAGACAGAGAAAACCCACAAGACACAAAATGCAGTTTTTAAATGATGATTTATTAAAGATTTATTTAAAAACCTAGATCACCCCTGTGAAAAAGCAATTGCACCCCTATTGGGATAAGTCTTTTACATGGTCATGGAGGAATTTTGCCCACTCTTCTCTGTAGAATAGTTTTAATTCTTTTACATTAGATGGTTTTCAAGCATGAATTACTCTTTTAAGGTCTTACCACAGCATCTCAGTCAGATTCAAGTCCAGCCTTGACTCGACCATTTCAAAACCTTTGTTTTGTTCTTTTTGAGCCACTCAGAGGTTGACTTGCTTGTTTCCTTTGGGTCATTGTCTTGCTGCATAAACCATTTGTGCTTGAGCTTTAGGTCATGAACTGATAGGTGGATATTCTCCAGGAGGATTTCCTGACACAGAGCAGAATTCATGACTCCATCACTTATGACAAGTCGTCCAGGTCTTGTGGAAGCAAAGCACCTGCAAACCATCACACTACCACCACCATGTTTACTGTTGGTGTGATGTTCTTCTAGTGAGATGTTTTAGCTTTACACCAGATGTAGGACCCATGTCTTACATAAAGTTCCACCTCTGACTCATCGGTCCACAGGATGTTACCCCAAAAGTCTTGGGGCTTTTCCAGATTTTTTTTTTCGCAAATGCCAGACAAACCTTTATGTTCTTTTTTGGTCAGTAGTGGTTTGCGCCTTGCAGCTCTCCCATGGATGCCATTTTCGTGGAATCATGTACACTGACCTTAACTGAGTCTAGTGAGGCCTGCAGTTCTATCTATCTATACGATGTCTAAATGACAATGTTTCCCTTGCCGCCATCCCACTGTTACCTGCTATTTATATAACCTAATTTTTTTTACTGCTTGGAATATATTTTAAAGTCCAAGTCAGCTCATATAATGCAGATTTGCACCTGCCTAAAAGTGATTTCAACCCCAGCAATGTGACTGAAATGTTATTGATGCTTCCAAATAACGCAAATAAAAGACCCATCAGTAAATCCTGTTCATACAGTGTAGTTTCCAAACATAATCCAGGATATCAGACATAGCAAACACATACAGGCTACACATCGGAAGCAAACAATGCTGTTGTGTTGCCTATAAACAGTAAGTTTAATGCCTGATCACACTGAACTACAAACATTCCTTTAGTCAGAGTTAGTAGAACTGTTAAAGTTCCACAGGGACACACAATGACTGTCGCCACAGAGCAGTGTGTGCCACAGATACACGGCTCCGTCTGATCACGTGACCCAGCCAGCACTCCTGCGCACGGCGGCCGGCTGTGACCGCTTTGTGAGCAAACATCAGGCTGTGAGCGTATGTATGTCTATGAGCGTAACTACCAGAACCTAACCGGTAGGTGGCAAGAGACTCTGTTATTCTGTCTGTCTGTCTGTTATTCGCTGAGATTTTCAACTTTACTTACTGAGTTTGCTCTGGGGATTTTTATCACACAACAGAGGAAGGTAGGACAGTGATTTCAGGCATTTGTTATGGGGAAACATAAAACCGAAATAGAGAAATGCGTGACTTTAAACATGAATATAATTGCCATTTTCCATTGGGCTTAACAGTGGTTTCCCCTTCTTGTGGCTGGAGGCAAGACTGTGTAGGTCCATGAGATATCAGACATGTTGCTGTGGTATGACAGGAAAAATCCACATTCACGTTTCAAATGATACTCCTGCTTACACTGAAAATGTAAATAGGTTGAACACATATTTTAGAAAGTGAAATTCAAACCCTGTTGCTCTGCCATTGCAGGCACTATTTGGCCACCTTTACAAAATGGCGGCCAGAGATTTTGTATTAAGTGGAGATGGGCCGATTCATGTGGAAGCATTAATGGCCGTCATTATGTGTAAATTATTGGCCGTTTTTTTAAAAGATGTTCTTCTTTGTTTTATTTACCCCTTAACTCCTTGTAGTTGTCCGTTGTTGTTTGTTATTGCACAGTTTTACAGTAATGCCACTATTTCTTTATATCCCACTGAATCAGCTTGTACTTTAAAGCCAGTCTACTGCTAAGGTAATGGAAGGCCAGCATGTTTACCTTGTTTGGGGAGGTTATTTGGGTAGGTAAGTAAAACAGAGTTTGGTTTCTCTGTTGTTTGAAAAGCAACACCAATGAAGCCCTAACTTTATTTCTCATTGGTGTTTATTAGTAGCTGCTAGCTAAAAACAAAATACAGCAAACTGGCATGTCTTTGGAATGTAGTTAGTAAAATCCCTGCTTCCTAGTACAGTGGTACAGGAAAAATAGTTTGTTACTTGTAGTATTTATAATAATGACCTTTTTTAACATTTTAAAGTCAAAGGTTGTGTCACATATAGTAACTTTATATGTTTTTATAAGGCACAATTGAGTATAACTCTCTGATAGGAAGTGAAATTAATAACATTCTACTCAAAACCCAGCAGAAACACTTTGAACTGAATGATAAACCTCATAAATTACTTTCAAGACAACTTAAAGGTGAACAGGCAAAATCAGCTATTTACAAAATACAGTCAAAAACTGGGCAAATACTGACAGATCAAAAAGATATTAATCAATGTTTTAGAGAGTTTTATTCTGAACTTTATACTTCAACTTCCATAGGAACAAATAGAGATTACTCTCAATTTTTTGATTCTTTGAACTTGCCACAGTTAAATGATGCAAACCAGAAATTTCTGGAAAGGGATTTTTCAGTTAGTGAGCTAAATGAGGCAATCGAGGCATTCCCTACTGGTAAATGTCCTGGACCAGACGGGCTTGGAGCTGAATTCTACCAAGCATTTAAGGACATTTTAACTCCCTACTTACTCAGGATGATAAATGATTCAGTAGCTAATAATAGACTTCCACAGTCCTTGTACAAAGCAAACATATGCCTGTTATCAAAAAGTGGAAAAGATCCCATAGATCCTGCTAATTACAGGCCTATCTCTCTACTTAATGTAGACCACAAAATTTTAACTAAAGTTCTTGCTACCAGATTAAATAATTTAATTGAAACTATTATTCATCCGGATCAAGTAGGCTTCATTCCAGGTAGGCTTTCCTTTTTTAATGTCCGTCGAGTGATGAATATACTTTATTCTGACACGTGAAAATACCAAAGCAGCTGTTATAACATTGGATGCCCAGAAAGCATTTGATTCCATTGAATGGCCATACTTATTTGAAACTTTAAAGAGGTTTGGTTTTGGAAACACCTTCGTGAATTGGATTAAAATGATTTACAGTTCTCCTGTATCTTATGTTTTAACTAATAATGTCCTATCTGAGCCATTCAGTTTATATCGAGGTGTGAGACAAGGGGATTGCCTGTCTCCTTTGTTGTTTAATATAGCGTTGGAACCTCTGGCAATTGGGATGAGAAATCACCCACATATAAAGGGTGTAGCAGCTGGTGGATCAGAATGTCTTGTGACGCTTTATGCAGATGATTTACTTATCACTTTAACAAATCCTGAAGAAAGCATACCTTATCTCCTACAGTATATAAGGATGTTTGGTAAAATCTCTGGCTACACAATAAACTGGGATAAAAGTGAACTTATGTTCACTAAGGAAAATAGGACTGTAAAAAGCTGTCCCTTCAAGATAGTCCAGGACTATATAACTTACTTAGGCATAAAAATCTCCAAAAACCCAAAACAGTTATTAAGATTAAATTTACTAGAGGGGGTACATAAATTAAAACGTAGTATAGAATACTGGAGGACTCTACCGCTATCTATGATCGGCAGAGTTAATGCTATTAAAATGGTATCACTACCAAAATTCTTGCACCTGTTTCAAAATTTGCCAATTTGGATCACATCTGATTTTTTTAAGAAGCTTGAGACAATTATTATGGATTTTGTTTGGGGTTACAAAAAACATAGACTTTCTAAAAAACATTTATACAGGCCGACTAAGGATGGTGGTCTTGGTCTTCCAGTATTTAGGGATTATTATTGGGCAGCAAATGCTAGGGCAATGGCATACTGGCAGTGGGGTTCTCCAGACCACCAATCACTGAATTCTGCCCCCCTCTGGCTAAAACTGGAGCTTGCATCTTTGGAAAAACCATACTCTTCCCTTTCTTCTTTACGTTTTACCAACCTTTCTTCTGGTATCAAATCAGTTAGTCGTAGTTTGGTTGTGAGAAATTCTCTTAAAATTCTCAACCAAATAAGAAATGTCTTTAAAACTCCTGGCATATCGGCTTATACTCCTGTCTGCCATAATCATGCTTTTGTTCCAGCATTGCTTGACAGTACATTTTTGTTGTGGTCTGCCAAAGGGTTGAGGTGTGTAGGGGATTTCTATGTAGACAACAGTTTTGCATCATTTCAGCAGTTAAGGTCCAAATATGATATTCCTCATTCCGGTTTTTTTCGTTATATGCAATTGAGGCACTTTGTGCGAGAAAACATCTCTCACTTTGAGTCAAACTGTGAGAGATATGCCCTTTTTGAATTGTTTTCTCTTCCACCTAGCAGTAAGAAGCTCATTACTAAATTTGTTAGATATTTTTCAGAAGACTCAGTATCTGCCGATAGTATTAAGAAAGCATGGGAAAGAGAAACTGTTGTCCTTTCTGATGAACTGTGGAAAACTGCTTTTTCCCGTATCCATAGCTGCTCAATGAACAGCAGACATAGGTTGATACAGTTTGAAGTAATTCATCGTTTTTATTATTCTAAAGACAAGCTTCACAAGTTCTACCCCTCTGTTTCTCTTAAATGTGATAAATGTAATGTCAGTGATGGTACAATGTTGCATTTATTGTGGGACTGTCCGTTAATTTATCAGTTCTGGGTCAAAATTTTTGTTTTTTTCTCCGAGGTTTATAAGAGGAAGCTCCCCCCTGACAAGGAGTTTGCTCTTTTTGGAGCCTCAGAGGATTCATCTGTGCTTCCTGCACACATACTAGCAGCTCTCCTAATGGGCATGGTACTAGCAAAGAAAAATATTTTAAAAAATTGGAAAACACCAACCTGCGAAACAGTCACTTTAAATTCCAAACATGGGACCCCCTTCTGCAACATTTGGGATCATCCTAACTACATCTGTATTCTTTATTATATTTCTTCTTTTACTGCTCATTTCCCTGTACAAAGATGTTTAAGGATTGCCATGGAAGCCTTTTTGCTTATTTGTTGTTCCCATTGTCAAGTGCTATTATGAATTCCCTTCTCATTAGTCAGAAAAGCATGTTTGTGCGTGTGTGTGTGTGTGTGTGTGTGTGTGTGTGTGTGTGTGTGTGTGTGTGTGTGTGTGTGTGTGTGTGTGTGTATTGGTGACTTCGTTGTTGTTTTTTGTTTGTTTGTTTTTTTTTGTAGAGGGGCTTGAGAAAGGGGTTGGAGATATGATTGTTTTGTTTTCTGTTTTGGTATTACCAATTCATCAATACATTTAAAAAAATAAAAAATAAATAAGGCACATATAGCTAGCTAGCTGTTACAAAAATGCTTAAGGTATGCATAGAGTAGATACAGTATGCAACAGACATGCGACATGTGCCCCATCACTTAAATGTCAAATAATTCATGTTCCTGCTATAATTGCATCACCTTACAGTAATTGCATTTCTTCTAAGTTGAACAGTAGGGTATTTGCTCAAATGTAAAACTAAAAGTTGACAGTTTAGATTTGCTATAATAAAAATACAAGACTCACAGTTAAAAGTCAAGGTAACATGAGTCTGTAAACCTTTCATGACTGAGATTCAATCTGTTTTGCTTTTTAGTCCACCTTTATTTTAATGACAAAATACTTTTCTGTTTTTTACTAGAGAGGTTGTGTTGCTCTGCCATTCTCTCTGGGAGTCATCTTGACAGTCAGTGTTTTGATATATCCGCAGACATAGACATGAGACGTGATTCAATTTTAAAATCATTTGATATTGCACAGGGTTGTACTCATTTCTGTAGTATACTGCAGCTAGCTAAATATTATTATGATTATTTTAGTAACAGTAATTTTAGTGAGATGGGGGTCACAATATTTAAAGCAGGTAGTTTAATCTTCTGGCCAGTGATGTAGCTTTAGCCTAGATTTTACCGTTTTTAAAGATTGTGTTGGATTATAGATATTGATAAAAGTAAAACTTTGGACATTGTATATCTTATGAAAGATTTTTATAAAACAAAAAAGATTTTTGAACAGATGTAGATGCATGATGAGACAGCGGGCTCCTTGCATTTGTGATGCAAAAACTAGTTTGTTCATCTAAATTAAACGTACCCTTCCTGCCATGCATCCACAATAGCATTGCACAAGCCCTGCGATGGACTGGCTACATGTCCAGGGTGAACCCTGCCTTTGCTGTAAGTCAGCTGGGTTATGCTCCAGCACCCTAAAGAGGATGAAGCTGTGTATAGATAATGGATGGATGTATACTACTCAAAATATAATTGGAAAAAGTTAAAAGGAAACCTCAAATGCGTGTACAATTTTTTTCTCAAGGCAGGACTACTGTCAGGCATTTAAATTTCTTTACTAGTTTTAATTTAGGCATACAACAGCCTAAATTTGCAATGTTCAGCTGTGTTATGAGAAGAAAAATATGCATAAATGTAAAAAACTGATTAATACTGAAAGGACTTTTATTTTTACTCTACTCAGATGCTCCAATTCATTGAACTCTAGCGAACTCTAACCCGTGTGCATGTTAAGCCTTCCTTCCATATGTCATAGATCAAATGGTTAATGAAGAAAACAAAATAACTGACATATTGATCAGTAATTTCTGTCATTGTTAGTTGCAGTCCTATCCAGGAGGTTCCTTTCTGGCTTAAAAAATATCAACATGCATACAATATGAAACTTAGTAGATATGTAAAACTGTGGTAAAATACATTTTAAGGTGTTTTACCTAATTTTAAAGTCTGGAATAGCAACACAGAATCCAACAAAGACAGTTGGCCAGGTCCATATAAAGACATTCTGCAGTGTACGATAGCAATGGAAGAGATTTGGGTTTGAGTAGGAGAGGCAGTCTTAAATGTTGAAATCCTTCTGTCTGGCTTGGAGTGGCAGTGAGTATGAGTTGTCCCAGTCACAGACTTATGCCATGACATGCAGTTTATCAAAACATTCAACAGGTTAAAAATAGTTAATAGTGGCAGCCCTGGAGACCCTCTGGATACCCATATTGAAGTGTACATGTTAGCAGTACAGCTCCTATGTCTTCCTTCAGTAGGCCCACTGCTAACATTGACTGTAATCACTGAATACCCGATGCCCACTGAGTAAAGAAATCAAATGTGCTTTCATTGAACAGATTGCACATGAATACTCAACCAAATAAACAGAACATTAACTTAGAACACTCAGAACATTTAACTAAGGCATTAATCTATAAGAATTGCCACTACTTTTAACATATTTTCTTTTAAACTCAACGAAAGCATCTCTTGACAGTTTTATCACTCTTCTGTTCTTCCTCTAGGCTGGCTACCTCACAGTCACCACCAAACTGACATGAATTAGTATGAGGGTAGCTGACAGCTAGCTGGGGCTTCAACTGACTGACTTAATGATGTAAATATATGTGCCTGTGTATCGAGGGCTTCATCTGGTAGGTCCAATGTTTGCATCCATTTGTAAATAAAATGATTTCTCCTATTCACTGCATTTCAGGCAGGCATAGTCATCACTGAAATTCATTAGCATCACTTTATTCTCCATGTCTCACTGGCAAAATTGACAACCAACCAAAAATTCAGTGACTTTTCAGCTGATCTGGACTAAACTGCACACTGTGCTTACACAAGTCAGAGAGTCGTGTGTAGAAACAAATTAAAAATATAAGTTGTAAAATATCATTAGTGTGTCGAATTACTATTTTTCCAGTGTCAGTCTCAGCTGTAGGCACTTGGAAAAATGTTGTACATTATGATTCCAGTTTTTGCTTTTGCTTTATTTTAAACAAATCTAACCAACATCTGTAATTTATTTGATTCTGGACATAGATTCAAACCTTATAAGGCCCACACTGACAGTGCATGTGTAAAGTTTTGTCAAGGTAAATAAGGAATTCCACTGAGAAAATACTTAACTTTTTGTTGGATTAAAAACATGCAACACATGTGAAAACTCCAGTAATTTTGTTTGACAGCCTGAGTCTGAAGCTGACCATGACCCTAGTAATGACACTTGGACTCCCTCTATTGTTCCATTAGCTAAACAACTCAGTAGATGCTTTAGGTGTCCCATCGCTTTCTTAGATTAACACTATGGTCTTCATTTATTGCATCATCCCCATTAAGATAAAGAAAGATCTACAAGTTGTTTGACTGTCTAGAAACAAGAACTAAACAGGACTCTGATAACCTCTGATAACGCTGATTGTGATCGACAAACCCCTGCCGCCCAGTCCAGTTAAAGGTTTAAGGCAATGAGAAGTTCTGAAAGGACTGTGCACATCTACCCTTGTGAACTTTACATTAAGAAAATCCCCACACATTTCCTTGCTCATCTTGTACATCTTTGAATTAAGAAATAGAGTCTCAGCTTTTTCTGCTGGAAAAGAGAGAAAGACTGTCCTGACCAGAAGAGTATCAGTCTCTATCATTTATTCATACCCCCAAAATGACTAAAAAGTCTGGAAGCTGTGTGAATAAAAACTCATGTCATCATTTAGGTGTGGATGAGTAGATTGGTAAAAAACAAAATGCAGCTTTGAAACAGGTTAACGTTTTCATTTCACAATGACTATGATCTTTAACTAGTTTCAGTCAAATGGGTTTTGTGTAAGATAATTTCTATGAATCCATTTTGTATCAGTTTTAGGAGGCATCAACATTGTCCTTTGGCCAGTAAGGATGTCAGTTCTTTGTTGTTTAGTTTGAGAACTTATTGGTTTCATATTGTTTTATTTTGATATTTTTGAGGAGAATAGTCTAAAATGAATCTGTAAAAAAACCTTCTGAGTGTCATTATGTGACTGTCACCTCTATGTGTATTTTTCTTCCAGAAACATTTTGGAGATGACTGACAGCTACAATTCGGATTCAGACGATGGCTCTTTAAGCTTGCTGCATGATCTCAGTGCCTCCCAAATCAAAGGGGCAGCTGAAGACATGGCCACAACTGATTTCTATTTACAGGATGGCAATAAAGTAATGGAAAAGGAAATAAATCAGCTCAGATCAGCTGAGCCAGGGATGCCCAACTCCATCCAGTCAACAGCATGCTGTGAAGAGTCTTCAAGATCAGGTACTCATAAGTTAGAACTTTTTGAACAGCATGTATATCATGATTACCATGGCAACTGAAAGTATCTTTCCCTCTAATTTGTCATGTTCTATCTTCATTTATTATACACATTTTGTTTTACATGTCTTCAAAGCAAATGTCTCGCATTATGGGAAGATTCCTAACAAAATTAACCTTAACAAGAGAAATGGAAAGGGAGAGACTCTTCTGCACAAAGCATGCAAGAGAAAAAATCTGGCAAAAGTCAGAATGCTGATTCATGCTGGGATCAGTGTTGACATGGAGGATTATGCAGGTTTATCACAGCTCTGACACTTGTTTTTTGGCTTGTAATCATGCATAGATTCTGACAATGTTAATCTTCTATCTCTTACTAGTGAAGCAATTATTAACCATCAAACACAAAATCCACTCATATCAGTACATATTTTCTTGAATTGTCAGGCTGGACAGCTCTCCATGAGGCTTCTGCTGTTGGTAATGAGGCAGTAGTGGAGGAGCTATTGATGGCTGGAGCTAACGTTAATGCAAGAAGCTGTGATGGTGTCACACCCCTACATGATGCTGTTTCCCATGGACACTATCAGGTGACCTGAATCAGACTTTTAAGATGTAGCAAATTTGAGTGCAGTATTTAGTAACAATTTCCACACCATGTATGTATATGACATGAAAAACAGAAATCGTTACCTTGTTTACGAACACACAGATTAACTACTGCACTGTCCCTTTTCCTGTTTATTCTCATTTTTTCATCCTTTCTTTTTCTTATTTATGAGTTACTTTAAACAAGATCTGGTCATTTGATATGTGTCCAAGTACCAACACTGAGACAGCTGCTCTCCATGTTCAGTTATCAGAAATGCTCAAAGCTCCTGTAGCCATTTTTTCTTGAAATGTTGTTATATTCTAAATGTCAACCTGGTGGGCCACCCCCTGTGCTAGTGCAGTGTGCTTTTTTCTTGACTCCTACAATTGCAAAGAAATTCATTGTCAGCAGACAACAAATCTATCACTTGATTTGATAACTGCTATTTAGGCTACAATAAAGCAACTTACCAGACTGCAGAATATTTTTATATTTGGTTTTCACCTGTTGCCAGGTCCTTTTCTGGCCAGACAAGTTTGTCCTTTATGAAGGATGATGGATGAAACAGAACACAACATGGGGTAAACAGATTCAATAGATGACACAGAGGAGATCATTTCTTTGATGTTATTTATACTTTACATAACCTGAGTAACATGCACTTCTATGGGCCACATTAAAGCAAAACAAACAATCAAACAAAAACACCTATTAACAAGTGGATTTGAAAAGTCCTCAGCTCTGCATCCTTTAACTGTAATTCTGACAGTTCCTGTGGAGTACACTTTATTAATTCTACATATTTGGACGCATTAAGCCGGTCTGCTATTGTCTGCCAGGCTCTTACCCTCTCCTTTTTAGCGGTGCTGGTGTTTTCTTTTTTGCGTATTCTGGTTTTCATTTTGTCATACTGCTGAAGAAGCAGCTCTTGTTCCGCAAGTGTAAAGGAAGACGTGCGTTCTTGATCCATTCTTCTATCGGTGATTCTGTGATCAATTTTATGGTCTTCTTAAGAATGCCATGAACGTGCACTTATCCCAACGATCCACATCTGGCTTGACTAAGCCACGTCTTTTCATCCCAGCTCGACAAACGTGCAACAGATTAATCCAAGAACGCGGAGACAAGGCTTAGTCAAGCCGTGCCTGCTCATTGATCCTGGTTGTCTTTATCCTACTTTAGTGCAATACCCACTGGTCTGTTTTCCTGTCTGCACTTGGGTATCTGATGCTTGCACACTTTAGTTCTGAAGCTAGACAGGCAAGTATTTAAGACTTGCCACAGAGATTATCAGAAGAAATCAGAGTTTCTGTGACGGCTTGGACAGTGTGATGGACACTGCATATGCAATCAATAAATTTGAATTTGAATTTGTCCACCGCTGGCACATCCGCGGTCGCGGACGCAAATGTACCGGTGGTGGGACACAATTGTACGAGATTTCAGCGTGCAGCAGTTTGTGCAAAACTTCAGTGTGTCACAGGAGTCATTCCAATTCATCTGCATTCAGACCAGGGACTTCCTGGTGAAAAAGGACACTAATTACCGCTTGTGTGTCCCTTTCTACCGTAGATCGTTGGTCACGATAACCCCGCCCCCAGCCCCTGACATACTCGGTGCTTAGCTCTGGCACAGCAAGGAGTTGGTGCTTGTGAAGCTCCAGTTTTTAGAACCTGCTTAGGTGGTAGAAACACAAAGAACTTGTGCTAAGTCAGGCACTAGCTCGGAACTAGCACTAGCACCAGGTCAGTGGAAAAGCCCTATATGAAACGAAACACCACCACAAGCACAAGGACCTGGACGTGACTTAAAGGCGCCAGAAAGTAGAGGACATGAAAAGGAGTTTGGTTTCACAACAGACTATGTTAAAAAAAAGCCATATCACAAAGTGCAGCTGCTGTAAAGGCTAGTATATATATATATATATATATATATATGTATATATATATGTGTGTGTGTGTGTGTGTGTGTGTGTGTCAATGTTGACCCACGACTTTGTCCAAGTTTTAAAATTTGGCACACTGTGTATTTGAGTTTGACACCCCTGATCTACAGTGTCAAAGGCAGCATTTGAGTCCCTTATTACCAAAACAGATGGTTTGTTCACATCCTTATTGGCCCTCAGGTCATTTAAAATCTGGACTAGTACTGTTTCTGTACTGTGTTTGGTTCGAAAACCAGATTGATATTTTCAAAGGAGTGGAGATTAAGAAAGTCATTTAACTGATTAAAAACAAGTTTCTCTAAAATTTATTTAAGAATGGTATATTGGACACTGACCTGTCTTTATGGTGTATGGATGGATCTAGTTTATTTCTCATCAGAAGGGGTTTAACCATGGCGGTCTTATATGCAATATCAAGTGATATTCCACAGGAGTGTACTCACTTCTGTTACATACTTTTCTTTAAGTTGAATATGACAGGATTGCATTGGGTGTTATGAATCATGCACAGCAACATCAGCCAGAATGAGTGATATTACTTTATTTACTGCCAATAAAGATGTTTTGAAATGATTGTGTGTTGCCTAGGTGGTGAAGCTTCTACTTCAGTATGGGTCAAATGCCAATGACAGGAATGTTGGTGGCCACAGTGCTCTGGACATGGCAGATGAGGAGATAATCAAAGAGCTGCTCTTAGCTTTCCAAGCATCTTCTGTTGCACACGAGACATCTTGCCAAGCCCTTCAACAATATAGACAACCAGGTTTGCAAACCTACATATTTTATACTTTAGAAATCAGTGTGTTTACATTGTGTGATCTGAGTCTTTTTTGACATACAGAAATGATCATACTAAACTATAATATTGGTTTCTGAATGTGCTGAAACTTTTTTGCAAAGAAACTACACATTTCCATGCCACCTTTCAGGGCAAAGGGAGCTTAGTGTTTGCTAATTATAAGTTGCTTGACTGAACATTCTTAGTTACAATGCAGATAACTCGACTTTGCCTGTGGCAGACAAATGTTTTAGATGTGAAACAAAAACGTTTCTCATTAGGATGGGATCCAAGCACAAGTTTGCTGTGTCATTCATGTACATACTGTAAACAATGTGGAAGTGTAAAAATGTATAAATAAATACAACACATTCTGTGTTTTGTTGTCACTAAATGTGACTAAGCAGTGGATAGAAAATAAATAAGAATATGCATATGTTTACTTCTGCTTACACATTTATGTAAAAAAAAAGTGTTTACCTTGTTATGGTTAAATAATGCAGTTGTATTTACTGCATGTCAGTGTCAGCCATAAATTTATTTATGACATTGGTCAGCCATAAATTAGGTGTCCTTTCAGTGAAAACCAATTTAAGTCACAGAATCCAATAATGGGGCAAAAGAAATTGAAGAGGAGACAGCTCACATAAATATACATCTATATAACACACACACACACACACACAGTTATTTATCATGAACATGTTTATAGTTGGTGTAACAGTAGGGTGATGGGTATCTTCATCTGATATCATCTTGAAAGTCATATCATCAATTGTGTGTTTGGAATCAGCACTAGCTTGTAAGCTGCATAGTCTAGACAAATCCTGAAAGATAAAACACGTTTACTAGCAGTGTTAAGACATATGATGTGAGTGTACATTTATTGGGTTTTTGCTTGTTTGGCTGAGAGAAATACGGTTTTAGAAATTTTCCTAGCTGGGTTGTTGAATATTGTGACTGACAAACCATGAATTTATGATTTTGATAGCTAGCAAAGTTTCAACTAACTTAATTTTGTTTTTGTCAGGTTTCTGGTTGAAACAGCTGCTGTGCATTTAAAGATGGATAATGTAACTATAAAATAGACTTTTGGTAACACGTTTATACTGAATAATTCAGTTTGTTTGAAATTGACACATATATTTCTTATTTCAGACTTGGTCAACTTTCAGACTTTGTGTAGCCTGATGATTGCCACTGAGATCTGATTGCAGGATTGTTTCAGGTTCCTCATCCTCAGAGCCTCATTGCCACAGGGAGCTTTCCTGCCAGAACAGTTTCAGTCCTACACATGGTGACACAGTATTTCTGCAGTCTAGAGCATCAAGTGACAGAGACAGAGCCAGAGAGTCCAGTGACATACAGCTGAAAAAGAAAGGCACCACCACTGACAATGTGAGAACTCTTTACACTTAAAACAACTTTATAGCTTTACAGTGTCAGCTGAGACTCTATTAAATGTACATACACAACACAGTTCTTTTAACCATGTATACTACAGGCCCAGTCAAGTGATAATGTCCATCTTTTCTCAGCATCACTTCATAGAAAGCTTCGCTGTTGTTACAGATTTGATGTGATAATTTCTGACTATTTCATTTTTATAGGTGAGGTATTCAGAGGACATAACAATGGTTTTGGAGATGGTTAGGCGGAAACAAACAGAAATGTTGACTTGGCCTCTGACAGGTGTTAAGGATGCAGGTAAAGCCTGCTTCACTGACATTTATGTAATGTCTTTTACAATTACATTAATTAACAGTAAATATGCAAATTAAATGACATACAAAACATTGACAGTTTAGTTTGAAATATAAGAAACCAAAAAGATAAAGAATTTGTTTCATTTACTGTTGTGCCGTTTTTCAGATAAATATTATGCAGCTCTGACACAGATCCAAAGTGTACTGACTGAGGTGCTCACCAAGCAGCATTTCGAGAAGAATAATCTTGCCCAAAAATACTGGTCAGTATAGAGGTATTCTCATATTTGACTTAAGTTAAGCATTTTGAGCCGGTAGTAACAGATGTTATGATACAAAACGTTTTCATTTTTAGAACATGACAAAACTAGAAAAGCACTCAGAGAGCACATACCTCCGCCAGGGAGCTTCAGTCCACCCCCCAACACAATCTCCCAATTCACATATTTTATATGGAACATTACAGATACAAATGTAATTACATACAGTTCAAATTTCCTACCAACAATGTGGCCTTCACCCCATCCGACCTATGAACAGGCGCAGCATCTAGCACAGCAGCTCCTAACAGCCTCCCAGATTCTTAGACAACCGGAGATAAGAATGCTGGACCAACCATGTATATCTCGCTCAGGAAGGAAAGAGAACTCCGTCATTGCGCTGTCTGTCACATGGAGACCCAAAATGTCATGTGGTCACAGGGGGTTACCCCACAAACAAGAGTGCCCTCTGATGGCTTTTAGACCACATTTAATTGTCCACCTGGTTACACTTACATTTAAAAAAATTCCTGGATGGAGAAAGTGATCCGGATCAGTCCCAAAATTTTATCATTTCTTCTTTGTTGCATTTTACACATTTCCTGAAAATTTTATCCAAATCTGTCTATTACTTTTCGAGTTATTTTGCACACAAACAAACAAACCAACGCCGGCCATCACATAACCTCCTTGGTGGAGGTTATTATATTAAGTAAACTGTAGTATGTAGTATGCAAGTTGTAAACAATTATACAAAAACATATCAGGCCTTTTTTTACTAAATGTCCATAGTTATTAATCTTTCAAATGCAGATTTTAACAGGTGCACAATGACAATGCTGACTGACACAAGACAGAATGTGCAGGTCTGATTCTCCACCCATCCATCCATCCATTCATCCACCCATCCATCTATCCATCCATTTTCTTCTGCTTATCCGGGGTCAGGTTGCAGAGGCAGCAGACAAAAACAGGTCATGCCAGATGTCTCTCTCCCCAGCAACACTTTCCAGTTCTTTCGGGGTATCCCGAGGAGTTCCCAGGACAGATGAGATATGTAATCCCTCCAGTGAGTTCTAGGTCTACCTCGTGGTCTCTTCTCATGTGGAAGTGCTCTGAAAACCTCCAAAGGAAGTCTCCCAGGAGGCATCTGAATCAGATGCCCAAACCACTTCAATTGGCCCCGACTTTATTCCAAACTCCCTCCGGATGTCCAAGCTTCTCACCCTATTTCTAAGACTGAGCTCAGCCACCCTACAGAGGAAACTAATTTTTTGCCACATGTGCCCATGATCTAGTTTTTTCAGTCACTACCCAGGGCTCATGACCATAGGTGAGATTTGAAATGTAGATGGACTGGTAAATCGAGAGCATTGCCTTCAGACTCAGCTCTCTCTTCACCATGACGGTCCGGTACAACGACTGCATTACTGCTGATGCTGCCCTGCACTTTCCCAGAGGCTGAGAAGTGTGATAAAAAATTTAAAATAGGAACCACCACCCCAGTCTGCCATTCCACAGGCACTATACCGAATGCCCATACAACATTGAAGAGTCGTATCAGTCAAGACAGTCCAGCAATGTCCAGAGCCTTCTGTATCTCGGAGGGAAAACTCATCCACACCTGGCGCTTTGCCACAAGGAGTTTCTTGACTACCTCTGCAGCCTCTTCCTGGATATGGCAGACTGGGATGCCTTCCCCCGAGCCTTCAGGCTCTGCCTCCTCAGCAGAGGACATGTTAAACAGGTTAAGGAGTTTCTTAACATGCTCTTTCCACCACACAAAAACGTCCCCAGTCCGGGTCAACTGTTCTGTAGTTGGCCGCAGTTGCCACTTCTGCAATGTAGGCTTTTAAAATGGCCCACTCAGATATCCATGTCCCCAACCTCCCAGGATGCAGGAGAAACTCTTCTGGAGGTGGAAATTGAAAATCCCACAGACAGGGGTCTCCGCCAGATGTTCCCAGATCATCCTCATGACAAGTTTTGGTGTACCAGGTGTGTCTGGTAGCCTTCCTTGCTATCGGATCCAACTCACCACCAGGTGGTGATAACTTGACAGCTCTGCTCCTCTCGTCATTTGAGTGACCAAGACGTGGCTGCAGTTCTGATGACTCAACTACAAAGTCGATCATCGACCTTTAGCCTAAGAAGTCTAATAACAAAACATCACTTGGGTTCAGATCAGGCAGGCCATTCCTCCCAATCACCCCCCTCCAGGTTTCTCCAGTATTGCCCATGTGAGTGTTGAAGTCCCCTAGGAGAATTGTGGAGTCCCCAGGCAGCATCCTTTCCAGGACACCGCCCAAAGACTCCATGAAGGTCGAATACTCCGAACTGCAGAATGGTGCATAAGCACAAACATCAGTCAGAGTTTTCCCCTCCGCAACACGCAGCCGCAGAGAGGTGACCCTCATTCTCTAGGGAGAACTCCAACAAAGATAGATAGATAGATAGATAGATAGATAGATAGATAGATAGATAGATAGATAGATAGATAGATAGATAGAACTTTATTGATCCTTTCAGGCAGTGCCTTCCAGGAAATTTAGATTTAAGAAGTACACAGTACAGTACAACATTAAAAAAGAGATGAAAGACAGAATATTAAATAAGAAATATAAAAAATATAAAGAAAATTTAAAGAAAAACCAACACACGCCACACCACCAAAGTATTAGAAAATAGTAATGATGAATTATTAAGATTATTAATGTATAATGTATAGACTTGAGGTTGATACAGGCTGTGTAAGTTATTCCTCCCCACGCTCTGTCCTTCTGCTGTCCCCCCTTCCCCCCAGTAAGGAGTTATACAGTTTAAATGCACGGGGGACAAAGGAGTCTCTGAGTCTATTAGTTTTACATGTGGGGAGGAGCAGTCTTCCACTGAACCGGCTCCTTTGTTTGCTGATGACAGTGTGCAGAGGGTGGCTGGCATCATCCATGATGCCAAGCAGTTTATTCAATGTTCTCTTCTCTGCAACTGTCACCAGCGAGTCCAGCTCCATGCCGACCACAGAGCCGGCCTGCCTAATCAGCTTCTCAAGTCTTGATGTGTCCCTCTTTGAGATGCTGCCCCCCCAGCACACCACAGCGTAGAAAAGGGTGCTGGCAACCCCAGAGTGATAAAACATCCACAGGAGTTTCCTGCAGATGTTGAAGGACTGCAGCCTCCTCAGGAAGTAAAGTCGGCTTTGGCCCTTCTTGTACAGCTGGTTGGTGTTGGTCATCCAGTCCAGCCACAGCCAGAGGTACTTGTAAGAGTCCACCGCCTCCACGTCAACTCCCTCAAGCTGTACTGGTCAAAAGCTTTGTCCAGACTTGCCAAAGTCAATTACCAGCTCCTTTGTTTTTGCTGTGTTTAGCCGCAGATGGTTTGTGCGGCACCACACAGCAAAGTCCCTCACCAGGTTCCGGTACTCCTCTTCTTTGTTTCCCCTTATACACCCGACGATGGCTGTGTCATCTGCAAACTTCTGTATGTGACACAACTCAGAGTTGTAACAGAAGTCCGAGGTGTAGAGGGTGAAGAGAAGCGGGGCCAGCACCGTCCCCTGGGGTGCTCCTGTGCTGCTCCTGTGCTGCTGATCAGGGTCTCTGATGTAATGTCCCTCAGTCTGACAAAGCGGCACACAACTGGGGACTTGTGAGTATTCTCACACTCGCCTGGCACCTCTCACCCTGTGCAGCTTCAGAAAAGGAGAATCTATCCCAGACCAACTATATCTATTCGTTTCCGCTCCACCTCCCACACCAGCTCAGGTTCCTCCCCAACCAGTCTGTGCCACCAGGGGGCGGCATGCCTAGGTGTCCACTCCTGCTTACCGCCCGGTGTACATAGCACCCAACCAGTTTTCAGCCCTGTGGGCATTATAAAGCTTTGCTCACAAAAGTCATGTGAGATCTTAAGATACTGTTACTCTGAAAAACGCAGTCGTATTGTAAAGTCTGTGCACTGAAGCGGACATATTGTACTATCTACACCTCGGATGTGAAGAGGTAAGTGAGGAAAGTGAAACTTGTTTCCTGAATTAAAAGTTGTGAATGCTCTTTACTTGTAGACTTTGAACGGTTACTTTCTGATTGAACTGTGACCACCTGTTGTGACCATAGTTTTCCTCACACACAGCTTTAAAATGCAGTAAAAGATTACTGTGAATGTGTTTCAGAGCCCTCTTACTCATTTGTACCATGAGAAAGTGGCTGTAATGATGGTGGTAAACTGGGGATTGATTAAAAGCTGCTATACTCTCAGATCTCCACAAATAATGAACAAAACTTGTATTGGTTTATATTTGGGTTAATTCTAAAGAAATAAGATTGATAGCCAAAATAAAATGAAAACCTCATGTTACACAGTGCTTTGGTTTCATGCATCTCGCTCATCTCATTGTGCATAAAAATATGGGAGAACACGATAAACTGATAAAGTCTTCTTGTAGTTCTGTGCTTACATTACTTAGTAGCTTTCTGTATTCCCCTTTGGTGGGACAATAAAGGTGTGAATCAGTGTACGCTGCTTCACATCACTCTCTCTTTCTCAGTCTAGCACACTAGTTTCCTAGATAACAGCAGTATTGCTTGATTTCTTTGGTGCAGGAAGATGTCTGACTCTCTACGGCAGCGTGTGTTGAAAAGTCAACTTCTCTCCCTTGCGTCTTGTCAGAGGACCTTGATGGAAATCCTCCAGAAGCAAAAGAATTTGGTAAAGGCATATGATACCATGAAGACCACTCAGCCTCTTAGACATCAGCATAGTGAGACAGCAGCCAGATCAGTACTTTACTCCAGTGTCCTTGCTGGAACCTTCTAAACCTAGAAAAAGACATGGTTGCAATGAAGACAGTCAGCAGAGGGAGAGCCATAGATCATTTACACAAGTCAGTCTAATAAGATCAGCTCCAGAAAATGGTACCAAGAACCTTAGAGCACCTGTGTGTGCTTTTGTACATCAGTGAGGGTACAATGGCTCCCACCCTCACTGATGTACAAAATGAGAAAGCCATAAGGTGTCAAAGCACCTTACGAGGAGTCATGCCATCTGCAAGGGCTCTACAGCTGTAGCTGAAGGTCAGGTTTTAATGCTATAGGGACTGATGAGATTTTAATCCACAGACATTTACATGAACTGTTTTTAAATGTGTAATGTGACATCCCACACTGCTATTTCATACATGAATGTGTAACTGTGGTACACCAGCACACATGGGCTATTTGTTGCTGGTACCACTGTGAGTCAAAAAAAACATCTAGAGTGAGTAAAGAAGACAACCTGACTGTCATGCTCCTTGCAGGATCACTGACACCTTACTCATGTGGTAGCTAATGACTCACTAATGAGTGAAGGCGAGTTACACCTGGCTTTAGCATGCTTGCTGTTTTTTTTTCTTAGTAGCAACATCCCATGGCAAGGTTAGACACCCATTTGTTTTAATCTTATAGGAACTGCTGTAGAAATAAAAAAAATATGATAGGACATTTTGAATTTACTCAAGTGGACAGTAGAGAAATGAGCACACAGTACAGTACTGAAGTGATATTGAGAGCAGCTTTTTACACTCTTGCAGGTCAGGTCAGATTTATTGTTTGATTTCTACCAGACAGTTTTCCAAGATGATATAATTCAGTGTGTTCCAATACTCTGTGACAACTCTTTTTACCCAGATCAGGTGAGACTTTAAATAACAACAAAGTCAGCATTGAAAGCAGCATGTGCTGGTGTAATGGGTTAGATGGAGGAGTTTTACATAGGATAGTCTGACATACTGGATGTAGATTGCAGGTATAAGTGTTCCATTGGCCTTGTATTTGTCCTCCCCCTCCACTACCCACATGTTACCATTTTCAAAATCCCCATCACTGTGAGAAGCAACAATCCCAACCTCTGAGCAGCAACCTTCATGCTGGAAATTTCAAGTTTTGTTACAGGTTTGGGTTGTGTAATAAATCAGCTCTCCAGTGTTTTGTTTATTTGTTTGTGGGTCATTCTACCTCAATCCACTAAATGCCCCATGCCTGATAATCTTCAGTTTGACAGTTTTTTTTTGTTGTTGTTGTTGTGGTTGTTTTTTGTAGTGGGGAATACTAATTGAGTTGAGATGTCCTAATACTGGCTATGAATGCAAAAAATATAATGTTAATACTTTTTTAAAGTGTGCCTCTGACACCATACTCTACATACTTAAAGCTCCTAATGGTGCCAATCACAGGAAAAAGAATCAGCCTCTTACATTGAAAAATGAAGATTTTATAGTTTGTGGAATATCTGAGGAGACGGAAACATTAAAATCTTTTGACCAAATCTAATCCATTATATAACTAATTTGTATTATTCTATCCAAGCAGACCTGTACCTTTGAGACCATATATACATATCAATGAGGCTGCAAAAGTTCAGTACTCTAGCTACATTGCTTCTCAAATTATAGTGTGTCAAACTTTGCTCCACAGACTGACATGAAGAAAGCGATACAAAAATCAACATGACTCCATTTTCTTCAAGAATGTTACCTGTGACCCCAGATTTTACACTCAACTCAATCAATATCCACCACAAAGTCAGTCAAATTGAAGAGGGACAGGCATTCTTTTTTTCTCAAATTTGCTGAATTGAGATGGAATGACCCTTGTTTGTTTTGTTTTGGTAAATTATTCATTGTAATGACAGTGCTCACCTCCCTGCATACAAATGTTCCACCAGAACAATTCCCCCATAACTACTCTGAGTAAACAGTGTGACTGTATTCTGTTCTTGGCTCCGTCCAATTTGATTGTGATTGGTTTAAAGAAATACAAACAAGCCATTGCCAGGCCACTGATAGATCCTTGGTTTCACATAAATCAGACAGGACATTGTCAATAATAAGTCATCATTTATTAACAGAGATGTCACAAGAGGGATATTTGTAAACACTGGACTTGACTGATTTTCAGGTGATGCTCAGAGATGGACCATCATCTTATCACTACTTGAATGAGGAGGTTGAAGTAAACGCACTACAGAGACATCTTGAGGACAGTGTTCAACACTACAGGGCTGGTTCTTGGGAAGTACTGACAACAGGTCTGTTGTTCTTGTCTACTGGTATTCTTAACCCCAGCCTCAGCTCTGCATACATTTTGCCTTTGACATGTCTTTTAGATTAACTCACATATATAAAGAGGCTAGGCAGCCAGCCAGCCATTAAATCAGTCAGTAACTAATCATCTGTTTCATCTCACCTGGAGTTTCTCTGAGCACTGTTGGAAACCTTATTTAAATACATTGTACAGCTATTTTAAAACACATAGTATGGTTTTGATTGTATTTGAATGCTTTTTCCAATTGTACAGAGGCAGCCAGCCTAATGAAAATCAAGGTTATCCATTTGGTGGATGATGAGGAACTGCTGCCAAATGCCATAATGGACTGTTACTGGGACAAGCTTGTAATGAAAGATTATTCAGAGTCTGACTGGGCAAGTGAACTTTTATAATGCCCTCTCCTCATGTGGGTTCATAACTGTTTGTTTTGAAATTTTAATTTAGTAAGTTTTAGTTTTTCACTCATTGTTGGATCAACGGAATTGACATTGTTGTGATAAATTAGAATACTATGTGATTTCCACCATTCAAAGAGCAGCTAAGCCATTCAAACCATTCAACCATTCAAAAAGCACCTAAAGGTAATTACAACATTTCATGGTATTTGTTTGTTTGTTGCTTTGTTCTGGTCCCATATCAGACAGGGTTGTCCTTACATTTGTGCTTTAGGTTTCATAAAGTCACATTTCAGTTTTTCCTTTGTTGAATGTTAATCTGAGCATTGTTCAGTTATGTAGTATTTGCTTTGTTAAATGCCCAGTTTAACCGTTACCACAGTTAAAGCCAAAGAATAAAGACAATCAGGATTAAAGGTGTCTGGTTTTGTGTGTGATTAAATGTTTCAGCTGCAAGGTAGAATGACTGGCTGAGGCCTGCACTGGTACACGGTGTGCTTCAGCTACTGCACCAAGACACAACTGTACGAATAGATTGGTGGTAGTTTTGTTGAAGATATGAGAGGCATTGCCCGAAATCCTTCTTGGATTTTTCTTGGCGGTGTAGAGGAGTATTTTAGGGACTGGGTGCTGAATGTGGGCTGTGTGCTGGGGATGTGCTGGATGTGGCGGGGCAGTGGGCGGACGTTCCCCCTGACACTCCTGAGAACAGTCGATCCAGTCTACGATGGAGCTGTGGACGGAGCAGACGGGACGCTTTACCGCTGGCTCCATCAAAGCGCTCTTTTCGCATGTGGTAAGATTTCCGCCACCTCGTCCTCTTATGCTGAAGAAATGCGTTGTTAGTGAGTGAGGTGAACGTTACCGTTATACAGAGAAGTGGCTCAGGACAGACTGGCTGTACCACACTGCGTCCTGTTGGCTTTTCAACATGGGACATTTTCACACTGAACTTCTGTGTAATGCAGGAAAGAGCCGAACTCATCAGAGAGCTTGGCTCCTGAAACTGAAACTGAATTCGTTAGATCACTTTAGTGTTATCCCAGTACTGTGTTGTCTCTTTTCCTACTTTTATTTGTTTCATTATTGAGACTTTCTTTCCATTCTAAAGGTTCGTGTAGCTGTGGGAGGAGTTTTCATGGCGTGAGAGCCGCTCAAAGAACCTTAGAGAGCAAGGTAACCTGAAACGGCTTGACTGACTTCTAAACATATTTAAACATACAGCCCATCTGTAGCAACTCAATGCAACAAAAGGCAGCCCACCTTTGATTACTGACATTCAGATCTTGTTTTAAACACAATCTGTCCTCCTGTATTTTGGGCCACAGATTGAATCCTCCTCAGTGTTGCAAACGTTTCTGAAGAAATGTGCTGCCATTCATCAGCAGTTTTTCCAGCTATTCTTTGCTGGAGGGGCTGTGCTGCTCTACCCCTAAGGTGTTCTGTTGGGTTTAAGTCAGGCGACACAACTGGACAGAATAATTTTAGTTTTTTTCAAGAAGCATGGATGGTTTTGGCAGTCTGCTTTGGATTGCTGTCACGCTGGAATATTGATCTTCTGTCAAGCATCTGCAGACTGGGAGTCACACTTGTGCAGCTGTATTTCAATAGATCTTAAGGAGATAAATGCTCTTCTTGTATCCCTTTCCATGTTTGTGAAGTCATTTTGATAGCCAACCATCCATAAATGACATCTCCCCAACGCCCTTTGCACCCCCATATCATCACACTCCCACTTCTGTGCTTCACTGTCAGAATTCAGTATTCACTGTGATAGTCCTGGCCAGGTTCTAATAAACAGGCTGGACCCCATTGGAGCTGAAAAAAGGTTTCTTACTTTCATCTGACCAAACAGTGTGCTCCCAGTAATCATCAGGCTTCTTTTCATGTAATTTAGGAAAGTGTCATCTTGCACTTTTTAGCTAAAGAGCAAGTAAGAGTCTTTTTCTTGGATGCCATCCATAGAGGTTGACATCATGCCATTACTTTTGATTTCCACTAATAACCCTTATAGCAAGCCTGAAGCCCTTGCTTGTTTGTTTTATCAGAACTAGATTGTGCAAATGGTGCGTTGATCTTTAGTTGGTCACTGATTTTCCTTGTATCCTTTTCCATCTTTGTGAAAGGCATAATCAACTCTTTTAATACCTCCAATGATTCTTTTTTCATGTGGAGCCATGATACAGATTTGCAGATAGACAAAGTCCATAGGTCCAAAACTAAGAAGGTTCAGGTCTTCACAGGCCATTTTAGAACTAGTTTTCACACAGTTAGGCTAATATGATATCACAGGTGTAGTCAGTGTAGTTTCAGTCATCACAGGTGTTTTCACTTTTGTTGCATTGAGTTTCTAGTTTGAGGCCTCTGTTTTCGTTGTAGTCTTTCTAAAATATATGTTTTTGATTGTTCAAAAGAAAACAATCTACTGGTCAACTTAGAAATAATGGCATTTTTAGGAGGTGATACAACTTTGAATCATTTGACATTAAATGATATTGCACAGAGTCCCACTTATGTTGTATATTGCATGTGTAGAGCTTTGTCCCCTGACTCTCTATACATTTACATGATTTACTTGGCCTGTCTTATAGTAAACTGTACTTAATGACTTCTAAGAATTTCATGCATGTTAACAAAAATGTTCAGATATCTGAAACTGGATTCCAAGTTATTCTGTTGTGCTTTGAATTATTCAAATGTCATCTTCATGTCTTTTTTTATCACTTTGTTCTTAGAATGAAAATAAGATGTGGCCACTACATTCATAGAGTGAGACACAGGTGCTTCCTGCTTTCTCTGTCTCTGCTGTTGGTCTGTCTACTCAAACTGGTCTACATTAAAGTGACAGTGAGGGACAGCGTCTACATTGAGCCATATGGAATTACTGTCAGCTTATCCAGAATCCAGAGTCACAGGTATGATGTCAACTGCACTGCTATCTATGAGCTCGACCCTGTGGAGATCGGCAAAGCTCATGTGATAAAACGGAAAGTCATTGTTGACATGGATGATGATAGCATGGTGAGTCTGACCTCAGACTGTCAAACATTTATCAAAACAAGGGGTTACAATGCAGTTCCAGTGTTGGATGCAGAGCGGAGTTTCCCACTGGCTTACATCCTTGTGGTGCATAAGAATGCACCTATGGTAGAACGCATTCTTCATGCCATCTATGCACCTCATAACATCTACTGCATTCACTATGATCAGAAGTCATCTCCAGCATTTATAAAAGCCATTTTAAACCTGGCTCAGTGTATTCCACATGTGTTCATTGCATCCAAATTAGAGTCTGTGGAATATGCCCACATCTCCAGGCTTAATGCTGACCTCAACTGCCTCTCTGACTTGCTGAGGTCAGAGGTCAAATGGAACTACGTCATCAACCTGTGTGGTCAGGACTTTCCTCTCAAGTCAAACTATGAACTGGTTGTAGAGCTGGAACAGCTGAATGGCAGTAACATGCTGGAGTCCAGCCGTCCCAGTGAACTCAAGAAACAGCGCTTCAGTTTCCAGCATGAGCTGAAGAGTGTGCCTTATGAGTACCAACGTATTCCTGTCAAAACCACAGTGGCCAAAGATGTTCCTCCTCACGGTATCCAGGTGTTCATTGGGAGTGCATATTTTGTTCTGTCATGGGATTTTGTGAATTACATCAGCAGCAGCCAGCTGGCAAAGGACTTTCTGGCATGGTCTGCTGACACATACTCACCAGATGAACACTTCTGGGCCACTCTTGTCAGGGTGCCTGGGGTGCCAGGACACATTCCGAGATCAGAAGCAGACATTACAGACTTGAGAAGTAAGACCAGACTAGTCAAATGGAATTATTTAGAAGGAATCCTTTACCCAGCCTGCACAGGTACACACATGCGCAGTGTTTGCATCTACGGAGCTGCGGAACTTCGCTGGCTCCTTAACTATGGCCACTGGTTTGCTAATAAATTTGACCCCAAAGTGGACCCAATCCTGATTAAGTGTTTGGAGGAAAAGCTGATAGAAAAACGGCAATATGTGCAAAAATAGTACTGAAAGGAAGAGGAAGTGTGACAAGGAGAGAGTACTTTCAGAATTGATTATGTTATTAGCAAAGGTGCAAAATAAGAGAAACAGAAAAAATGTGCACCTGTACACAGAACATTAAACAAACACAGTCAGTTCTGGGATGCAAAAAGTTTACTTGACTATTGCCATTTTTCAGCTCTGTGTATTTTATTAGAAGACACTAATGTGTGACATTTGTCTGATGGCTTCTCCTTAGATCAGGATTTCTCAACCAAACGGATGATCAGGACATAAAATGTGGATACTATTTGACATAACTTTATACTATATGAAGAAGCACTGTCTAAACCAGCAGCAACAAGACAACACTGAATTAATTATGCACCAGTAATTTAACACAAAAGACTATTATTTTACTTTTGTTAACAAGGTACATTATGCTATTATTAAATCTACTGTCTGGAACTTTACTTGTAATTCATTAATTGTACTGCATGGCATTGGTAAAGGATTTTAATATGCTGGATCACATGATCCTTATCAACGTCACACTAACTAATCAAGGTATTTAATTAGTAACAGAATAAAATGAATGAAAAAAGTGTCTCTGTTTTAATATAATGGGTTATTTTAAGAAGTGTCATTCTAAAAACAAGCCCAGTTTCCATCACATCCAAAACAGTACAAAGCAGAAAGAAAAGAGTAGATACACTTACTATCCGTGTTATTCTCATGTGTTTTGTAATTTATGCTCCACCAAGAATTTTAAAAAGTTATGATTTTTTATTGTTGTTGTTTTTTGTCATAAAGACACCAGTTTATTAAAGCCTGCGATCTCTGGTGATTGTTTTTCTGGACGGAAGTGACTCTTCTTATCCAGTCTTAAGAACTGATTAATAAATTGTACATCACATCTCAGAACAACCTTTGCCTTATTACTCATAATACTTTGAAGTATTTAATCCCCAGTGCTGCTGTAAAGCAATGTATCATCAGCAGGTTTGCTTACATTCCAACAGCACACAAGTAAGGGCATACATAAGTTCCTCAAGCTGAGAGTCCTGTGATGCACTTCTGTGCAGACTGCAGAGTTGGGTGATGGATGTTCACTATGTCTGCCAGTAATTTAAAATATAAAGAATGGATCCATTCTGACACAAGAAAGATGGAAGAGATTATGCTGTCTTTGTTTGCTTGACAAGTATTTGTCTCTGTAGTGGGCCATTGTGGACATTTTGCAAATTAAGGCATCAATGAGCTTCAAATAATTTAGTGTCACATGTAATTTGACCACATCTTAAGTATTTATATCTGCCCCACAGGAATACTGGCTGCATGGAAAGGTGAGACATAGTGAAATGTACACATGGGGATAACAGTGCACCCATTCAAACAGCTTGTACTCGAAGGCATGGTCTAGTCGAAATGGGAGTAGCTGAAGTGTGAAGGATGAAAAACAGCTAGAGAGAGGAGTTCAAACCCTGACGTGGCCTTTCTTGCCACACTGTCTCTGTGATAAAGTTATAAAAATTATTAGACAGCAAAGTAAGTTCCCACAAGATTTTGCCACTCTGTCATATTGAGGACTTTAATGATCAGGATTACCTGAAAGCAATACTGGATTAGCAGTGTATGCCAAGTGTAAAGAGATAACATATCTCAAATTTCTAAGTCATGGGGGATGAAATACTGACATTTCCTTCATCGCAGCATGCAGAGTGTGTTCCAAAATGCTTATGCATTACTGCGATGTGAGTCTGTTACCACAGTCGATGGAACACAAATCAAGTACATCCTCCAATGATCATATAATAGTTGAATTAACACCCCCCAAAACAGTTTAAACACAAACTGAAAAGGTAAACCTTCCTGAAGGGATCATTTCTGGACAGCTGTATGAGACTGAACTGTGGCATATACCACCACTGTTATGTCAATTTACATTTGTTGTGATAAAGATAATGATTGTGTTCACCGTGCTATTTAGGCTCAAGGTAATGCAATACAATAAAGTGCATAGTGCTTTAATTTTTTTGATTCAATTAGTTTAATGACATGCTTTGTTTCTTATATAGATCCTTTGGTTCTAACTGCATCTAATTACATCTGACCATAGAAAGTGGTGCTTTTCCACTTTAGCTGACTCCAGACTTGGCTCCACATCCTGATGACTTAACAGGGCTGACATAAATTTTATCAAATAAGTGTAGGAAGTGGGAAGTCAGCACTGACTGCTGCTCCAGAGTCTGTCAGAATATACCAGAGAGGAAGAACACTGACTTTGGAAAAATGCTTGCATCCTCATCTCAGCAGAGTCTTCAATACAATAACTATAATAACAGTAGTAGAACATGAGATTTTTGAGACTTTTGTCATCAAGTCAAAACAATAAATAAACTGATCTCTTTCTGTGTATTGCAGAAATTTGGGGGAAAAATCAGTATTTTTTTAGGTGCATTGACTGTTGAGATTTTTTAACTGCTGCGTACAAGTCAGAGTGTGTTGATGGGCCCCTGCTGAAATTAAATGAGGTCATTGTTTTTCCGAAGGTAGGAGAACGTAAAGACTGGGGTGCTGCAGCAGTGTAGCAGAAGCACGTGGTGTTTGCAGAGCAGGAGCTCATATTTTTGTGTGCTTCACTGGCTGGTAAATACTACGAGTCAGCTGTTGTCTTTCAGGCAGCCTTTAAAGATAATCAACAGGAAATGTGTCAGTTAAATGGTTAAATTCATTCATAAATGGTTATGTATTTCTGTGCTACCTTGAAAAGGTAAGCAGAAGCATTTTAAATTCTCACTGTCCTGGAAAATTGCCAAATAGTTTCTTTTCCCTATCCCCTCCTGTAACAGTAAACTGTGAGACCTGCAGCACCTGAACTGCCCACTGAGGCATGAAAACTCTTCTCGATGGATTATGAGCTTTTGTGGCTGTAGAAAACAACATCTGTCTTCCAATCATTTCTGATTAACCAACCCCAAATCTTCCCAAGTATTTCCAAGTATTGTTTCTGAAACCAGCAATTTCAAAAGTGTTCCTACAGTAAGTAGCAGATCAGGTCACTGAGTGTGAGAAAGTAGGTGCTGTCAGAATTCCTCTCAAGCTCTCTTTTAATATTCTTCACACAAGTACTTCCATCACTGTTTGCATGTGCTCATGGCAAAAGTTGTGGGCTATAAAACCAAAACAAGGAGCAGAAAGAGAACAAAATGCTCTGAGCAAAGTCTTAGTTGTCTTTGGGTTCACCATATTGAGCAACACAATTTTGCCTGTTGTTCATAATTAGTGTAGTTTTAAATATGGTGTGAATAAACTGAACTGGTATATTTCAGGAACTTCAGTTCAGTTTATTTCACCAGGATAATCCATTCAATCCAATACTGTTATTCTCTCCGGCTGTTTTGCTGCTGTAGAACTGGTGCTTTACGCAAAGTAAATGGATTAATAAAGGAGGATTACTTCCACATTCTTCAGGAAACCTTAAATCATCAGCCAGAAGGTTGGGTGTTGGACGCAGTTTGTTGTTCCATCAAGGCAATGACAACAAATACACATCCAGAGTAGTAAACAAATGACTAAATCAGGCTAGAATATAAAGTTTTTAGACTGGCTTTCCCAAAGTCCTGACTTAAACACCATTGAAAACTTGTGGATTGTGCTAAGGAAACAAGTCAGTGTCAGAAAGCCAACAAATTTAGTTTAACTGCACCAATCCTGTCAAGAGGAGTGGTCAAAGATACAACCAGAAGCTACCAAAAGTACCTAGTTGTGGTGAAAATGGCCAAAGAATATTTAATCAGATATTAGCATTGCTGTATGTAGATTCTGACCCAGCTGATTTGGGTATATTTCCAGAAGACCTAAAACAAAATCTATGAAGGAACCTGTCTTAGCCATATCTAGTGCACTGTTCTGGACACTTTGGATGTATGCTATATGTCATGATTTGTTTTTTCAGGTAACAATGCCCCCTGTGGGTACAATACTTTATACTGTAGAGTATATAACAGAAGTGACCATTACCCTTTTTATCATCTCTCAATAGTTACATTATTTCTAAGCTGAGCAGTAGAATACTTCCTCTTATTAGCAACTTAAAACAAATATTTTAGATTACACTGAAAATTTAGGTCTCAAAGTTGAAACCCAATAAAACTAAATTAAAAACATTTGTGATCACTGACACATAAGTTAGAAAACTTATGATTACTGAAACTAAACTGAAACACCTGGGATTTACATTTTGCCCAAATGCATAAACATGGTTATTAAATGAGCTGTGAACAGCAGAATGTCTTTAATTGTGGACCAATGGGCTGTGTCAGTCTGCATGTCTACTCTGGCTCCACATAAAAACAAATTGCCAGAGCAACTGAAAAATCGATTGTGAGAATTCACATGATGGAAAAGGACACAGGAAGATCAGTAAGCAACTAAAATTTAGTTGAAATTTTTTTGCAGCAGTGAGACTCCCTGTCTGCAGAAGTTTGGCAGAAGAAGAATATTCCAGGATGATGACGATCTCAAGCACACTGCCAAAATCACACAAGAGTTTTAGAAGATGGAAAAGTTAAAACTGTGACCTAGCCAAGTTTGCCTGACTTGAACCTTTTTGGTATTTTAAAGAGACATGTAGAGCAACACAGCCCCTCCAGCGACGAGAGATGAAGAAAGAGTAGTCTCTATAAATTTTTGTTTCATCCATGCTGATGGACTTCATGATCATGAAATCTGTCATCAAAAATTAAGATAAGCATACAAAGCCTGGTGAAAATAAAGGCTCTGAATCTCAGTAAAGTTACATTTCTATTGTAGGGCCTGTATTTTTAGTACCTGCAATTCCATTTTGCAGATGATTTCATCCATGTGACATACATAGATAGGATATGATAGGGTAAGGGGAGGAACCTAACTGGGATTTGAGCCACCGATCTCCTATGCCAAGGTCAGGGGTGTTAGTCACTGAGCTATCCAGAATTAAATAAGAACAGATATTGTGCAGGCATTGGAGTTCGTTAAATTCCGATGCCTGCACACCGTAGTTTGTAGGGGGCGCCGTTGAGCTTTTTTGAAATTTCAAAAGCAGGAATGTTTTTGTCTCGGGCTACTGTACCTGTGTACCAAATTTCATAGCTGTACGTGAAATTAGCCGTATTAACTCCACTAAAGCACAATTTTCAAGGTGGCTCTATTGAGTCATTTTGCCATTCATATGTATAATTCCCCCAAAATATCAAATTTTTCACCAGTCCTGATGTGTGTGCCAAATTTGGTGAGTTTTTGAGCATGTTTAGGGGGTCAAATTGGGGTTCAAAGTGGCGTAAGAAAAAGAAACCGCCAAACCGCCAAACACTACAGGAACAATAGGGTCCTACGCACTGTAGTGCTTCGGGCCCTAATTGAAGCTGCAAGCAGCGTCGGACGGGCCCTCGCTCCCCCCTGCACCGCCCATGTGGAGACGATCGGAATGTCTAAAGCACGCAATAGTATTTGTCTCATCCTGCTCTGCACATGTACCAAATTTCATGTCTGTAGGACAAAGTGGTGATTTTTTAGGAATATTTGAAATTTGTAGGGGGCGCTGTGGAGCCGTTTGAAATTTGGAGTGTGCAGATCTGTTGGTCATGGGATACTTTACGTGTGTACCAAATTTCACGTTTGTAGGATAAAGCAGTGATTTTATATGAGTATTTGAATATTTGTAGGGGGCGCTGTGGAGCCGTTTGAGCACGCCCATTCCTGAATTGTATATCAAACGTTAGTTCTTGAGATTAATGAGGATTTGTGTGGATTTGGGAATATTACGTGGATCCCTACACCTCCAAAACCCATTTCGTTCCACATTGCGATTTTGTTCAAAATGGCCGCCATGCCACGCCCACACTGTGTGACGTAGCCATGAGATTTTAATAACATTTCATCCTGGATGGGTCTAGATGCCACACAGCGAATTTGGTGAAGATCGAACAAAAATCCTGGGAGGAGTTCGTTAAATTCCAATGCCTGCGCACCACGTGTTCCTTTGGACAATGTTAAGTTTTTTGTTCAAAATGGCCGCCATGCCACGCCCACACCGTGTAACGCAGCCACAAGATTTTAATAACTTTACATCCTGGAGGGGTCTAGATGACACACAGCGAATTTGGTGAAGATGGGACAAAAATCCTGGGAGGAGTTCGTTAAATTCCAATGCCTGTGCACCATATGTTCTAGGGGGCGCCATTAAGCTTTTTTGTTCAAAATGGCCGCCATGCCACGGCCACACCATGTGACGCAGCCATGAGATTTTAATAACTTTTCATCCAGGATGGGTTTCGATGCCACACAGCGAATTTGGTGAAGATCGGACAAAAATCCTGGGAGGAGTTAGTTAAATTCCAATGCCTGCGCACAGCATGTTCCAGGGGACGCCATTGAGCTTTTTTGTTCAAAATGGCGGCCATGCCACGCCCACACCAAGTGACGCAGCCACAAGATTTTAATAACTTTTCATCCTGGAGGGGTCTAGATGCCACACAGCGAATTTGGTGAAGATGGGACAAAAATCCTGGGAGGAGTTCGTTAAATTCTACGGAGCCCCGGAAGGGACATGGAGGAAAAAAAAAAAACAGGAAGAAGTTCCAGAAAAAAAATATTTCTTTCGGGAAAAAAAAAATTTCCTTCCCTAGTTCCACCAAAATATTAAAATTTTCACCAGTCCTGATGTGTGTGCCAAATTCGGGGAGTTTTTGAGCATGTTTAGGGGGTCAAATTGAGGTTCAAAGTGGCGTAAGAAAAAGAAACCGCCAAAGAAACACAGCAGGAACAATAGGGTCCTACGCACTGTAGTGCTCGGGCCCTAATAAACAAACCGCCAAAGAAACAAAGCAGCAACAATAGGGCCTTTGCACTTCGTGCAAAGGCAGCGTTCAGTGTTTCACACTGATCGCTGCCCTTTACCCTTTCGTGCTCGGGCCCTAATAAAGAAAGAAACCACAAGGGAACAATAGGGCCTTTGCACTGCAAGGCAAAGGCAGCATTCAGTGTTTCACACTGATCGCTGGCCTTTGCCTTTTCGTGCTCGGGCCCTAATAAAGAAAGAAAGAAAGAAACCCAGCAGGAACAATAGGGCCTTTGCACTTTCGTGCTTGGGCCCTAATAAACAATGTCCACTCCAGAATAGAAGGTTGTAGGTACAGACCACAGTCAGAAGCAGGATGGCGGGGTTTTGATATAGGCGGGAAGGATTTTGCATCACTATTAAATTTTGTTTTTGCAACAACAAAGGTAGCACTGGTTCCCATCTTTTAGTGAAGGTGGCTTTCTGAAGTCTTAGTGAAAATATAATCTCCTCCATTTGATAAATATCCCAAACCTTTTGGATCCATGTATTGTATGAGGGAGGTTCTGGTTTCATCCATCTGATGGTTATGGACTTTAAGGCAGCCGTGAGTAATATATTCAAGAGGTATTTATCTGCCCTCCTAACCAGACCTTCAGGTATTACTCCCAGTATTGCCACTGTGAGGTTTTGCGGGATTTTCATTTTAAAAACCTCCTTCTGTGCGTTGAAAACCTCCCTCCAGAACACACTTAACTTTGGACATAGCCAAAATATGTGGGTGTGATTGGCTGTATGGGCTCCACAGTTCCTCCAGTATAAACTGGGATGGTGTGGACCCATCTTGGACACTATTGCTGGTGTTCTGAAATATCTTGTAATTATTTTCCATTTGAATTCCCTCCATGTGTTAGAATTTGTAACCAAATGTGCCTCAGTACATATGTCATGCCAGTCATCCTGGGATATGTCCATGTTGGCCTCTGCCTCCCATCTCCCCCTTGAGTTGTTTAGATTCAAAGATAAAAACATATTGTATAGTTTGGAAATGATTTTCTTTTCTTCATGTCCAGTTTGTAACTCCATCAGATACTTCTCTAGGGGTGTAGGATTTGAGAATTTATCCCATTCCTTGTGAGTCATCAAAAAGGTTCTAAGTTGTAAGTATCTGAAGAAATTTCATTAGGAAGATCATAGTCATTTTTCAGTTGCTCAAATGTTTTAAGCACACCACCATCAAACAGCTAGTGCAGGTAAGTCAGTCCCTTTTCTGACCATTTTTTAAAGCTGTTATCTAGACTATTGGGCGTAAAAGTCTTCATATAGCCAATACTTATCAGAGGTGAAATTAACTTTGGTAGCTTAAAAGCACATTTTATTTTACTCCATATTTTAAGAGTGACTCTAGTCCAGTCCAACATCCCTCCGGAGTGGGCATCTAGAAAAGGCATGATGTGTAAGGGATCCTGGCATAGTTGGTTTTCAATAGTAACCCATCGCGTGTTTGTGTTATCCTGAATCCATCCTATCAGGGGTTTCAAATGTGCAGCCCAGAAATAGAATTTTAAATTTGGTAGCTTGAGGCCTCCACTGGACTTTGATAACTGCAAGGTTTTAAGTCTAATTCTAGGACGCTTATTTTGCCATATGAATTTAGACAACATTTTGTCCAAGTTGTCAAAAGCAGATTTAGGAATATCTATGGGTAGCATTTGGAATAGATAGAGGAGTCGGGGCAGAACATTCATGTGGATGCTTTCAATGCACCCAAATAAAGAGAGCGGGAGCACAGACCAGCGGTCTAGATCAGATTTTATGCACTGAAATATTTTGGTATAATTAGCATTATACAGGTCTTGTAGAGATAAGGGGGTGAATATACCCAGATATTTAATGCCTTCTCTAGGCCATTTAAACCCAGTCTAGGGCTTTACATTTTGGGGTATCTTGCTATTGATATCCATAGCTTCCTTTTCATCGATATTAACTTTGTATCCTGAGTCGTATCCAAATTCACTGATTAAAGTCTTAAGATGTGGTATTGTTGACGCCACTTCAGTTAGGTATAGTAATACATCATTCGCATAAAGTGACATTTTATGTTCCTCATTATTTATCTCAATTCCTTTAATATTATTATTATCTTTAATGAGTTGAGCAAAGACGCTGCACAATCCCGGTGGTTAGCAGCGTCGCTTCACAGCTAGAAGATCCCCGGTTCACGTCCCGGTTAGGACGCCTGGGATCTTTCTGTGTGGAGTTTGCATGTTCTCCCTGTGCAAGCGTGGGTTTTCACCGGGTACTCCAGCTTCCTCCCACAGTCCAAAAACATGCTGAGATTAATTGATTATTCAAAATTGTCCATAGGTGTGAATGAGAGTGTGCTTGTCTGTCTCTATGTGTAGCCTTGTGATAGGCTGGCGACCTGTCCAGGGTGTCCCCTGCCTTCGCCCTGAGTCGATTGGGATAGGCTCCAGCCCCCCCGCGACCCTACAGAGGATTAAGCGGTGTATAGATAATGGATGGATGGAGCTGAGCAAAAGGTTCGATGCTAATGGCAAATAGTAATGGTGATAGGGAACAGCCCTGTCTGCAGCCGCGTTCCAGTTTGAATCTGTGTGATATTTAGCCATTGACTTTAACAGAGGCCTGGGGATCTGAGTAGAGCGTTTGTATCCAATTTATAAAATTAGGGCCGAATCCAAAACGTTTTAAGGTTTGAAATAAAAATTGCCAGGACACACGATCAAATGCTTTTTGAGCATCCAAGGATAAAATCATTGACTCTGATTCCTTATCTTTTTGATACGATATTATATTCAGCAGGCGTCATAGATTATCCCCAAAGTATCTTCCAGTAATTAATCCAGTTTGATCAGGATGAATAATTTCAGTTATTATCTGTTTGACTCGTCTGGCCAGTATTGCAGTCAATATTCACACATCTCCATTTAACAGTGATATTGGTCTATATGACTGGCATTCGGTCGGGTCTTTGCCTTCTTTGTGTATTATCACAATGGTTGCATCTGTCCAAGATGGTGCCACGGTTTTAGTATGCAGTGCATAGTGGTATGCTTTTAACAGTGGGGGGGACAGTAACTCACTAAAGGTTTTATAAAATTCGTTAATATAGCCATCTGGTCCTGGGCTTTTATTATTTTTTAGTGTTGAAATCACCTGCTTGATCTTCCATTCTTCAATTGGTTTATCTAGTTTCCTAGCCGTCGTTTCTGCCAATTCTGGCAGTTTTATGTTCTTTAAAAAATCTGCAATTTTTTTTATCATCCGTGCAAGTATCTGTATTTTTATATAGGGATTTATAGAAAAGTGCGAAGGATTCTGCCATTTTATCTGGTTTTGTGACAAAGGTACTTTGTGATTTTATTTTTTGCACTATATTAGATGATTTTTGTTTTCTTAATCGCAAGGCTAATAATCTGCTTGCCCTATTGCCATGCTCGTAATATTTTTGGTTGGTAAACCTAAATTTCCTTCAGTCTTATCTGATAGTAAACTATCAAGTTCTCTGCGTGTTGCATTTAATTTTTTTAATAAAATGGTTGATGCAGACTGCTTATGACTGTATTCTAATTCTTTTATCTTCCAGTTCACACTGTTTAGCTTCCTTCTGTTTTTTCCTAGCACATGTAAATGAGATAATGCAACCTCTAAGGAATGCTTTAGTGCAGTCCCATAGGGTAAGGGGAGATGTTTCAGGTGAATTGTTAGTGTCTATGTAATTCTTGAGCTCTGTTTTAATGAAGGAGTTAAATTCTCTATCATTTAGGAGGGAGGCATTTAGTCTCTATTGTTTAGAAGATGGTCTATGGCCTATGTCCCGCTTCTTGAGTATGATGCATGTCTGCTTGGGTCAGTAGTAGCGTGCGGTTGCTATGACTACTGTCAACCGAAGTGAGGGTGTTTATGGGTCCTGTCCTGATTGACGCGCTGATACAGAGCAGAGCATTCTGGGATTTGTAGTATTAGTGTTACATGCGCTGTATAATGCCGGCGGGCCAGCTTTAGTGGTCATCTGGTATTACCTCGCAGGCCAAATATAATTATTCTGCGGGCCAAATTTGGCCCGCGGGCCAGAGTTTGACACCTATGGTCTAAGGTGTAAGAAGGAATACTCACTCACTTAGGCTCCTGCAGAACTGGCATGAAGTCAAACAGCCTTACATTATGAAGTGGCTACCCAAACGGGAGTTATGAAAATGTTACTGGGGAAAAAAAGAAAACGTTCCGTCTTGTTGTGAATCGACGGGGCTTTCAATCTTCAGGCTCTGTGCGTAGCTTCTGGACGTATTCCATGGCCTTTTACGGGTTCACAAACTCCTTGTCCTGGTTCTTAAAGGTGATCTGGAGCCAGGCCGGATAAAGCAAACCGTAACGGACTCCTTTTCGTCCGCGAAGCTCTTTCCGAACGTCGGAAGGAGCATCAGCGGGGCTCTGTCCTGTGCTCTCCTCAGGATTTTGGCCGCATCTCTGTCGAAGTGAAGTTTAGCAATTATTACTCGTGGCCTCTCCAGGTCTCCCGATCCTCTGGGGCCCAGTGTACGATGTGAGCGGTCAATCTTTATCTCTCGGTCCAGCTGCAGTACTTCTTTGAGCATTTTAGACACCGACTCTGGCGAGCTGGAGCCCGGGTGCTCATCAATGCCGACAATCCTGATATTTCCCCGTCTCATTCTTCCCTCCATATCCTCACACCTGTCTTTTAAAGTTACGACCTGGTTTTGAAGGCTGGTTACCGTGGTTTGCAGCGAGGCCACCTCATCCGACCGTGTTGATAGTCCTCCAGTCACATCTTGGATGTCTGCCTTCATTTGATTTATTTCAGACCTGATAGCTGCTGAGGTGTTAGCAATTTCCGACCGCACAGCTCGTAGCTCGGATTTGAGGGCATCGAAGTCATCCGCCAGGGCACTTTTGAGTTCTTCTCTGATTATTTTTGATATTTCTCCCCTCACTGTGTCGAGGATGTCGGCTTTAATATTTTCAGCAGTCATGACAACGCTTTCAGTTCTTTCAGTCGGCAAGGGTTGGTCCGGGCTAGCTGGAGTAGTTTGGTTATGCCGCAGGGCCCTTTTAGCTCGTTGACCGCTAACTGTGTACTTGAACTTCTCCAGTTTTTTTATCCATTCAGCTGTGTGTATTGCAATTGGTTCGGCTCTTGGTGGGTTTTGGGTAGTCTTAATTATGGTTTAGACGAGTTCTTCGAACAAAGATGGCATTTTCAGACGGATATATTAACGATTCTGCAGGAGCCGGTGGAAAGACATCTTATTCCATGTGTTGCTCACTAGCCCCACCAAAAGCTTGTTTTTTGACAGCAAAGGTAAATTTCAACCCATGTAACCATTATAATCCTTCAATAACATGTCCAAGATCACATTTAAGCTGTTCTGATCACATTCCTTACACAAATAGATATACATCAAGTTTAGTAAAAACGCGCTGTGACATATGTTACATTGGGCCTTCAGCCTATGAAATATTATGTGACGTATTTGTCACAATAAAAAAATAATTCAGCTCAATCAGTTAATTTGTAGCAATGTATTTTTCTGTGGTTCATTTGAAACAAAAATAAACAAAAAAAATAAAGTCATGACATGGTGTGGATAATAAAATTCTTCAGGTTCCCTTCAGTGTTTTGTTTTTGCACTATGTCTTATGTTTACTGTATATATGTGTTGCTCAGTGTTCCACAGCAACAGCAATACTTCTGATATGACGTTATTTTATTGTTCAGTTTGCACATTTTTCGTGCTGTTAAACAAATTAGAATACTTTTTTTTGCTGAATCTTATTAACAAAGAAGTAATTTTGATTTATGTTGTGAGAATGCAAATAAAAAGGAAACCCTGTGTTTCTAAAGAAGAAACTGTCAGGTGGATTTAATTTCAAATAACATATATGATCTATTCCTTTTAACGCCCAATGTGATATATATGTAACATTACAGATCTTGGACACTAGGGGGCGGTTTTCCATAATAGCATTAGAAATGTGTTCTATGTAGTCCATCTAGTCAGTTTTATATCCAGCAGAATTTCCCCTTAAAGAAAATGTGTGTGGGTTCTTATGGGTTAAGACTACTTTCCCAGAAGATATGTAGTGCCATCTTCTAAGTCTGTATGATCCAGCACCAGAAGAAGTTCTGCCAAGTCCCTTAATTGGCCCTTGATGTACCTAATCTTAATCTGTGATTGGTTGTGCACCCTTTGTTTTGGCGTTAAACATGCAAGATATCAAGAGCAACCTTCCCCATTTGAAATAATCACATGATGGCTCATTTTTTCCAAGCCTGTTTGTTATGCAAAGATAAAAAACATTGGTCAGCACACCACTAACCAATATCAATAAGCTTTCTTTTTCATTAGTTTAGGTCAAGACAACTTAATAAATAGCACAATAGCAACTATGTGTATGCATATATAAAGTTATGTTCATAAGCTAGCAACACTTCTATCAAAAATATAATTCTTAACACTTCTGATGACTTGATCTTCACTATATAGCATTACAGCATGTCTGTGCTGTATTTTAATATTTAGTTGATTAATTTTTTGGAAAAGGTCTACAAATGGTAGCTTGGTCATGTCTATAGTTTATTTCCAAATGAATGGAACTTTTGTCACACCTGAAATCTCATTTGCCACCTCAGATTTGATGGATCAAGTTAATTCACTGAAACTCTGATGTCAAAGTTTCCTTGAATGCAGCTTTGGTCTGAGTGCAAATTAGAAGAAGCACATATGAATACATCCATCCATGAACACTACAGAGAGTGCGAAAGACACAGTTTGTGCTTTTATATAATGGAGGTGACACACAGATGTCAAACTGTTAACAGGAGCTTCCAGCTGTTTGTAGGAGTCTTTCTTTTGAGCTGATTAAACTCCTGCAGCGTCAGACAGCAGCAGTGTGATTATGAACACCTTCAAAGCTAGAGATGTACACACATTTACACACACAACACAGTGGAATCTTCTTTAATTAATTCTAATTAAAATGATCCCCAACATGTAGGCAGGATCCATTAGGATGTAACAGTAAATCATAATGCGTACCTTTCTTTACCTCTGACTTTAGTAAGGAAAAATTCATGGAAACTCATAACCTTCCAGCAGCGTTCTGAAAGCAGGGATTTATGGGGGATGGTAAGGTGATAAATAAGTCTGCCGTTGTACCCGTGAATATGGTCAGAGGGTCAGAAGTGTTCATTTGAAATAAGGGAAATTGTCATGGAATGGATCAGTGGCTCAAGCTCAGACAGACAAAACACAACAGACAAAACGTTGGAATAAAATGGTATTTTATCACAACAAGGAGTATTTACAATATAATAGGTAACGGCTGCCACTACACGGAGCTAGACGTGGCGGGAGTGACAGAAATATGTTCTTATGTTGCTCTCTCTCTCTCACACACGCATTAGACTTTATTAGAAGGCTTTGTAGTTATGTAACATGTACTGTAACTCTTCGGCTACCTCAGGTGTGCTTTGTAGAAGCCCTTCTGGCAGTAGTGTTACGGCCATGGTCGTATTGTTTCTGTCTTGGTTTGTTGTTCCTGTGTGGTCCTGTGCTGTCCTTTTGTTTCGTCCGTGTCTGTGTGTCAGAGTGAGTGTTTTCTTTTGTTGTAGCAGCTGTACCAGCAGTGGCTCGTGTGTTTCTGATCATTTTTTCCTGAGAACTTTGTCCCCTGATCGGTTGTGTATTTGTGGTAGTGTTAGTGTTGTGGTTTGGGTGGTGGTTGTGTCCTTTCTTGTCATTTGTTTGTAGTTAGCATCACTACATATATATTTGGCACTATTTTGTTTTGTTTTGGCTGTAGTCCTTTTTACCTGTACATCAGGTAAAAAGACCGAACAGCAGATGGTAGCAGTCTGCTGTTCGTTATTACGATGTATTCCACCTACTTTTCTACTCACCCTCATGCCCTCATTAGTCTAAATGTCTATATCAGAAAGGAGAAAAGTAGATAGAGTGTAGAGTTTTCCAAGAAAAATGGACCGCTTCCTATTTATTCACAGAGGTGAATGGTAAACCTGTGTGCTTGATGTGTATGAAACCAGTTTGGGTAATCAAGGAATATAATATTCAGTGCCACTATGAGATTTAGCATGGCAAAAAGTATGACAGCTTGCAAAGATGACTGAGAAGAGAGAAGATAAATGAATTGCTGGTAGGTCTGAGGAAACAGCAGTCAGTTGAAACACAAGGTCAAGTCATTTGTTGCATTTTCTGTTGCAATTGATGAGAGCACTGACAGTACAGACGTTGCTCAACTGGCCATATTTATTTGTGGAGTTGAGTTGGAGATGTCTATGATGGAAGACATTTTCAGCTCTCTCGTTTTTGTGCTGGACAGAGTCAGAGGGGACTGGTCTTGCACTGTCAACCTGGCTACAGATGGCGCCCCATCAATCATCTGAAAAAAAGCAGGCACTGGGACAAAATTCAGAGAGAAAGTACAAGCAACAAATGGAGGAGATGGTTTTTGGACATTTCACTGTATTTTGCACCAGGAGGCATTGCGTTGCAAGTTGTTAAAAATGGATCCGAACTGTTAATTTCATCCGAGCCAGAGGACTGAATCATCGTCAGTTTGACAGATTTCTCAGCGATAATAACATTACCCATGGCTTGCAATGCCACACTAAAGTAAGATGGTTAAGCTGAGGTGCTGTGCTAAAGCGTTTCTTTCATCTACGAGAGGAAATCAGAGAGTTCATGGGGAAAAAAGGAAAAGCAGTGATGGAATTACAATCTCTGCAATGGCTGCAGGACCTTGCATTTTTGGTGGATATTACAGAGCACTTGAATAATCTGAACAAAATGTTGCAAGTCCGCAAAAAAGTTGTCACTGTATTATGACAGCATACGTGCATTTAAGTTGAAGCAGATTTTGTGGGAGACACAGCTGGCAGATGGTAAACCCTGCTCATTTCCCCGTCTAAGAGATGCATGTGCAACTGTCGTTAATGCTGACATGAAACGGAAAAAAGACAAGATTGCAGGATTGTTGTGGGAGTTTGAGAAACCGTTTCAGTTCTTTAGTGAACTTGAGACAGAATTCACAGTTTATCGTTTACCCGTCACAGTCAGAGCTTCTGATGTGCCTGTTGACATCCAACTAGAAATAACTGATTTGCAGTGTGAAGCAGATTTGAAGGACAAATTTGCCTCAGTCAACCTGGATGCATTTTATCAGCATCTCTTGTCAGAGTACCCCAAATTAACAGCCTGGCAGAAAAAAAAAATTGCATGTTTGGGACTACCTACCTTTGTGAACAAGTTTTCTCAGTAATGAACATAAGTAAACCAAAACTGCACTCAAGGCTTACACGTAAGCACTTAAATGACATTCTGAAATTGGCTGCTACTCAGGACATGACGCCTGATTCTGATGCACTTGAAAGATGCCAAGTTTCAGGAGCAAAAACAAAGTAGTCTAGACTAGACTATCTCCTGTAAAATGCTGCTTCAGGCAGGTTTTGTCTGATACAGTTAAAGAATACAGTTCTGTGAAAATGAACGCTTGCTGTGGTAATAGTTAAAAATGTGCAATTTAATGCTAGACAAAAGCTTCACTACAAAAGAGTTTGGTGGAATCCTACTGTTCATGCAATGCCATACATTTATGTATTTTGTTAATGTAAGTTTCATGTATAAAGTTCATACATTTACAGGACAGGTGATTTCTTTCTTCCTTATACATTTAAAATGGCTTCTACTTTAGTTTGTAAGGTGTGGGGAGTCAGTTTAGGTTTTCAGAATTGTTACGCACATGTGGAAAATAGTGTTAAAATAATTCCTAGATCTTAATAATTTGTTTTAATCTTAAAGTGCAATATTTTTTTCAGTTCCAAATACCTGTGGCCTAAAGTTTTGTGCCTTTCACTGTGATCAGTTGTAATGCCCACATGTAAATGATCAACTGAAGCAAACAGCACATGTTTTTCTTAAGAATTCTGTGTTATGATTGGGGGGTCAGAGAACCCAGACGCAGGCACAGAGGATCAGACAAGCAGAGTGTTCAGCAGAAGATTTAATACAAGAACAGAAAACACCAGACTAGAGCACAGAACCAAAACGCCAGTGAAACCTGAAACCAAACCTAATACAAACAATCAAAACCAATAAAACTCCACTAGACTCAAAACTAAGAACAAGTGAAACTAATTTAAACAAACTCACAAATTATAATCAACGTGAACATGACAAACCTACAGAACTCAAAGTATTACAAATGTAGACTAAAGGAAAAAACTAAATACACAGGAACAATATGCAAAACCTACTAGAACCCACAAAACACTAAACTAAGAACAGTGAAGACAAATCTAAACAAAACCACAAAATATAACTAAAGACAAATTACCAAGATGACAGAATGCCAGGCTGGAGACAGAGCAGGAACCAACAGGAAAACAGGAAACAAAGCAGGGATCGGCAGGGAACTGGGAAGCATGGTTGATGGTCTGGTGGTGTGAAACTGAAAACATTGAGCTTATATGACAGCAGATGATTACGGGGTGCAGGTGAGCTGCTGCCTGCAGCTGTTATCAATGCTGCAATCAAGGTGCAGGCAGAGCTTGGGTGAGTGAGAGGGATGGAGTGAAAAAAGACAGAGACAGGCAGGGACTGGAGCAGGAATCATGACATTCTGAGGTTGTTCATAATATGTTTTGTAAAAGGATAGTTCATTAAATATACAGATTTTCCTAATGTACGTATACTTCTTTGCACTAAAACAAAGGAAAACATGAATTTATTGTTTAACTTATACTCTGATTTTACTGGTCCAGCCCACTTGACATTAAAGTAGGCTGTATATGGCCCCTGAACTAAAATGAGTTTGACACCCCAGATCTAGCTGGTCTACAATTAAGGCCTGGCTGATGAAGCGTTACTGACATAATTTCTGTTTGAGCAGGTTCTCCCATCTCTGCAGAGGACTTCTAAAACTTTGTTAGAGTGACCGTTGGGTCCTTGATCTCCTCCCTTACAGGGCCTTATTGTTTGGTTACTCATTTTAGACAGACTCTGTGAAGAGGCCTTTTAGTTTCAAACTTCTTTCATTTCACAATTATCGAGGACTGTGCTCCTGGGAACACTCAAAGCTTTTGAATGCTTTTATACCCTTGCACTGATCTATGCTTTGCCACAGTTGTATCATTGGGATCTACATCCAGTTCATGGGATTTGATGGCTTAGTTTCAGTACTCACATGCCGTATAAATCATAGAACCTCATATACATTGCCATGTACCTTTCTAAAATATGTCCCCTCAGAAGCAACTTAAGGATTATTCTCTGAACACTTCTCTAAAGGTGATATTTCCATTTTTGATTTTTAAGGAAACTAGGGGTGGCCCAATGTTTTCTTCCACTTTTTTGTTCAGTCATCCTAATAGACATGGACTTCTTGTTTTAATCAATGTGAAAAGCGAGCTTTATTACTGACAGCTAATGAAAAAAAAAACTCATCAGACCCAGTTATCTGAGCATAATGGAAGCCTCGTCTCTGCAGACAGGCCCTGGTTCTGACCAAGACCTCACTACATGAGCTAATTGCCTGGTATAACAGAGAGTACTGTATGTTATAACTTACAGGAGTCCTCACTTGGCTGCTGAGCAGTAACAAGGTTATAGGAGCAAATGTTTTCATTAAAAAAGGCCTTTGTAAAAACTAAAAAGATATTTTTTCCTTTCATGCATGAGTAAAGGTTTATTTAAAAATTTAATACTTATAAACAAGACTTAAGACACATCTAATTTGATTTCTTCAGAAGCAATACATTTGATCAGTTTAAAATGCACACTAATGATACATACAATTTAACATAAACGTGCTTACATGAGGAAAATGTGTGATTTAGGGAAAACATGCCATTTTAGTTAAAAATCACTTGAACTCTGAGTAAAGAACATATGGTTATGATAGTCAGTTCATTAGTGCAACTCAGTGGTTGGTGTTGGTCAGATGTTAAAGGTGAACTGCACTGTGACCTCACAAATCATGTTTTTGGCCATATCTCAAACAAGTTGAGAAAATTTCTTCAAATATGGTAAAAGTATTAACTTAGACTCAAAGGTGAACTGATTAGATTTGGTGGTCAAAAGTCAATGTGACCTCATAAAACACATTTTGGCTATAACTCGAGAATTCAAATGCTATGAATATTTTTTAAACACAAATGTCAGATAGGACAAAAGTGACACTGGTGACACTAGCCTTGGATGGCCACCTTGAAACTGTGATGATGGTAGAGATCTTCAGTGATGCCAGGGTGAAGATTTGTGTGAAGCTTAGTACCGATCAGTGTGAGAACTCTTTTGTTACACTGAAGCAACTATATAGTGGACTGCTAAGTACAAGTAACAAAGAACAGAACTACTCAGGAGAATGAATAAGGGAGAACAAGCAAGTAAGCAACGCAAATGAAAGATTAAGTTAACAGAACTGAACTTTGAAAACCAGAAACACAAACCTCACAGGAGACAAGGGATACACACTAAATACATGGAACTAATCATCTAAAGGGAAGACATCAGTTACAGGAGGCAGGGCAGGGGTTAATGCTAAATACAGGAGCATGCTACAAATTTGAAGGTAAACCTCAGTATGGGGCAAAGAGTCAAACATTGTTTGAATGGTAAATTATGTAACCACTTAACGAGAAAGTTTGGTAAACACATGCTAAAAATATGAAAACCCCTGACTTTCTTAATTCATTCATGACATTTATGATCATAGAATGTATGCAGCCAGCTGGTTTACCTTAATAAGTGACCTTTTTCACATTTCAGAGCCTCCTTTAACCAACTGTTCCTTTGGCTTCGGGTCTGTCTCATCTGCTGGAGCTGTAAGCCAAACAACAACACCCTACCATTAAACCAGAACTGATTTTTGAAAAGCCACTCTGTACAGTGTTACAGTGAGCATCATGACCTGTGGAAGCAAGGCGCTGAGGTCATCTTCGCTATCTAAAACAACACATAGATCATTTGAGCTGCTGAACAAGATCAGCCCATTTGACAAAACAAATCAAAGACCTGAGACAAGATTCCATCAAGACAGAAAGCACTTAAATCAGCAGGCTATATGGGAGGATGCAAGGCAGAATATAAAACAAGTGTTTTCTAGTTAGTTAAATTTTTTGTTTTGGCTTATTTCCAACAGCTTCAAAACTCTGAGTGTGTTAGACCTACCGGTTTTAAACAGGCAGCGAAAGATGTTGACTGAGTAGATGCTGATGGATTATTACCTGCTGGGACTCCAAATAATAACCCCCCATTGGGCATCAAAATGGCTACAGATGCTGATGTTCAGCACTCTGTTCACCTGGGTGGGATACTGGTATGCTGAACAACCACACTAAATGCTGTTAAGATGATGATGTCGTGTCTGCAATAGCCTCATGTCCAATAGTTACAAGCAGACATGACACAATCACCATACCGACGTTCAGTGTGGTCGTCCAGTGTACTAGCATCCCACTCTGGTGAACAGGCTGCATCCTCGTGCCTCTACTAGTCTATTTAGGCTAAACAAACAACAACTGGGACAACTTTCGGGTCAGAAACAAACAAAAAAATCAATGGAAAATTGAAAAAGGGAATAACATTCGTTTGTTTTGATTCCCGATTTCCATTTGGACGCATATCACAGATGACCAATAACTTCAAGATCGGTATAGCCCAAATGTTCATTTTTTCTCAATTTGCCTTCCTGACTCAAGGTCACTGAAAAACACTTAGACCCACCGTAAACACCCTGAGGAAGCCTCACGCACACACAAATACAAGCAGCACTGTTCCGTCTTGTACCGCGGTTAAGTTTGACTAACTTGAAGCCACTTACTGTTGAGGACGATAACTTGTATCCGCAGACGTGCAAGAGTACAAACAAACACAAGAACAGGCTTAACTTACCTCATTACAGCGTGCAACTGCAGCAGAGCAGGTGCAGGCCTGGCTTCAGTCGGCGGTCAGCAGCAGCGGCAGCAGAGCACCTTCTGGTCTGGCGGGTTGTTTCCGCTTTGTACCTCACCGAAAAATTAAGTCGTTATAACGAGAAAACGGTTTTATTTTCTCGTTATAACGACATAATTTTGTCATTATCACGACATAACGGATTTTGTTATTGCGTGATAATGACAAAATTATCTCGTTATAACGAGAAAACATAGCGAAAAAATTAAGTCGAACCATGGCCGCTTAGGGCTTCCTTGCCTTTGGTATTGTCTCACGGGCCAAATATAATTACACTGCGGGCCAAATTTGCTCCGCGGGCCAGAGTTTGACACCTATGTGTTAGAGTGTGATAGCTGTAGTATCATTTAAATGTGTTAAATCCAGCTGAACTGGCCTTTTGGGGGGAATGTGCTGCAGTAATGAAGCTGGTTACCATGGCCTTAAATATTCTCCAAGGGGACTCATCTGTCCACATGGGTTTCCCGCTGCCAACTCTCTACTGGCTGCAGGAAAAGTTGAAAAGGCTGCAGCCAACCTGCAGAGTTGGTGGACCACTCCTTGTGGCCCTACTACTAGGCATCCAGAGGTGTTTTGGGGGATATTATAAAGGACCCAGAGCTTACTGCTGCTGCTGTTTTCCTGCCAAGGTTCAGGATGTGGTGGGCCACAGGTGAGAACATCTTGAAGGCCGGTAATATATCTTCATTATTTAGAATAATTTGCCTCTTAGACTGAAAAATGTTTCAAGCAAATCAGAGATAGTCTAGCAGAAGACACTAAATGAAATCTTCAGACACAGACTTTGTGTCTACTTGTGGCTTCATGATTTTATTTAGCATCATTTTCAGCCTGCCATGTTTAATTTATTTGTTAACTTTCTCTTGTAAAAGTTAATTAGCAGCTAAGAAGCTGTAGAAAGTGAAGATGCTACTGTGATAGAATCAGTGCTGGCTGTGCTTTGGTTAAGGGGCTTAGTCTGGATTAGTTATATAAAGCAAGTGGACAGGATTGGTGGCCTAAACTGAGCATGCGCAGAGCGCGGCACCTAGCAGCATAATAAACTATGAGGCTGTTTACGAAATTTAAAGTGAGCATTGAGTTGTAAGGAAAAGGAAAGCGTCCTGTGAAGAGTGGAGGTGAGTTGGTGCGTTCCTGACTCGCTGTGTCTGCGCAGTGTGTGTGTGTGTGTGTGTGTGTGTGTGTGTGTGACTTTCTGGGATTTTCTCTGAGCGCTTTTGGAATTAGGAGGCAGAAACGAGGACGGCGCAGCATCTGCTGGAGTGGAAGGCAAGCACGCATTAAATGTAGATTGTCGTCAGAACATCCAGTGATCATGGCCTCATTGTGAGCACAGACAGCACTGTATCTCCCTGCTGGCTAGCTGCAGGCGACGAGCTGCACGCAGTTCTGTAGTAGTTACCGAGAACAAAATGTTCAACGCTGAGCAGCCCGTCCGACCAGGGAACTTGTGCTCGGCTCATGTCCACATTTGCTCCTGATCGTGTGCTGTGCCATCTGTGAGCTGTACTTTAGCAGATCAAACCACTTATATTTCCTCTTTCGTTACACCACTGAGCTAGTTTTCCATACTGATTTTTATTTTTGAATTGTATCACAGGCCATGAGGTCAGACCTCTTGAATTTATTTACTATTATATTTTTAACTATTGAAAAAGAAACGGGCAAATTGAATTCACACCTCCACAGCTGACTTTGGTACACTTTGTTCCCTTTAACCTGTTTCAGTTAGTGAAACTAGTTAAATTGCCCTGCACAGATGAAGAGAGACTTGTTTCTGTTGGAAAGTTTAAGTGTTAATGAAGTAAAGCACTCAGGGTTTTTTGCAGCATTAAACATGTATCCTATGTAGCCTACTACCACCTACTTTCTTCATGGCTCATGTAATGGGAACAACATGTACCAAAAGTCAAAGGGCTGGAGCCAGGGGCAGATCCACAGGGTGGCCCAGGCGCAGAGACTGACGTGCCCCCCCTCTCCACACACGGTCAGTAGTGAAGCCTGTTTGAGGGCTGCACCCATCCTCTTCTCCAGTTACTACTATTTTTTGGCAGAGATTTTTAGGGGAACCATTTCTCTGTGGCTGTTCCCACACTAGTCTCACGTAGAATATTGTGCAGCACAGAATTGTCTGGCTGCCCCTCATTATCATTCTGCAACAGGGATAAAATGCTCTGGATTGTATTTATTTCTTTAAACCACAATTAGTTTGAAGTCAGGGTTGCTCATTGCACAGTCCAACTTTTCAGCACACTCTGGAAGTTTCAAGTCGTTGTTAACCAAAGTGAAAGGGGATTGTGAAAATGATAACACGTAGACAGAGAAAAGATAGGAGAAACGTGTTGCCAATGACAGGCTTCTACCTGTGATCTACAGAATGAGTCAAAGTACTTCCATACAAATGCATTTTAACAGTACAGCCAGCCTCCAATAAACCACACACAACCCAGCGACCAACCAGGAACTGTTTACTGTAGCAACTCAAGTGTTTTGTTTGTCATTGAAAAGTGCACAAAGTACAAAAATGCATCTGTTGGTTAATGTAAATAAATAAATAACCTTTTGTACATGTTTTAATTAAAGTGTGTATGATTTACATTTAGCCGTAGAGTTAGTTGTAATTATAAGCTTTACTGACTGTTCGAGTTGTTTTGATTAATTTAGTGTTACATTAAAAAGCCTGTTCTACTGAATATCAGTTGTCATGCACTTCTTACATGGCAGTCTTACCAGAATATGCAAACGATTACAGTGAATGACCAAAAAAAAGAATATTGGGCATACAGAGGTTTGCTGAAGAAAAAAACAAAAGACATTGTGCCACCCCATTGTGAGCCACGCTTATGAAAACTGTGTGTGTCCAGCCCTGGCAGCCATCCACATGCTGCATATTATCTTATTCTGTGAAATAGTTTGTTGGTGTCCTGTTTTAGATTTGTCACTTTCAGTGTAGCATAGCTTTTAAAATAACATCTTGGCCAGTTGCTTCTAGAAATGACAGAAAAGTTGCATGGACTTGTTCTTTCACAACATTTAATTGGAGACATGGAGAGAGTCTGTAAAGAGCCCAATGTGTAGCTGTTTACGAGAAAGCAAGAATGAAATGTGTGGATTCTAGGTGTGTCTGTAGCATTCTCTACTCCCTGCCCTAAGGGAGCTCTGGGTCTGCCCTTTTATAACACCGACATCTGCCAGAGTTGTTTTTTTTTTTTCTTTCTAACTCTCTCTGGACTTTTTGCTTAACTGGTGACAGTGTATGAGGACAGCTTGATAGAATACATAATGGATGTCTGGCTGCTGCACATGCGGCCTGTGTCTTTTTTTCCTGAAATGAATTCAGTCATTGACATCCCTAATGCCTGAATTCCAACACTGTACACTGACTATAACACTCTAACTGAATATCTCTGTCTCAGAAATAGCTAGATCCTCATCATGGGCAGAGCTGGAGTGGTGGGAATAAAGACGTTTGATGTCTTGTTCAGGTTTGCCGGCTCCCAGATGGAAGACTTCAATATAAGTCTGCAAAAATCCCTGCACAAAATAGCTGCATAGCACAAAATATAGGTGAATTATGTGTAAAATCTGAAAGGTTATGAAAAATGTTCTGAGGGATGGATACTGCTTCCTTTTAAACAACAAGGCAATGAACTGTTGTGTATAGAGCTTGCTTTGCACAACCTTTCCAAGAAATCTTTGCAAGGAACATGCAATAATCTGTTACTGAAAGCAATAATGTATCTTTGGAACTGTGAGCAGTTTGTACTGATTTTATATGTGGAGATGGAAGTTGACTCTGGATTGACTCTAAATTTGACTCGAAGACTTCTTAGTAACAGAGAACAATGGGTTAAAAGGAAAACGCCGTCTTAATGTTGTTGACGAGAACATGCCTCCAGGTTGTTTTAAGTTGCTGGCATACATGTGAACACTCCTCTCTGGAACTGGCCTTGCAGTCACGCTAAACCATCAGATCTTATTACTGCATTTATTACTAGATGTGTAGAGGAACTGTGTTACTGTTGTAAAGGCTGGTGTGTGAATATTTTGTGTTTAAAGTTGTGTAAGGCTAAAGGTTGATGTTTCAGCCTAATTTGAAATACAGTGGAGTTTGCCCTTATGTAATACTTTCATATAGGAACTCAATCCTTCACTCACAGTAAGGAACATCTGTCCAATACTTCTGGTCTGACTAACCTCAGTTAGTTACAGCTTACACTACAGGAGTTTTAACAGTGCAATAGACTTTAAAGTTGGGAAACTTTATTGACATTTTTCTGTCTAATCTCAGACATGTTTGCACTACAAGATTGGAAAATAATGGAGAATCACAGACTACAGGATATTTTTAAGGTTATCGTGGCAGAGGGAGCATTGCACCATGTTGTATAATCTCTTGGGGAAGCAGGTGGAAACAAAAAGTAGAGTGCGGAACAACAACTCACTATAATTCTAATGATACTTTGCAGTGAGAAAAAACAAAAGCAAAAGGTTAAACGAATCTAGAAGGCAAAATGGTTGGGAAATATGGTCAACACGGTTTGTCTGTTCTTCAACAAGACCTACAAGTGAGATTTAAACTGTCAGCTGAGACTCAATATCTGTAGCTAACGTTAGCCTCAAGCACTAGAATGTTTAGCGTGGCTTTGGGTACTTCTGTGATAATACTAACCATCTGATAAATATCGAACAAGTTTGGTATAAGTTCTGGTTGCCCAAAGAGTCTATGAGCAGTTCAGGAGGCTTCAGACTGGATATGTCAGTCTCTCAGAGTAGCAAATAATCTGGACCTAACATCAGGTCAGACCAACATCCCAGATTAGGTTGGTACTCCAGTTGTTGGAGGCCTGAAACTCCTGTCGCATGAGCCCGGCTTTAAATTCTGCAATGCACTTTACAATGTGCATTTCCACACATCTGTGCGTGTGTGAAAAGTAGTGTTAATAATCTAAGATGTTGGTGTAGCAGTAATTCATTTGGTATGCATTGTATACACTACCCTGGAGATGGTAATACAGATCTAGTTCACCCAACGGTCTCCAGAGGTGTATGACTCCCCCAACATCTGGACTCTTATTGCCTGCCAACACACTTGCAGCACACCTCCTAGGTGGAGGCTGCAGCCTGCGGGGACAGGTTTCATGTTTAAAAAACACCCACAACCCTGTCCCCCCAACACTTCAACCTACAGTGCCATAAAATTTGCCCCCCTCAAATTCTTATTTTTCTGCATATTTTCCCCACTTTAATGTTTAAGATCATCAAACAAATGTACATTTCAGACAAAGATAACCCAAGTAAGCACAAAATGCAGTTTTTAGATGATGATTTTATTTATTAAATCTAATGACTGGTTGGGCCTCCCTCAGCAGCAACAACTGAAATCATGCATTTTCTATAACTGACAGTGAGTCTCTCACATTTCTGTGGAGATATGTTGGACCACTGTTCTTTGCAGAATTGTTTTAATTCAGCAACACTGGAGGGTTTTCGAGCATGAACAGCCTTTTTAAGGTCATAACACAGTATTTCAATCTGATTCAAGTCCGGACTTTGACAAGGCCACTCCAAAACCTTCATTTTGTTTTTTTAACAGCCATTCAGAAGTTGACTTGCTGGTCTGTTTTGGATTGTTGTCCTGCTGCAGAACCCAAGTGCATTTCAGCTTGAGGTCACGAACTGATGGCTGAACATTCTCCCAAAAATCTTGGGGATCATTCAGATGTTTGTTTGCAAAAGTAAGACAAGCCTTTATGTTCTTTTTGGTCAGCAGTGGTTTTCGCCTTGGAACTGTGTCATGGATGCCATTTTTGCCCAGTCTTTCTTATTGTTGAGTCATGAACACTGACCTTAACTGAGGCAAGGGAGGCCTGCAGTCCTTCAGATATTTTCCTGGGTTCTGTTGTGACCTCCTGGATGAGTCGTTGCTGTGCTCTTGGGGTAATGTTGGTAGGCTGGCCACACCTGTTCAATGTTTCCATGTGTGGAATAATAGCTCTCACCGTAGTTTGCTGGAGTCCTAAAGCTTTAGAAATGGCTTTGCTATGCTTTCCTGCCAACAGATGTCAGCTATGTTATTTCTCTTCTGTTCTTGAATTTCTTCGTATCGCAGCATTTTGTTACAGCTTTCTGAGAGCTTTTGTCTGACTTCATTTTGTCAGACATGTTCAATTTAAGTGATTTCTTGAATGAACAGGTCTGGAGGTCATCAGGCTTGGGTGTGGTCAGTGAAATTAGACCCAGCTTTCCAAAAAATGTGATTAGCCACAGTTAATTCATGATTTAACATGGGGGGCTATTACTTTTTCACATAAGGCCAGGTAGGTTTGGAAAGCTTTTTTCCCTTAAAACATTAAGTCATCCTTTAAAATCTGTGTTCTTTGTTACTTTGGTTATCTTTGTGTGATGGCACTGTAAGTGATGCACTCCCAGCAGCCTGCTCCGAGGGCTGAGGGAATTTATGTCAGGGTTTGTGCAAAGGTTAGTGTGGGGTCCTGTCTACAGAATACTTTTCCATTGCATACAGTTTGAACATTTTATTTACTAAGCTCAATAGTCTCTTAGTTATTGCATCTTATCGATGTTAGATGTTAGGTTAGTTTATTAGTTGATTTTACTGGCTTTATTTAATGTGTTTATTTAAAGATGTGTAATCAAATGGAGATCATTCCATTGTCCCTATTTATTCATAATTTTATTCAATGTTTGTGTGTTTTCATGAGGCAGTGTTGGCACATCGGTTAAGTCTCTGGGCTACTGATCAGAAGGTCAGAGGATCAGACCCCAGTGCCGCCACTGTTGGGCCCTTGAGCAAGGCTATTAACCCTGCCTGTTCCAGGAGCGCTGTACTATGGCTGACCCCAACTGGGACATGTGAAAACAACATTTCACAATGCAGCAAAAATGTATTTGAGACAAATAAAGGGTCTTTCTTTCTTCATTGTTGCCTCAATATTAAAATCATTGTCTTTGTGCACTGATATTTACAGTGGTTCAGTTTAGAGTAAACCTTTATTCTTGTGCTCCCTATTAAAATAGATCAGTAAAATGATCAATAATTATTGAAATATTTTATTGAGATACATTTTTCAGCTATATTGCCCAGCCATATGTGAGCCTTTGTAGTTTTTGTTGACAATAAGAAAAATATAGAAAAAGACCAGCATTCCTCCGTCAAATGTTGCCAAAGAATCAATTAATGTTTGAATTCCTCTTTTATTCATCTTTTATCTGTCTAAACAGTATTTAAGGTCATGAAGATCTTTTTCTGCTTCATTCCATATGTATGTGATTTATTTTATGTGATTTTTAAACCGAATCCATTTCTAGTGCTTAAACGTCTGTTAATTTGAGCTTGCTGTAGTTGTAGCTCTAATTTTTGCCCGTTATCAGGTCATCTTTGTCTTCCTGACATTACTCCTCAGTAACGGGTATACTGATGATAGTAATGACTGACTGAAGGACTGAACACTGCTTCTTCTTACTGCTGTCTGTCCTGTGATATACAGATATGAAGTTTCCTGTGGATCTCCTGGCTGATGTCAGCCTGGCAGATCTAGAGCGGTCAGCCCACAACTACATGAACAACCTCCTGTACAGCAATCCTGATTTTCCTGAACATCTGACCATCTCTGCTTCCACCAAGGTAAAACACACATCTGTAGTGTACAGTGTACTGTCTTTAAGCAATCAATAAGGTCACAAACATCCAGAAGAGCAGTATCAGGGTCTTAGAAAGTGGCTGACACTCTCTGCTGGAGATACTGAAAGACTCAAAGTAGAATATCAACCAGCACTTAAAATTATACAAAGTTTGACTCCATCATGATTTAGAGGGCTTTTTTGACAAGTTGCAGAAAATGTGTTGCTGCTTCTGTACTTCTTGTGGCCATTCTTTTTGTTGTTATTGTTCAGTATCTCTAGAATTGTCTAGAATCTCTAAAACCTTTGACATCCATGGTACTTTCAGTTCTAGCCATAACATTTTCAGAATTTTGGCATTGACTTGGTACTGAAGTGTCAGTTCTCAGGACATCCCCTGTTCAGAAAGAGAGTTTGTCTTGTCTTTATTCAGTATTGATACATCGTTGAACTATACATTAAGTGTGGTGTAGACCATGGACTGATCATTTTGTGTACTAAGTTGTCTGTCCGTCTTCAGGTCACCATAGACATTTCCAGCGTAGGCTTCGTACCTCTGTATGGATCCAATGATACATGGAAGGCCCTGGCCCTCTTTTCACCCAGTGACCCATTCATTGCAGTGGCTCTGTACCTGTTGGACCGCTGGTGGGCAGTGGAAGATATTCTCAAGACAGCGGACCCTGTTAGAGATGGAACTGTGGAAGTATGATAAGACATTTAACCAACTAATAAATTCACTCAGAAAACACACAGGGTGAACACAGAGTCAGAAACACCCCACAATATTAAACAAGATTACAGTGGCTTATGTAAACACTGTGAACAAAAAATGACATCTGTTACAAAAGCTGCTATAATCCAGATTGCAAACAATCACTTTAACCTTTCATGATATGGACATTTTTATGATGTATTAATGTAAAGTTAGCTGAAACCCACTCACATTTACCATCTGTGTACATGATGGTATATTGTAGGTGTTCTTGTTTAGTTGTCAAAAACATGTTCTTGATTGTCTTACTCAATCACAAAACATCCTCATACACAAGTCTTTTCAGTTTACCTGTTACTGCACCTGCACTGTCTGCTGCCATTCCACGTGCTGCTGTCATTGTGCTACATCTTCCACACAACTGTGGTACCATAGAAAAATAACTATTGCCATGTTTTCAGAATTTTGGTATCAAATTGGTACCAAACTATCGGTTCTTGTGATATTCCTTCTGTCAGTGTACAGATACACTTCAGGCAGATGTTGTTTGGACAAACCATTGACTGTATATGAAGATGGGTGTCATGACAGCTCAGGTCAAAAGTATGTCTCCAGCACCTATTCACTATTGCACATACTGGTTACAAAAAGCATTGCCTGCGCAAGATGTCACTGCTCATTTCTGAATTTCTTAAATTTACATTGGTACATTTGGAGGGAGAAAGATGTGCATTCTATCATTACATACAATCTATGGAACACATCTTAAGTGACCTGTCACAAGTTTTGTTTATAATACATCACATGTAAACATATATGTGACAACATTCTGTTGTGTTGAGCTTAAAATGTTTTTTTGTGTGTGTGTTTCTTAGGTGGAGACAGTCGGGGAGAGAATAGTTTTATACATCCTTAATCGTGTCATCTATAGAGGCAGGGAGATGACCTCCGAGGAGCTTCCCTTCCTCTGTCATGGAGAAAGAGATTATGCAAAAATTGTCTGGAACAATGGGGAGGCAGTAGGTTTCTACTCAGTCAAACCCTCAGGTAATGAACAGCTAAGGTACTATACATCTATGTAGATAAATGCACATCTGCTTTCATTTTATATCTGTTACGAAGAAGAACATTTTAGAGAACTTTTTCTAAAAGTTTCAAATGTGTAGTTTGAGATTTTATGTCTGTGCAAGACTTGAGGCCTTGACTTGAGACTGTGAAAAGAATTTGGTGTTAGCAGGGTAACGTGTGGTTACATTGTAACCTTGGTTCTCTGAGTGAAGAGACTATCTCTCCACCCAGTTACATATTTCATATGTATGGGGAATGACCCCCCTGCTCGTCTTGGTACATGGATACTTCTTTAAGACACACCGGCTTGCCCGGTCACGCCCCACAGGCTACCTATAAAGCACCTGTGCTGGCGTTAAGTCACTGATAGTTTTGATCGAAACGTGTCTCCAAACGGCCAAAAGAGCTGGAGAGATAGTCTCTTCACTCAGAGAAACCAAGGTTACAATGTAACCACATGTTCCCTATCGTTTCGAGACTATCTCTCCAGCCAGTTACATATTTCATATGTATGGGGTAACTCTTTAAGACACACCGTGAGGAAACGGTGCAGCCCAAATAAAGTATATGACAAATGTACTATTTGCAGATGTACACTTATTCACATATCGACCAGGCGGAGGCCCTGGACAATGCAAAGACCAAGTCTGAGAGGCAGAAGGGCTGCTTAGGCCAGTCCACAATATGCCAGACTGATGTGAGCAACACAGTTAAAGGCCAAGATGAAACCGCCGACCTATAAGCAGAGTGGCTACTTAGATCAACTAGCAAGCTGCTAAGCTGACCAGGGGAGACAATAAAAGTGGACAGAGGCAAAGCCCGGTCATCCATTGGTAAGTCAGACCCAGCACCCACTCCCAATGAGGGACTGGCTGCTATTTTGTAATGGATGAGACAATGAGACAAAAGTGGATCGAGCTGACCACGTGGCTGCTGCACGTATGGCAGTGAGAGAGGCTCCTTACCACAGAGCCCATGTGGCAGCCACACCACAAGGTGAGTGTCATGCATACCCAGGATGTTACTGGCACACCTGGGAAACACGCATCTCCTGAATGATTTCCACAATCCAGCAGGATAGCCAAGACTTCATATGGGAACTGGACTACCCAGTTTGCTGAAGCCAAAGCAGATAAAGGCTGGTCAGTCTTCATGACAGACTGTCTGCACTGTATGTGCTCCGCCAACGGGCAGAGCACGGCTAAAACTGATGGCGGTCCTCTTCTTCAGAAGAGGCAAGTAACTGCAGGTCAACCAACTGAGACAGGTGGAATCCACATCAAGCCTTCAGGCCTTCACACCAAGTTAGAACGAAGGACTACACCTGACCCCTCAGAAAAAAAACCCACAGCAGTCACCATTAGCCCAGCAGAGGTTGTGACCAACAGAAATGCAGTTCTGAAGATAACTCGTTTCAGATCAGAAAAGCTGAATGGATGCTGAAACACATAACAGACTATGCCCAAGACCCATTGAGGGACCAGAATCTAGTCCTGTGTCACCACTACACCTTACAGGGTAGCGGACAGGCCTCCCTGTCTTCGGTTAAGACAGTATGAACAGCAGGAGTCCCTGAGCTGCTGAGGAGAGGTCCATCTAGTGAAGACCACACCAAGTGGTAAATACCCCGCTAACCATACGGGTTGGCAGCTCCTGTGGATGCCGACCAGACCTGTTAAGTAGTTTCCACCACAGGCCACAATGAGCCCACTCATTCTGCCTGAATCCCTAGAAAAGGGGCTGGAGAAGCATGAGAGGAGAGAAGGCTCAAAGCAGATTACAGGGCCACATATGTACCAGGGCGACCCATGGATCATCATCCCATGAGGGAAGAAGAGTCGGCAATGTGCTGACTCTCTGGAAGTGAGTGATGTCGAACCTTTGCCCTGACAGAGCGAAGTCAAGTCTCCTTAACCCCCTTAGGACAGAGTCACTACTCCCTTAGGAGTGGTGTCCGTCTTGCCATGACTTCTGTTGTTGTGTTCAGAGTTTCTGTCACATGTGTGATTGAGTGAGCAGAAGAGGGGTGAACGCTCTGCCACAGTGTGGTTGCCAACCTGCATATTGGTAGGCGCTGCAGTCGCTATGCTGGCTGTCCTGGCAATGATGCGGTGACCTTACAACCTTAGTAGTAATCAGCCATAGAGGAAGGAGCTCTACGCTGCAGGATGTCACACACTGGGTCAATGGGCAGCGAGTCCAGAACCCGCTGACCCCACAGGCAGCATAGCCCATGGTTCAGCCGACTATAAAGGCATCTGTAAAGACCAGCCAGCAGTGGACCACAGGTCCTATAGAGAACTCTCCTTAGCTTTGTGTTGCCGGATCCCTCCACTAGCAGAGGAGTAGGAAACAACACGAATACAAAGGCCACAACGCGAATACAAAAGCCACAACGCAAATACAAAAGCCACAACGCGAATGCAAAGGCCACAACGGAAGTTAACCCACAACAGAATTGAGCAGCGTTCGGAAGGACATACTTTGTTTCCAGGGGACAATATTTTCTGACGGACTATTTTGATTACGGGGGAGTTTAATGATATGTCAGTAACACGCTGCTGCTCGATGATTGTGATTAATGTCATTATGTGCTTTGACAAATTAGCAAGTTGGTCACTGTGTTGAAATTGTCATAACCTTATGTATGTGCTCTGCTGTCCATCCTTTAGTTCTTGTGAAACTAGCTCTGCAGTAAGCAGCGTTAACTGTTAGCGCTGGTAATGTTTGTAAATCAGATGAATGTAACTTTAAAGCCATTGTTCCAGTTTAGCTGACGATCAGGTTAACTGGCAATATTTGCTGCTCCAGATGTTTCGTTCGCAGATTTATCCTGACCAGACCTGCTTGCTGTGGAAAGATAAACGTACTAGATAAAGAAGATGTCACCGAAAACATAAAAATCACTTGTTAATAAAGTCCATATCATGTCAATATCATCTATTGACAGCAAAACGAAATGTTCATGCCAAAATAAACAAAACGTATTTTTCAGTACGATGACAGGATTCGAACCGAGGTGATCCAGAGCAATAAAAATGCAGAACGAATGCTTGACCAATTGCGCCACCAATTAGTACGGTGAACACTGCACTTTCACCTGCATCGATCTTTTTCATTCTGCTAGGTGTTCAACGTCTTCTGATTATCCAAGAAACACGCACGGCAGAGCACATACATAAGGTTATGACAATTTCAACACGGTGACCAACATTGCTGATTTGTCAAAGCACATAATGACATTAATCTCAATCATCGAGCAGCAGCGTGTTACTGACATCTCATCAAACTCTCCCGTAATCAAAATAGCCCGTCAGAAAATATTGTCCCCCGGAAACAAAGTATGTCCTTCCGAACGCTGCTCACTTCCGTTGTGTGTTAACTTCCGTAGTGGCCTTTGCATTCCTGTTGTGGCTTTTGTATTCGTGTTGTGGCTTTTATATTCGCGTTGTGGCTTTTGCATTTGCGTTGGCCCTTCTGGGCCACCGTACAGGAGCGGACACAAAGGAATAAATCCAACTAATCTGAGCAGGAAAACAGCAATCCAGGGAGGCTGCCCGTAGGCAGACGCCCAAACCACAAGAGGTAAGCGGATACATGCTGTAACCCACAAACATATGGAACATTTTGAAAGTAATACTGATTGTCACACTGCACCCTGACAGAGTGGAGATCAAACAATCAGTGACTTAACGCCAGCACAGGTGCTTCATAGGTAGCCTGTGGGGCGTGACCAGGCAAGCCGGTGTGTCTTAAAGAAGTATCCAAGTACCCTGACGAGGAGGGGGGTCATTCCCCCATACATGTGAAATATGTAACTGGGTGGAGAGATAGTCTCGAGACGAGCGAGAACTTCATGTTCAGTCTTGTTTTCGTGTTTTCCCAGCTAGCCTATTTGTAATGTCTATTACAGGAAAGAACACCAGTCTCAAAAACACTCTAGTTCCCCTCAGAGACCCTCTCACTATTCATGTACCGAACTCCACAGGATCTGCATTACAAATGGTGTTGCCATTTTCCAAGATAATTGATTGTTCAGTAGGTGGTGCTTTTGCATCTGTTATCTCAACATAACCTATTCCAAAGCAGGTCATGTTCGAAGTGTGTAGCATAACTTAACATTGTGATGCACCGCAGTAACAAGTGAACCACCATCGTAACCCCAAAAACCCAGAATTAAATCTGGAGTTACCTCACGTACCTCAAGTCCTGCTTTATAACACAGTCCTCAGGTTTAGTCTACGTGTACTAAGCTTTTGGTTCATTCCTTTCTGACTTGGTCTTCATGGGTGTGCTTTTTTTCCTATTTCAGGGAGCATATGTAATTCTTACTCAGTCAGAACCTATCAGCTCCCTGTGATGGACTCCATATTTGTTAGAAAATGTCAGCGCCGTAAAGGCTTCGGTCTTCAGATGCTGGTGGACTTTGTGCTAAGCTTTAAAGAGGAGTCTTTGGGGCTGAGGTACCCCCTCACAAAATCAATGTATAAAGGTACGTAAGTCCACACCGCAGTGGGTACACCTTACTGATACTTGCTCTATTATTCTACTTTTCCCAGTGATTAAACCAAAAGCTTCAGTCAGTCATTTAAGTTCCCCGCACTCCTCTTTGTTCTTAGTGTGTGAGAAGTACCTGTGTCAGTACCCAGGAGATACAGATCTGCTCTGGGAGGTGGAGAGCATCGGTGGGCCCAACCAGAGGACCAACATTGCCAGGAAGATTATGGCCATAAATATTAGTGGTAAGAAAGAATAACAAAGAATAAAAGAATAACAACTGCATTAGAGCTAAACAGTAAATGTGCTCGGCCAGTATAATTAAAAAGATTTATAGATTGTATTTTAAATCATATTAAAATCATTAAATTTGCTTATGATGTAAATTAGGCACTGTAAAAGATTGAACAATCTTTATATGTGTGAACTTATGTAAACATTCCAACGTTGCCTGTTTCTCTGCAGTATCCAAGAGTCTGTCTTTCTCAGAGGAATCACTTTTGACACCTGATGTGGCTGAAAAGGTGTTGAAGGAGAGCATTACTGTGGAATGCTCAAGTGAAACTATGGTATGAGTAACTACAGTTGTGGTCAAAAGTTTACATACACTTGTAAAGAACATAAAGTCATGGCTCTCTTGAGTTTCCAGTTATTTCTACAACTCTGATTTTTCTCTGATAGACTGATTGGAACTGATACTTCTTTGTAACAAAAAGCATTTATGAGTTTTGGTTCTTTTATGACTTAATTATGGGTTAAAAGGAAAAAGTGACCAAATCTGCTGGCTCAAAAATAAACATACAGCAACATGAATTAGCAATTTTGGTGACTTAGAAAGTTGTATCAATGAAATGAGCTTCATAGCATGGCCTCTTAACTTCCTGTGAGTGATTATGAGTGACCACGGCTGGTGACTTCTCTGAAGCCATTTAAATAGGGCTCATTGGATACGAACGCCCACAAAAGCTACGATGGGAAAGTGAAAGGAGCTCAGCACGGATCTGAAAAAGCAAATCATTGACTTGAACAAGTCAGGAAAGTCACTTGGAGCCATTTCAAAGCAGCTGCAGGTCCCAAGAGCAACAGTGCAAACAACTGTTTGTAAGTATAAAGTGTATGGTACTGTTCTGTCACTGCCACGGTCAGGAAGAAAATGCAAGCTATCACCTGCTGCTGAGAGAAAATTGGTCAAGAGGGTGAAGAGTCAACCGAGAACCACCAAAAAGCAGATCTGCCAAGAATTAGAAGCTCCTGGAACACAGGTGTCAGTGTCAAGCGTGTTTTGCATGGCCATGGACTAAGAGGCTGCCCTGCAAGAAGGAAGCCCTTGCTCCAAAAGCAGCACCTTAAGGCTCCATTGAAGTTTGCTGCTGATCACTGATCAGAGTTGTAGAAATAACTGGAAACTCAAGAGAGCCATGACATTGTGTTCTTTACAAGTGTATATAAACATTTGACCACAACTGTGTTTCTTTCAGACTGAGAAACATTTATTAATGAAACAAATAGTTTCTACATGGCAAGAATAATTCCTGTGATTTTAATTTGCAGGAGGAAGTGACTGTACTGAGAGCTACCAAAGGTTAGCATGTAACCAGCCTGTGTCTACATTGTAAACCTCCCCCATAAATTAGACATGAACATATGGATCATTTAGTGTAATAATGAGCACTCTAACAGTTTTCATTTTCATTTCAGAGATCGATGATGTGCCTGTTGTAGGTCAGGGTAGGAGCAGCGGTTTGAAACAAAGAAAAATTGGAAAAAAAATTCCAGAAGAGAAGTCAGAAAAAGTTATCAGGTCTGTATGAACTGAACTTGACCAGAAGGCAGTATAAGTAGTACAGTATAATACCAGATAGATATGTGTACCATTCTGCTCTGGGTTCCTCCATCATTAAATGTAGCAAATGAAGGCTGGTGTTCTTTGTTTCCTATTTTAGTTTTAAAAACTATTTGCGGTAGTTTGGTGATCGTATTATTTGGACTAATCACAGTGAACATATTTTCAGTATTTAAAAAAAGTTACTGTTCTCTAAAGTATTGTCAATTTAAATTAAGATTTGACAAAGAAAAGATAAAATGCTAATTACATGTATGAGAAACACTGTCTGCATCTGAGTATTAATTCACCAACATGAGCATTTCGATTTTTAGGAAATACTGTTTTTATTTTTGTTAACCATTCGAGCCTGATCGACACACTTTTTGCCCACATTCACTTACTTTCTTGTCAGCTGAATTTCCCTGAAAGTATTTATTGCAGCTCGGTGTGGCACATATCAAATTAAACATTTGCAGAGTTACTCATAAACTAATCATTGCATATGTATGTTTATTTCTATGCAATGCAGTCATTGCATCTTTTTTCCAACAATGTCTTTATACACACACACACACACACACACACATATATATATATATATGAGCACATATGTGTGTTTGTGTTTGTGTGTGTGTGTGTGTGTGTGTGTGTGTTTGTGTATAGAACACAAAAAAACACATGTACAGCGATTGTAAAAGGTTCTATTGCTAATGTGAACAACAGCATGGACAGTGGAAAACCCTGACAGTAGCCTCTTTTGATGTTAAAAGGTAGTGAAATGTTTCAGTTTGTCAAGATTTCTGCCGTTGGCATTTTATAAATCACATGGACCCACTTTCTAAAGCTCTCTCCGAACCAAAACCTTTCCAAGACATCAAACAGATAGGACCACTCGGCTCTATCAAAGGCCTTCTCTGCTCTAATGATAGAAGAGCTGTATCTGTAGTTTCTTGACCAATATTAATAATGTTTAGTACTCTCCTGACATTATGGAAACCCTGCCTTCCACTTATAAATCCATTCCCTATCAGTAATTTCTGGCATTAGCTTTTATATCTGTTTTGCTAAAATTTTCCATAATATTTTAAGGTCAGAGTTCAACAAGCTCATTGGCCTCTTGTTCTCACATTTGTTAGAGGATTTCCCTGGTTTGGGGAGTGATCTAATCAGAGCTAGAAGGTGGAAGGGTCTCATTCTGACATGTCTCTAGGACCATTTCCAGCAGCAGCATCAACAATGTGGTTTTATATATTTTATACAACTCTTTTGGAAAACCATCTGGTCCTTCTCAGGCGGATGGTATAGTTAACCCATCTAAGAAATTGTTTTGTTTTAGGCCTGTCTTAATTTCTGTATTGTACAATTTTTCATAGAATGTTTTGAAGGCACCGTTAACTTCCAGAAGGTCTGTAATAGTAACATTGTTGTTTGTAAATGAGGTTTATGTTTCTTTTTTGTTGTAGCTTTATCGACTTGTTCAAAAAATGTTTAAGTCTTAAGAGACCTGCTGCTGCTCTGGAGGCTGTTAGCTTGTCATACTGCACTCTCAAAATTAGTAGTTCTTTTTTCTGTTTTTGGGTCACTTTTCTGATTAACTTTGTTTTGGAGGATTCTAGTTTTATCTTCAATATGTTTCCTTTTTCTTCTGCTTTTTTTTATAGTTAGAGCTAGTGTAGCGTATTATATGTCCCCTAAGAAAAGCCTTAAATGCTTCCCATCAAGTAATGGCATAAGTTTGTGTCGTATTCATTTCAAAGAACTCATCATCATATATGGGTTCTCATCATATATGTTTTCCCAAATAGGCTACAAAGTCATGATTCTGTAGTCACTTGTGCTGAAAGTACCATCTAGGTGGGTCTTTCACCATCTTAGTATCCTCAGACACTACACAGCTTGGGGAATGGTCTGAAAGTACAATGCTATCATAGAAACAGTTTTGTATTTTGGAGTATAATCCCCCCGAGATATTAAGAAGTAATAGATACACAAGGATGTATTATGTGTTCTTGAGTAACATAAATAAGCCTTGTTATTTGGTTTTAGTTCCCTCCATGTCCATTAGACGTAGTTCTTTAGTAAAACATTACATAGCTGCTCTGCTCTGCATCGGTTATATGACTGATCATAGCCTGTAGACCTCTGGAGGATTGGATCCAGCGTACAGTTGAAATCTCCTGCTATTATATGTTGCCCTGAATATGCTGAGAGTAAGAAACAGATCTGTAAATAAGCCCAAATCATCTACATTAGGGCCGTCCACATTTACTGAGTTCAGATTTTGTGACGAGAGTAAACTTTGGATAATAAGGTATCTGCTTATCCTTGACTACATTTGTTACTTGAAATGGGACTGACTTAGGAAGAAATATCATAACCCCTCTCGCCTGTGATGTAAAAGAAGCTGTGAATACATTCCCCTGCCATCTCCTCCTAACTTAATGCCTACGAATACGATTTTAGAATCCAAATCTCTAACTTTATTCTTAACCTGTTTAATTTTTTACATTTTTGTAACCCTCTGCAGTTCCAATGTATAAAGATAAGTGTTAAGTGTTTGAGACATCACCAATAAAGTACTTTACATCACCATCTGACACAACTTTTAGTCTTTTAAGGAGCTGAACATCAATATTAGTTTAATACCCACTGTAAAAAAAGTAGATATAAACCTAAAGAAGGGAATTCTGGGGGGGTCAAGCTGTTCCAGGTTTTATAAGAGTCGGTATCCATAGTTGGCATTTTCTTCTTGTCCATTATACATTTAACTTTCCTTTCTTTTAGATGGACTTACCCTGTCACCTTGAGGGCTGTAAATCATGTTTCATATTGAAGTCCCTCTTTTTTAACCATACCTGCTGTAGTTTCCTAGTTATTTCCTGTTGTTCATCTTTAGTTATTTGTTAGTCTACCAGTCACTGTTCAGTTGTCAGGGCATCTTGCCTTTACCTTGTCGATGAAGTTTTGTGCCTCTGCCAGAGTGTTGAAGGAGCTGGTGTGCTGTAATATGTTAGCAGAAGTCTTGCGGGATGAATCAGTCCATGATGAATGTTAATGTCCCGCAGCTTCTGATGTACTGAGTCGTATTCTTCCCGCAGACAGAGCAGAGTAGAATCTCACCTGCTGGTTCTTCTATTTAATATCTTTCTTCACCCGGGCAGCATAGATTACCTTTAGTTTGTCACTGTGGTTTAGGAACTTTATTATTAGTGTTCTTGGTTGGGAGTTGGCGTCTCTCTCCGGACTGACCCAGTGCACTCCCTCCAAAACAATTTGGCTGTCAATCCCCAGTAGTTCTTGGATCCATTTTTCGAAAAAAGAGCATAGCTCTGGTTCTTTGGCGCCCCCTGGCAGGTTTACCATCATCAGGTTGTGTACTTGCGACCTCATCTCAAGGTCCAGCACTTTATCCTGCAAAGCTTTCTTGAATGTCTCCAGTGTTTGTTCTTTAGCTCTCGGTGAAGCTGTCTCATCCTCCACCACTGATATCCATAGCTGGGTTTGTGTAGATGAGGAACACTATTCTGCCTGGTAGGGTGCTGGCTCAGGGTTAGATTACCAGGGTCACACCGGGAGTGCCGGCCAGAGCACTACTTAAGGCCATTCAGAGTAGGAGGTAAATAAAAACTGAGAGGCGGAGGTAATACTTTTCCGTTCTTTACTCTTCTTGCAGCATCACATAGAATACAGGCCAAGCCTTGCATTAGAGTGTGTGTGGTTTTTCTATAACAGAGAACAACACATACAGGCAAGGATAAATAAACATATCCATGAATTAACTTAAAGTATAACATGTCACCAATCCAATAAATAAACAATAATTAAATGAGGGACGCAATCAAAGCTTACGGTTCTATTTCTCCTATACAATGATAATAAACCCTTTAAACACGCTGTCAAGTCACCGTCATCATCATACACCTCACTTCCGGCAACACTACTAACCTAACGCTCTAATTGTGAAGGTTGGTTTGTACTACTTCCGGTGACAATTAGCGCTAAACAGCGGCAATAAACGCTACACTGTAACTAGAAACGGCGCATTTAGCGCAGCGATAACGCTATTTAAGCTATATATGACAAAATAACTAACATACAACTGTAATTATAACTAAACATAACATTCACACTCAGTGACAGGGGCAGGTGAGCTCGGTAGCTAATGAGCAGGCAATTAAAGTGATTTAGCTCCAAACTTTCATCTACACAAATACATACATGTCCTGCGCAAACACATTAACACATAAATACTACACAGGTCATACAATGCTTGCACTCACCCGTCATTCACGCACACACATCTTAATTGAAGTGAAGGTCCTGCAAGATTGTCGCTCACCATCAGACTAGCACACACACACACACACACACACACTCGCCCTCCTGCTGCGTGACGTCACTCACCACACAGCCACTCCGTGAGCTGACCCACCCACAAGAGTAATAATCCAATGCACACCAAGAACAGATATTGCAAGGCACATCATCAACAGTGCTATAAACTGGCAACTTTGGGGCCTTTTCTACAGTTTGTGACATGCAGTCTCGTATCTCTTTCCTCATTTCGGTAATGACTGTCATTATTAGACTTCATGTCGTTAATTTCCTTCAGTAAGGTGTCAGTTTCAGCACCTACGAGGACACCAGCGGCTCCGTCTCTCTCTTCCATATTATTGTTCGATTTCTGGGCTGCACTGCTAGCACTAAAGTTAGTTTTGCTTTGCTTGCTTGCTTCGTTGTTTTCTCTTTTTCTTTCCATGTCTTATTAGTTGTTGCCATTGTTGTACTTAGCAAACTAGTTTGCCGTTACTTTTTCTGCAGAACCAGGTTTTTTGTTAGTAATTATCAAAAGTTGTTACAACATGTGCAAGGCTGACCAGGGTACTGCCATAACCTCAAGACCCAATCATTGCATCTTAATATCACATCATATTAAAGAAGAAAGAAGAAATGGAGATTTGTAACTATATTGTGCTTGTTACATTTGAATGTACCAAAGTAACAATGCCATATCTTTTTAAATTATTTTTATCCCTAATTTCCATGCTCCTGTTTCTCAGTTGAATGAATCGAAACGTCTTTGTGGTTTCTTTAAATAGGCCTACAACATCTCAAAATTATCAGCTGAACCGACCCTTTTTAGTGGTACTAGCTGCTCGAGCATTACATCAAACTTTGTTTAAAAGTAAACTTAGAATAAGCTAATGGATTTAATTTTCAGTGCAGTGATTCAAAAGTTGATTCAAAACACAAGCGCAGGTCTCCTGTGTGCAAAAGGCAGATGTGATCCTCAGCTCTTAGGGGGCCCAAGGTAAGGGGGTCGTTTGGGGCGCCTTGTCTCAGGGTGGGTGGCAGACATTGGCCTTGTTTTCCACCTCTGTAAGTTGGCTACTGTATGTGCAAATTACAGTAAATAAATCAATGGTATTTGTTTCTGTTAAAATTAGATGAGCTTAAATGTAGAGGTAGTGAAATTTTGCTGATAAAGGCCCAGGATTCATGGGGTCAAAAGTAAGCACATTCTTAATTATACACAAGTACTTTTTTGATATTCTTGATTGTAGTTAATTTATTAATGATGGCAGGATTGTGTTCTTTCTGTATTTCTTTAGGGCCTAAAACCTGTTTATTGATGGCAACTTTATTTTTAGGCAATTGAGCTGCTTCCTTTGTAAAGTTGAAAAAGTCCAAAATTCTTACACCGGCCTGAAATTAACAAATGATGTTTAACATCTTTTAGAATCGAGGACATTGAGGCAGAAACCCCCAGTAAGGAGCGAGTTTTGATTCAGCGAAAGACAGAACTGCATGATTCCTATGAATTGGAGCAAACTGAGGTGTGTGTATATACAAATTCATGTTTGTATCTTTGTCTCTATGACCATTACAGAAAGGTTGTAAATAATGTATTTATTTTTAGGTTTTGTTAAGTGTCACTAAAGAACAAGCAGAAGATGTAGTGGATACTGCACCTGAAGGAGAACCAACTATGAGGCCAGACAAACCAGCTACTGTCCTGACATCTAAAGACCTAGCAGAAGCTGATGTTACATCAGCAACTATGACTGAGGAGCAACACGCAGAAGATGATGACGCACAAGATCTGATCAACAAGTCCCATGACTCTCAGATAACAGTTGAGAATGTGGCATCAGAAACTCAGGAAGCAGAGGTGTGTGAGAAGGAGAAAGAAGCAGACATTCCATTCAGTGTTGATGATGAGGAGAATATTCTGCCAGTTGAGTTAGACGAGGAAATGAGTTGGAAATATGAAGAAACACCAGCAAATGATGGCCAGGTACAAGATAGCTATGGGGAAAAAATAAAAGTTATTGAAACACAAGTTCTGAGAAGTGAAAAGACCGTAAGAACCACAACAACAATCAAAACCACTAAAAGACAAGATGGTGATAAAGAAGAGGAGGCAGACAGAGTGAACAGCAAAGAATATGAACCAGCAGCAGAAGGAGTTGTGATGGAGGGCAGAAGATCTGCTGCCTCAGCTAGACAACAATCTGAACAGTCACAGGAAGAGACAGAAGTGACTGTAACTGAAGAGATACAAGTGGAGGACTCAGTATTACCCAAATCTACCACTGACTCAGCTGAATTTTCACTTAGTGATGCTACTGAGGAAGCTGTTCCTGTAGAAAAGATTGCTGTTGAGGAAGAAGAGGAGCAGAGTAAGGAAACAACGAAACGAGAAGAAACAATGGCAGAGGAACATATTCATGGTTCCTCTGTGGAAATAGAGAATTCTGAGATAGAGAAGGGGGCAGTGGAAGAGGAGAGGCAGGAAGAGAAAGTGGAAGATGCAGTCACAATGCAAGATACAGGGGAGGGGAGTGCTGAAGAAAAGAACACTAAAAGTGATGATGAGGAAAAGTCCACAGTCAATGAAACTGAAACAAGGAGAGGTAGAAAGCAACAAGTCACGTCCCCAGCAAGACATCAGTCAGTCAGAGTTCTGAGGAGTGGAAGGAAATCTGTCCTTGTTACACAAACACATACAAGAAAAAGCACCCACAAGCAAATCCAGAAAGAAGGAAGTAAGGGAGGAGAAGAATCTACAGCAGTTGAGGCAACAGAGCCAGAGGAAGAACAGGAACAAGCTGAGAAACCTTCTGTGATTGATCAGGAGCAAGGAGAAACACTTGAAAATGATGCAACTCAACAAGAAGAAAACACAGCAGCAGAAACAGACATAGAGAACATGGATACTGTGGCAGAAGAAGCTGTCACACAAGATGCTCCAGAGGTGGTAAAGGCCGACAGTACTGAGACAATTACAGATGGGGACACAGAGGCTTTAGTTGGAAAGGCTGAGGAAGGAATGACCTCCGATGTATTTGAGAAGGAAGCCATCACAGGACCAGAGACAGTGGAAGGAGAACAGTCAACCTCTAAAGTGGAAGAAACAGCAGCTGGAGAAAGTTCAGATAACAAACTGCTGACAGCAAATGAAGACCATGGGGAGGAAACACCAGTTATTGAAACAAGAGTTCTGAGAAGTGGTAAAAAGACATTAGGGGCCACATCCAGAATCGAAACCACAAAAAGACCAGATGGTGGGCACGAAGAGGAAGCAGACAGAGTGAAAAGCAAAGAAGATGAACCATCAGAAGAAGGAGTTGTGATGGAGGGCAGAAGATCTGCTGCCACAGCTAGACAGCAATCTGAACAGGTACAGGAAGAGACAGAAGAACCCACTGTAACTGAAGAGATACAAGTGGAGGACTCAGTAATACCCAAATCTTCCACTGACTCAGCTAAATTTTCACTTAGTGAAGAAGACGCAGCCCCTTCAGCAGAGGTGCAACAGAGTGAAGAAATGGTATGTCCTTTTTCTGGTCTCCAAAGGGTAACTGTTGTTTTAGTGGACATGAAAAAAAAACTTGAAGTCCATGAAGAAACAGTGGCTACTAAAGAGGGTGTTCCTGTAGAAAAGATTGCTGTTGAGGAAGAAGAGGAGCAGAGTAAGGAAACAACGAAACGAGAAGAAACAATGGCAGAGGAACATATTCATGGTTCCTCTGTGGAAATAGAGAATTCTGAGATAGAGAAGGGGGCAGTGGAAGAGGAGAGGCAGGAAGAGAAAGTGGAAGATGCAGTCACAATGCAAGATACAGGGGAGGGGAGTGCTGAAGAAAAGAACACTAAAAGTGATGATGAGGAAAAGTCCACAGTCAATGAAACTGAAACAAGGAGAGGTAGAAAGCAACAAGTCACGTCCCCAGCAAGACATCAGTCAGTCAGAGTTCTGAGGAGTGGAAGGAAATCTGTCCTTGTTACACAAACACATACAAGAAAAAGCACCCACAAGCAAATCCAGAAAGAAGGAAGTAAGAAAGGAGAAGAATCTACAGCAGTTGAGGCAACAGAGCCAGAGGAAGAACAGGAACAAGCTGAGAAACCTTCTGTGATTGATCAGGAGCAAGGAGAAACACTTGAAAATGATGCAACTCAACAAGAAGAAAACACAGCAGCAGAAACAGACATAGAGAACATGGATACTGTGGCAGAAGAAGCTGTCACACAAGATGCTCCAGAGGTGGTAAAGGCCGACAGTACTGAGACAATTACAGATGGGGACACAGAGGCTTTAGTTGGAAAGGCTGAGGAAGGAATGACCTCCGATGTATTTGAGAAGGAAGCCATCACAGGACCAGAGACAGTGGAAGGAGAACAGTCAACCTCTAAAGTGGAAGAAACAGCAGCTGGAGAAAGTTCAGATAACAAACTGCTGACAGCAAATGAAGACCACGGGGAGGAAACACCAGTTATTGAAACAAGAGTTCTGAGAAGTGGTAAAAAGACATTAGGGGCCACATCCAGAATCAAAACCACAAAAAGACCAGATGGTGGGCACGAAGAGGAAGCAGACAGAGTGAAAAGCAAAGAAGATGAACCATCAGAAGAAGGAGTTGTGATGGAGGGCAGAAGATCTGCTGCCACAGCTAGACAACAATCTGAACAGGTACAGGAAGAGACAGAAGAACCCACTGTAACTGAAGAGATACAAGTGGAGGACTCAGTAATACCCAAATCTTCCACTGACTCAGCTAAATTTTCACTTAGTGAAGAAGACGCAGCCCCTTCAGCAGAGGTGCAAGAGAGTGAAGAAATGGTATGTCCTTTTTCTGGTCTCCAAAGGGTAACTGTTGTTTTAGTGGACATGAAAAAAAAACTTGAAGTCCATGAAGAAACAGTGGCTACTAAAGAGGGTGTTCCTGTAGAAAAGATTGCTGTTGAGGAAGAAGAGGAGCAGAGTAAGGAAACAACGAAACGAGAAGAAACAATGGCAGAGGAACATATTCATGGTTCCTCTGTGGAAATAGAGAATTCTGAGATAGAGAAGGGGGCAGTGGAAGAGGAGAGGCAGGAAGAGAAAGTGGAAGATGCAGTCACAATGCGAGATACAGGGGAGGGGAGTGCTGAAGAAAAGAACACTAAAAGTGATGATGAGGAAAAGTCCACAGTCAATGAAACTGAAACAAGGAGAGGTAGAAAGCAACAAGTCACGTCCCCAGCAAGACATCAGTCAGTCAGAGTTCTGAGGAGTGGAAGGAAATCTGTCCTTGTTACACAAACACATACAAGAAAAAGCACCCACAAGCAAATCCAGAAAGAAGGAAGTAAGGGAGGAGAAGAATCTACAGCAGTTGAGGCAACAGAGCCAGAGGAAGAACAGGAACAAGCTGAGAAACCTTCTGTGATTGATCAGGAGCAAGGAGAAACACTTGAAAATGATGCAACTCAACAAGAAGAAAACACAGCAGCAGAAACAGACATAGAGAACATGGATACTGTGGCAGAAGAAGCTGTCACACAAGATGCTCCAGAGGTGGTAAAGGCCGACAGTACTGAGACAATTACAGATGGGGACACAGAGGCTTTAGTTGGAAAGGCTGAGGAAGGAATGACCTCCGATGTATTTGAGAAGGAAGCCATCACAGGACCAGAGACAGTGGAAGGAGAACAGTCAACCTCTAAAGTGGAAGAAACAGCAGCTGGAGAAAGTTCAGATAACAAACTGCTGACAGCAAATGAAGACCACGGGGAGGAAACACCAGTTATTGAAACAAGAGTTCTGAGAAGTGGTAAAAAGACATTAGGGGCCACATCCAGAATCGAAACCACAAAAAGACCAGATGGTGGGCACGAAGAGGAAGCAGACAGAGTGAAAAGCAAAGAAGATGAACCATCAGAAGAAGGAGTTGTGATGGAGGGCAGAAGATCTGCTGCCACAGCTAGACAACAATCTGAACAGGTACAGGAAGAGACAGAAGAACCCACTGTAACTGAAGAGATACAAGTTGACGAAATCAAGGAAGTACTGGAAAAAACTGAAGGAATAAAGGAAACCAGAGATAAGAAAAATGAAGACAAGAACAAAGAAGAAGCTGCAGTCCAGAAAGATGAAATTCAAGAGCCAGAAGTTGAGACTGAACAAGTCAAAGCTGTGGTAGGGGTTTCCCTTGCAGAGCAAGAGACAGTGGAAAAGGAACCGTCTACTGTTTCAGTAACATGTGTAGATAGAGAGGAAGGGGCGTCTATTCGAGAATGTGTTGAAGGGACACCTGACGAGGGAAAGATTTCCAGTAAGGAAGAAGCAGTGACTATTGAAACAACAATTTTGAGAAGTGGTGAAGAAACAGTCAGAGCCACAGTACAAAGCAAAACCACAGTAATACAAGACATTGATGAACAACAACAGGACACAGCTGGAGAAACATCCACACAGGAGGATAAATCAGTGTTAGAAAAAAGAATTCTGAGAAAGAGAGTGTCTGCTGCTGCCACACCTGGGGTTAAAGCCAAAAGATGCCACACAGTGCATCAGACAGAGGATGAGGCAGAAAGTACTCCAGCAAAAGAGAAACATATAGCAGAAAGCAAAGACAACATTACTGAAGAAATAGAAGAAAACGATGGTGAGGAAGATGCATCTCAGAAAGATGACGCTGAAGACACACTGAATACAAATGTGGAAAAAGTTAGTGAAGAGATACAAGCACCAGCTGTTGAAACAAGAGCTTTTAAAAGTGGGAAGGTAGTTAAAACCACACCAGGAAACAAAACCACAAAAAGCCATCACGAACAAAATGCACCAGTGTGGATGCTCGTGGAGACGAGTGCAGATACAGATAAGTTGGCAGTAGAATCAAGAATTCTGAGGAAGGGAAGGAGGTCTGCTCCTGCCACACCCAGAAAAAAATCCCGTACACAGTGTCAGCCAGAGGAACAGAGGGATGAAGAAACTGCTCCTGCTCAAGAGATGGAAGGAGACGAAAATGAGGTAGAGCAGGAATCCCCTGAGAAGTTAAGGGAGAAAGCAGAGGAAGAAGGAAAGAGAATGGGAATGGAGGTGGAGCATAGTAATGATGCAGAACAGGGAGAAGCTAAGAGTGCACCAGAATCTGTTGTGGGTGATACAGAGGAGATGATGTGTTCCTCAATAAAGGAAACAGGAGTGCTTGAAGAGGACAGAGGGAGCAAGACAGATTTGGTTGAGACTGACATAATCCAGATTTCATCAGCTGAAGTAGAAGAGACAAACTCAGTTGAGGAAGAGGGAATCAAAGGTAGAGAAAAATCCACTGCTATGACAGAGGTGGTATCTGACACTGCCATTACTGAAGAAGAGGTGGTCAAAGGTACTTATGCGGTGGCAGAGGAAGACGCTGCAGCTGCAACAAGAAGATCACTTAAGAGCCAAACAAAAACATCACATGCCACACTGCCACGAAGATCTAGAAGTCAGAAAGACCACAAACCAGTTAAGACTAAGCCTCAGCAGCTGGAAGAGGAAAACGGAGGGAATGTGGAAACACAAGAAGTACATCCACCAACTGATAATTCACCAGAAAAAAGAGAGCTAAAAGAGGAACAAGCAGAAGCTCAAGAAATGTCATCTACTGGACATGAGGCAGATAAGGATATTGCAGAGTATATAGATAAGGAAACCTCTGACTCCAGAGCGGTAGGGTCACTGGGAGATGAGACTGAGTCAGTCACTGACAAGGAGGAAGAGGAAAAAATGGAATCAGATGAAGACAAAGACAACATGACAGATGAATTTTCTGACAATCAACAGACAAAGAAACTAGAGGAAAGCAGTAAAGAAGAGAACCTAAAAAATTCTTTGGAAGCTGGTGAAAAGGGGAACACCCTGAATTCAACATTAGACACAGATGAGGAGGTAGAGACATCAGGTGTAAGTCAACAGCAGGAGAAGGATGAACAAAATATGTCAGAGGATGAAGTGGAGCCTATAGTGATTGGAAAGAGAGTTTTAAGATGGAGGACAGTTCCCTCAGTAATAATTACACCCCGGTCGAAATCCAGATGCCATCGTGCTCAAGTTCAAAAAGCAGAGGAACCTTCGTCTGATGAAGAAAAGAGCCCTTCATCATCTAAGAGAAGTCTCCGCAAAAGAAAAAGTACTGAGGTAACACCAACTCACAAATTTAGGCGATCCAGCAGAGGTCAGGAGAACGTGGGTGCTATTAGCCCATGAAGTGGCCCACTGTCAATCACACATCATTGCCATACATATGGGCAGATGGGGACCTCCTCCACCTCCTAGGAGGCACAGTAGACTGGTATCATCTGTTCTGATCTTTGATAAACAGAATTTAAGCCTGATGATGTCGTCTACCTCTTGCGGTCGAGGGCATAAGGACACAAAGGAGCTCTCAAACACCTGGTAAATATAGTGACAGGATATATTTTTAATCCAAAAAAATACTGTTTTTATAAACCTAGCCAAGTAGTTGTCGTTCCTAAACTTATATAAACGTTACGTGAACAAATGAATGCAAAAGTCTAAAGGACAGTTAAGTCAAAAAATAAAACAGTATTTCTGGTCTGAAATTGGACTCCAAGTGTCCTGAGTGAAAGTCCATTGATTTATGCTTCCTCCATCTCCTCCAACCTCCAAATGAGGACCTTTGTTCCTCCTAGTGAGTGCTAAACTGCTGCTACACCACCGTTAAATGATATGATAACTGCCTATTAGAACACAGAGGAGGTTCCTACCAGCCCCCATATATGGGAATGATAACACCACTGTTGTCATGCACTGATAACACCTGTTGAATGGCATGATAAGTAAACTGAGTATAACTAACTGCTACGTCATTGTCACCGTGTTGTTTAATCTTCATAACAAGTAAAGAACACCATGACACATAGCCATGAAAAAAATCGAATGGGACCACGTTGGATTTCTTTTGTTGTTTTCTATCTTAAAAAGCCATAATTCACATTTTAATAATCATTCTTACAAATGGTGAATGAATATTTTAAATGACAAATATTTTCTTATACTTCTTTTTAAAAATGTTTATATGCATTTTTCCATGGTTCAATTTTAGGTTTTCGGTGATATTTTTTATAGATTGTTGTTTGAGAAATCAAACCAAACATGCATTTTATTGGAATGTGTGTATTTTACTTGGTACAGTGATTATTTTACAGAAAAAAGGAGGGAAAAGCCTACAACATTAGATTTAAAAAAGAAAAAAAAGATTTTTTTACTCAAACATACAAATAGAAGTGATGTGAAATGACACACATCTGTGAAATCCTCAAACTGAATTATAATATGTAAAAACATGTTCTTTCCTTGCAGCTATTTACAGCAGAACTCAGTCTTCTTAGTAATGCATTCTCTTTTGGGATACCCTTACACATTTCAACAATGATCTGTGGCTGTTCAAGCGCATCTTGTGTGTAGTGATGTCACGTGCTACACTTTTGACTAAGTTTATTGTTTTATCCTGCAGCCAATGTCTTCATCTATGGTAACCAAAAATCTAACCCTTTTCTTAGAGTGTGATAGTTTTTTGACAACAATATACGTTTTATCACCATGTCAATTTAAGTGTTGATTTCATTGTTTGTATGATGTGGAACATAACATTATTTTAGCTGCACAATATGAAACTTTAGTGTTTCTTGAATGAATGAGTGCTTAATAGAAGATGGTATTTCAGTCCGAAAGCTGCAGCAGTCATTTATGGTCTTGTCATTTATTTTACTTGTAACTATGTGGACTATCCTATGTCTGTAAAGTTATTTTTGTGGCAAATAAACATTTCTGAAGATGATGTTTCAACAGTTGTATGAGTTGTGGGGGACTATAGGAATAAAACAATAATAATTCCACCCAGAGGAGAGTAACCTGCCCCTGGGGCTGCCTGTTGTAATAGATGGAAAATACATACAGTTGAGGCCAAAATTATTTGGCCCCCAGGAATTAAGGAACATTGAATGTTTGCATCTTTGACAAAACTTGATATAATCAAACATTCACCTGTGCTATTTAGTAGCTTTTGGTACATTTTGGAATGTAAAATATTTTTTAGCCTTGCTTTATATCAAATCTAGTGAAAAATGGGGTGGGCAAAAATATTACACTCCATGTGCATTTTTGCTTTCAAAACACACCTGTGCAGTCTGACGAAGAAAGGGAGGGGCCTTCATCCCTAAGAACACTGTTCCCACAGTTAAACGTGGTGGGGGAGCATCATGCTGTGGGGCTGTTTTGCAGCCTCAGGCACAGGGAGCCTTGTTCAGCTGCATGGCATCATGAAAAAAGAACATTATGTTGACATTTTGAGGGATAACATGAAGAAATCTGCTCTTGGTCTAGGCTTAGGTCATTGTTGGGTCTTCCAACAAGACAATGACCCAAAGCATACGTCACAATTGGTTCAGCAGTTCCTAAAGGACACCAAAACTAAGGTCCTGGAGTAGCCCGCACAGAGCCCAGATCCCAGATCCCAGATCCCAGTCCTTTTGAAAATCTGTGACAGGTATTCAAAGTGAACACCTTTGCTGGGAAATCATGCAATTTGGACCAGTTGGAACAATTTGCATTGGAAGATTGGTCCAAAATCCCTCAAGAGACACGTGCCAACATTCTAAAGAACTACTCTAAGAGGTTGTTGTCAGTTGTGACTCAAAAAGGGTACACTATTAAATATTAATGGCCAGGGGGCTAATAATTTTGGCTGTCATTTTTGCTTTTTCTTGTTTCAACTCATTGCATTGATAAAATATCCTAATCAAACCTAGTGAACATTTTGTCTTTGTTATTTTCTAAACAAATAAACTATAAGCTAAACTATAAACTCTTGTTGTTAATGGTCACTTCCATGGAGAAATCAAGAGTTTTGTCTGATTTCACAAGAGGGCTAACAATTTTGGCCTCAACTGTATATGTACTTATTGGTCAGTAAGCTGTGGGGTTATTACTGAATGAAAGCCCACACTGACAGGTTTAATGTATGTAACATGCATTGTGAGTTAACCCTTGATGTTGTTGTAAGAACATTAGAGGAAAAAGTGCATAGATATAATTTTTGCAAATTCAGTAGCAGCACCAAGTTAACAAACCCCTTTTAAATTCCTCAATATTTTGGAGAAGAAGCAGATGTATTTTATCTTATCAACTTATTTTGTATTCATACAAAATAAGTTTGTCGTTTTACTCCAAATTGGAATTAGGCAACTGTCTCAGCACCAGGTGGCAGTGTTGGGAGGTAAAGCTTTGGACTGCTTGCAATTGGAGGAGGAAATGACTCAAATGTAATACTATATCCCCTCTTTAACGGCAACTTCAACACTGAGGTAAGAGTAACCAAATGTTCCAAGAGACTAAAGCAGAAAATATAGTCACTTCAAAAACTGAAGTGACTATATTTGAGTACACAGTGTGCCTACAGTGTGCACCTCAACACTATCAGCCAGATCTATGGTTACAGGAGTGTAACTGGAAACTGCCAACAGCATGAGGCCACATCTAATCTTCTGCCCTCTCCCCTACACTGGAGACATAACAAGTTGTAATTGAACTTGCTTCTTTCTTTTTTCATTAAAATAACTCAAACTGCATAAAAATTCTCAGGAACAAGTTTATATGTGGTTTGGTTAGAAACCAGCCTGAGTCAAAGTCCCTATGTCAATCATTTATTGTTGTAATTACCGTTACAAACATTCTGGCTCTGGTACAGAAATGTAGCTCCAACAGCAAGAACATCACAAAAAAGCTAGCAAATAAATAAACATTGCTGCTGCCTTAAAGAAATGGCATTTTTCTTTTAATGTTTAGACACACTGAGAGTTAATGTTTCAGTTACATTCAAAATGAGTGCATTTGTAAATACTTCTTTGCCTGCCCTGCCTAGGTTCAAGTGCTTGTGTCCTTGATAGCTTGGCTGTCTTGAGCGAGCCAACAATCCCTGACAGACCAGTGAGGGAAAATATCACCACACTTGTGCTCTAGCTGTAAATATACATGAATGTCACTTCACACAATCATTTCTTACATTCCACTCACCTTAAAAGATTCTGTCTGTTGACTTAATCTGATTATATCCCAACCCAAACACACAAAACCATTAAAGTATATACCTTTACATACTTGTCTATATAGTATACCTATATGTGAAATTATATATATATATATATATATATATATATATATATAGTATTTTTTTTTAATATGGAGTACATTGGTTGTAATCATACACCACACACATACACTAGAAGAAAGAACAGTACAGGGTAATCCCATGACTCCAGAGAAGCTCATGTTAAGTCCAAAATTGGCTCCCTTCTCTCCTATTCTTCTATAATATCAGTTTTCACATCATGAAAAGTCCAGTAGTAGTAGTAAGGCCAAAATAAGCTACTTTGTAAAGGACAGACATTTGGAATAAGCGCAGGGTTTTGAAGTTGTGGGATACAGGAAGCAAAATGTTAGTCTTAAAAATATAAGAGTCTGAAAGGTGAACACAAGTCCTGTTCACAGCATCTGACAGGTGATGTAGCAGATACATTCCCAGAGAAACAGGATGGGAACAGAGGCGTTGACATAGAGTTAGAATGAAACAGGAGGTGTTACAGATGTGCCCACCATGAGTCAGAAGTAAAGTAAATCTCCATTTAGACTGGTTTAGTTTTACTATGGAGGATTTACAACCATCAACAAAAAGTAACTCACCGTTTTTTAAGTAAACTCTAGAACATCTGTCACCACAGTCAGAGTGTGAAAGTGTCAAATATCAATTAAACTTCAGTGGAAGCTAAAGTATCTGCTGCAACTGATGTCTGGTCCAAAAGACACATAACACTTGAGTTGATGTGCCACAGTCTTAAATAACAGTACATGTACTAGATGTGTTAAAAAAGTTATACAAATAATTTAAGCCTCACATGAAAGTAAATTTAATCTGATTTGTAATATTACAGGAAACCTTCCTAACCTCCCTGCCTAGTACCTTGAAAACGGTGTACAGGTCTACCAAGGAGAAATGCTACTGTTTGAAAGTCAAAGGGTGCTTACACCAAATGCTGATTTGTATGTTGTCCTCTTTTCTGCACTTTGTTTGAAGGTTATAAATAAAAAAATGATCCATGGCAGTATTTTGGAAATCATCCTCACTATACTTTTGCACAGGACTGTACAGGAGAGCACAATAGAAACATTTCCTGTAACATCATGTTTTACCCATATTCTCTCTACAAACAGGACAAAACTTGCTTTACTTCTTAGTTAAAGTTCATGTGAGTGTGTCTTATATGACCACAGCGCTTCTACTAAAACACGTTTATTTAAAATATCTTCACCTCAAAATGGTAGGCGTTTGAAAATATCAAACATTTTTGACAAGGCAGTTCCAGTGTCAGGAACACAAATGGCCCACTGCCTTTTCTCTGCTTGTCTACTGACATTTTCCACCGCAGAACTTCTTCCTTATTTTCTACTACTATTTTTATCTCTTCCTAGAGAATGGTCTGGCTACACCTCATTATCATTCTACTGTAGGGGAAAAACAGATTTGTATTACTGTAAACCTATAATAATTGCCTCGGACGGTGCTAGGCCCTGGATACAGCAACAGTGCTTTGGTGGAACATTTGCACACAGGGAGACCAGCACTATCATTAAAATGAACAATTCACTGAAAATAAAACCAGCAGGGCTGCCTTACTGCACAATCCAAATCTTCAGCAAAACTTGAAATTTTCAGCGTGTAGGTTGCTGCTCAGAGGTTGTTGTTGTTGCCTCCTGTAGTAGAAGGGATTACGAAAATGTAACACACAGATGACAGAAGGCAAAGAGAAAGACGTGTGGAAGAAATGGTGGGCTTATACCCGAAGTCTACATCCAGTGAGTTACTTATTTTTCCAGTCTAAAAAAATCACCTTATAGAAACTGGAAAACTTGACAACAGCAATAGTTTTTAGGATTAATTACTTCAAGTCTTTTCAAGTTGATTTTGTTAAAGATGGAAAAAAAAAGCAATTACAATTCACCTTAAAAATGGCCAGCACCATTCAAATGTGAAAAACATACAATTGTGTATTTGCGTACAAATACGGAACATTATCGAATGATTCGAAGACATAAAAAAGAATCATGTTTCAAGTTTGTTGACAAAAAGAACACAGAAGTCATTGCACTTGTGAGAACAGTTGAACACGTGGACAGCTTGCATAAAAGGGACGGTTGGGGGGGGAAAGTAAGTGGCGTGCAGTGGAGCATTAGTAGACATGAAGTTCTGTATGTCCTTCAGTATGATCTCATGGTATGATCTGAAGACAGAGTGGACAGACTAACTACAGTTTTGTCATGCAACATGTAATGTTGTCATGTAAAATGTCCCTCCTTCTCACACTTTCTTTCCATGAAAATGACAGAACATGTTTATGTTTCATTTACAATGACACAAAAAAATCCAAAAATGCCATATCATGGTGAAATTCAAACGACTGTCACCCATTCACTAATTTGGTTATTAAATGGTGCTACACATTAGAAGGTGAATGGAAGAGGTCTTTGGTGATCAATAAATGTGTCTGACACTGACATTTATTTAATTAATGGAAATGTTATTACTAAAATAATTACACTGTTTTCATTGTACTTCCATGATCTGTTATAGGAGCTGTACCTGGACTTGACTGCCAATTCCTGTAAATTCTCAAATAGTGTCGAGGCCCTTACTTAGGTAAAATGTAGTGGCAGCTGTTCAGGTCTATCTGATTCATTTTTGTTTTCTAATCTGCCTGCCTTTTAGTTTGCTGATTAAGCACAAACACAAACTCAACAGGTTTACTTGTTGCCTTGATAAACTCCATTAACTAATTCCATCAAACAACAAGAGTCATGACATCATCACCACTCTGCTACTCCTCATTGTTTTGCTCACACTTCCCAGTTATGCTTTGCTGTTATTATATTTAACCCTGACCCTAACTAACCCATTCATAGTTATGTTAAATACGTTCAAAGGGTAAGTTCCAGTGACCTAACACTGATCAAAGAATGGTAAAGAAAAAGCAGCTGCAATTTATTATTCCTATTTATATCACGAATAGGGAAAGTATTTGTGTCAAAAAGAGAAACAGCAGTAGAATGGTTAAGTGTATGTGCTTTAAAAACCAACCTTTGTCTGTTCATGCCACACATGCCTCGAGCTATCACTTGAAAATCTGCAGTTTCTTGAGCATTATTTGTATTTGTAATAAGCAGTGTTAGTATACATCCTTTAGTCTGTGCAGATTCACCTAAAACACACTAGAAGCCCACTCCCCATTATCTGAGGTTACATTAACAGCAAATGTACATCATTAAATATTTTATGAATATGAGCATATTCCTTTTACTGAAACCAAAAAAGCTGGGTTTCTGGTCCTGTTTATTATTATAGGTAGAGTGGTGTTTTAGTGTTTCTGGCTGTTTGTAAAATTAAGATCAAGAAAAGGACTGAAGTCCAAATACATTGCTCACCCTGGTGGAACTAAAACAGTACTGGACATCAAGTGACATTCCATTCTTGTGTTTTTGTGCAAACACTTAGACAAGTCCCAAGTTATTAGCTTTATCTTTGGACAAACTGGTTGGCCATAGGTCTGTGGTGTAAGAAGTGTATTAGGCTAAAAAGGGTTAGTACATAATAACTGGAGCTACTGCTGGTGCCATCTACAGGAAATAGATGGAAACACCACAACTACTAGACAACTTACAACAGTGGAGTTGGAAAGCTTTACTGTTGGAAAAATGAGTGCAAACTTGACCTGCAGCATCGATGCTACAACAATGCAGCAAATGTGTGGAATGTAACGAGTGATAGTGTCTTGACACAATCGCTTATTACCACAATTCTCTGTGGATATCTCTGTGCACCAACATACAGAGTGTGTGTGATGAGAGGAACTGATCAGCAGAGGGAGGAGCTGAGAGTGAAAGCAGGCTTGGTCCCAAAAAATGTAGCTACAACATGAGCATGTAATTGCACATAGAAAGTATCTTTTCAAGGAAATAATTTGATGTAGGTCATATACCTAGATGCAAAAATTCTCTTGCCAGTGTAATAGCAGCATGGGTGAAAGTACAGTCAGGACTGCTTCTGCAGGTTGCAGTTCCAAGGTCATGAAAATGAGGTTTCTACTGTGTGATACCCAAACTGTCTTAGTTGCTAAACTGACTGTTAGTTACACCTCCCATACGCTCCCAATCTCTTACTTTGTTCTGGAGATTCAAAACATCAACTGTGAAGCACAAAGATAAGTTTAGGATTCTGGGGCTACTAGGTGTTGAAAATGCATTAGGTGTAAACATCCTGCCACTAATGATATATTTGACTAAAGTAAGAAAATAAGTCTTTTAGTAAATACAGATGGATAATTTGGGTTTCTATGTTGCCACAAGACGAGTCTGAGCAATAGAACAGGGTTACCAACAACGCACTACAATCCATCAGCTGCACAGGATGAGAACTGGGCTGGGCTGAGGTGCTTGCCTTAAGGAGTGGGAATTGATTGCAGGAAGTTTAAAGGATGTGAGGTCAGGGCTTTGCGTATTAAATGTAAATAGGTTGCTCCTGGGCGGTCAGCAGGCGGTACATGGCTGCAGGCATTGTCTTCATATGAATCTGAAACACAAAATGAAGAAGGCACATCATGCAATTATATTATCATATACCTTTGTAGCAGAGGTCATTGTTGTCAATGGGACTCATAAACAGTAATAACTGCCACTGGTACTGCCAGGTCTGTTGGGTCCCTGTTATTATTTTGTATAAAATAGAATTTCTTTCATTTAAATGACTGAAAATAATTACATTTTGGACTTTTCTGACGTATGACTGTTCTTATATGTTGGGCTGCATATACTTGGTACACTGGCATGCACATTCAGGTGTCACGTACAGTAGCTGTTGTTACTGCTTATAATCAAGCGTCACTAATTCTTCGTAAAAATCCAATGAAGGAGACATCTGATGCACAGTATCTGAGCCGATAACTCTGATAATCTTTTGGACTTAAAATACAAATGTGATGTTCCCTTATAGCCCCTTGAAGTAAGTGTTAGAATTTAATTTACACAAAGATGCAAATTCCAGTATTATTCCCAGTGTAACATCTCACCTCTCCCACAGCGTTGGACAGGATATGAACTATTTTTTCATGGGGTGTAGCTACCACACTCTGGCTGTTGATCTCGATGATGCGATGCCCCACTCTTACCCCACCCCGTTCAGCAATGCCACCACGCATAAGGCTACAGATCTGTTGAAAGAATCCATCAGTTCTGTTAAACTGCAAACTGAACTGTGGGTATCATTTAACATAGAGCAGAATCCCAGAGCTACCCACTATGCCATTCTGGACACTGAAGCCCAGCTGGTAGCGGAGGTCTGGCCGCCTGATGAGTACAGTTGTCACCGGGGGACATCTCACAATGTTCAGCTTGATCCGAGACTGGTTCTTCAGACCCTACACATAGGAAAACACAAGGTACAAGTGAAATGTCAAAAAGTGCATGTAACTATAAAAACAAATTAAATGCTCTGGTTTTAATCAGTAATTAGTCACCTGAAATTTACTTGCAGCATTCAGCATTTTTTTCTTATTCACAGGGGGAGATAGTGACTCACAATTTCTGGTTTTGCCCTGTATTGTTTCTCTTCTTCCATGGAAATTTCTCTGCTCCCATAGCATCAATTCAAAGCCATATTTTTTTGTTTTCCTAGATATGCCTTTGAGTTATAAAGGCACATCTCGTATAATTAGAATATGTTGGAAAACTTCAATAATTCTTGACCAGACATTGCTCAAAATGGAAAAGATATATTCTAGAGTCATTACACATAAAGTAAAATATTTTCGGCCTTTATTTTATTTGTTTTAACTTTGATGATAATTAATACATTTAATGCTAATACACATTATACCATCCATTAAATAAAATGTATTTTTTTCAGTTTTTATGGTTTATTGGTTAGAAATTGCCTTTTATGTTAACTGCAGTGCAACATTTGTTAGAAAGGAATCTATAAATTAAGTTGTGTTTTGTTTTGTTAAAGCATTCAATCCTTGGTATGTGCAGTGGTTGGCAAGAACTTTGCCCCTGTGCAACCTGTGCAGCTGTATACTCAGTGTCTTTATTAAAGATGCTGTCATGCACATATACCTTTATGATGCTCTGGCAGGTGGACAGCGGCAGTCCCACCAGACTAGTTCCATTGATTGACATGATCTGGTCTCCTATGTTCAGTCGGCCAGACCTCTCAGCTGGGCCAGCGTGCATCATGTTGGCAATAATGACAGTCGGTAGGATGGAGCCCCATCCACTCTCCACAATAACCACACCCAGAATCTCCCCTTTAGCTTTCTCTATAAACACCTACGGTACCAGCAGGTAGCCCGCAAGCAAAGAAAAACAACATAAAAGCATTTTTATTTAACTTTCATTTTATTTAATACAACTTATATTTTTTAAAGAAAAATAATATATATTTCATATTATGAACTACTGTACTTGTAGTGGTTACTAAGTTGTGTACCCATTCATATTGAAAAATGACTGACAGCAAATCTTTGAAATCAGGCAGTTCTTAGCAGGAACACTGTAGCAGTGGTAAAGTACAAGATTGCTGTATTTATAGTATATAGCTTTTAATTAAAGCAAAATTACTATCAAGGATCAAGTTCAAAAATGTAGAAATAGTACACAGCCTACTTACGTCTTTGCAGTTCTCAGATTTGGAGAAGTGGATGAGGTCATCATTGTACATGTCCTGAGTGTTCAGCAGGTCACTGTATTCCTTCTGGCTTAGGTCCTCAGGGTTAATGCCATTGGCTCGTAAAAATTCCTGGTAAGCCACACTGAAGGCCTGCCCGATGGACTGAGCAATCAACTGGGCCTAGAGGACATGACAGACTTAGAATGTCTGAAGTAATGCTAATCTTTTTTTATATTAGCTTGTGGTCAGTTCAAGCTCAGACTAAACTGTTATTTGCTGTTGGACTTACATCCTCAGACTCGAACACATGGCATATCATCTTGTACTGGCGCTTGCTGTCTTGACCTGGGTCTGAAGCCTCCACATTCTCCTGAGAGTCAGGTCGAGGCATCCTGCGCCGGGCCATCAGAACCACAATGTTACCAATGTCAGCAATGTAGGAGATGGTCTGCAAAGGGTGGTCCATCATGGTTTCCTTGAGGACAAAGAACCATTGACAGCCCTTATATAAAGCTAAGGTTAGAAACCTAACTTAGTAACCATGCATAGCAAATTTAACTTAACATGAACATTAACAGCTCGGAAAAAACAGTTCTACAGCCTCCAGCCAAGCTCCAGCAGATTCACAGACAGCTCCTCCCCACTTCTCCCTTCCACCCCCTATGGACTGTAACACAATTTTGCACACTTGTACTATTTGCATTGCATTTATATTTTGCATTCACACACACACACACACACACACACACACACACACACACACACACACACACACACATATATATATATATATATATATATATATATATGTATATATATCGTGCACTGTGGGACTCACAGAATTCCAATTTCTTTGTTTGTACTGCACATGCATAGATACTGACAATAAAGTTTGCTTCGACTTTGATATGATGCAGAAGCCATAGTTGAATCAATGACAGAGGCAGGAAATCAGTTTGGACAAACTAGCAGTCATTTGTGTGAAACTTGGAGATCATTTTCCTTAGAGTAGAATTATTTATGTCAAATAATTTGGAGATGTTTTAAAAATACTTCTTTTTGCCTTGCCAGACCCATGGGCACTCGGAACCTTTTTTCTGAAGGCCTTGTAGAGCTCTTTCTTCTTGACATGAGGACATTACACACTCCAACTGCTAACTGGAACCAGCCCTTACATATCAGAAGTTTAAATAACAATAATAAAAATAATAAATAAACCCTGAATTACTAGTGGAACTGTATGCTGCCACTGGTGTAACAACAACCCGAATTATACTGCAGAACATGAAGTCTTTTGAGGCTGTTTTTTCAGTGAGGTAACAGGAAAAATGTACCACAGAGTGTTGACTTCAGAATGTGTACCTGGGAGTCAGCGTTGAGCACTTTGATTCTCTGGGTTGAGATGAAGAGATCCACCTCTGTCATGGGCTGAGGCTCACCCTCAGAGGCCTACACATATAAACAACCACATTCACAAAGCAGTATTAAACACACAATCATACAACATTCATACAGACATAAATGTTTCAAATACAATAAGAGCACACAAGGTAAAGCAAAAAATATATAGCAGCTGCTAAATTAAGAAACAAATAACACAGATAAGACAAGTATTTTTCTAGTTTGAGGCCCAATAATTAACAAGTCACAAAACCATGCTTTTTGGCTGTTTTCTCCCCACCTTCATTTCAGTGCACTATGAAAATGTCGCAGCTTGAGCTCCACTGAAAAACACCTCTGTTGTTGTTACAGTTAAAGTTGCAACACTGTGTTGTATGGTAATGGAGAGAAGATTTTTCAGTTCTCTCTTTTAACCATTTTACTAACAAGAAAGTGAATAAGCACATTTTCCAAAATGTTGACATATTCCTCTAATGTATTCTCCTAGAAAACAATAAATAACACTAAAGCATTTAACCGTATGCTTTGATAAAAGGTCTGCAGTGATGTAAATCTATTTGCTGTAAGTGTTACAGACCATCATATCTGGCCATTCAAACAAGTTTTGCATTTGGTGTAAGCTCTTTTTGTCTTTACAATATTGAACAGTGGTAAGAGTGTTCTAAAGGAGGACAATGAAAAGAGTCTCTGTGGGACACAGCAAACAATAGATTATTGCTTTGAGGAATAATTTCTGGCTTTGCTTCTAGGTTTGGGTAATTTCTGCTTGGTATAACAAAAAAAGGCAAAGCACAGGATGTGCAGGAAATTTGTGTAGGCACTCTAAAACTAAAATCAAAGTAGTTAGACAGTAGCCATGTTCTTTAAAATAAAAGCCAAAGTGAGTCATTTTTTTACTTTATGGTCAATTTTCAATTAATCAATAGTAAAAAGGAGGATTCATCTGTTACACAGCAGGATATGATGACAGATAATCCCTTTTCTTCCAACATAGCATGACAATATTAATTTCTGAGGAAACCAACAAGTGTAAGGCCAGTATTAAAGCCAGGTCATGCTTTCCACATCCATGTAACGTAAATTTCGCAAGACTATGCATCTACTAGGAAAAAACTGGAGCCTGAATGATGGCCTTAGTCCAACACAGGACTTTTTAAAATACTAATATACTGAAGATATGCTCTTTTGACATTGCATTGCCATTAAATTTCCACCAGACCATTAATTAGGTCGGTATTGATGTATGTTTCCTGCATGAGAATGATTAATCACTGATTCGCTTTAACAAAGATATTGGCATGCCTGGCAGTAATATATAAATTCACTCACATCAACTTAAAGATTTCTAAAAACAAACTTTCTTGATGCCAAGAACAACAACAAACCTTCCAAGGCACTAAAAGCAGGCAGCAGCATCCAACCTTTATCCGTTTCCTTTTTCTTATTATTAATATTGTTAGTATTAGGAAGCATAATATAACAAAGCCAAATCAGGTGCTTTATAAATGTTATATCTGTTGCTCCCTTAGCCCCCCAGGAGAATGACTCACTGTTTATTTTCATCATTAGTTCATCATTTGTGTTTTCAGGTTTGGGATAATATCTTGCTTTGGGTTTAAATACACTCTCTTAAAATGGGTTTAAAGTTTCTCCACTTTCTGGGTTACCAGGTGTGACATGTCCCACCCCATCTAAAATATGATGATATAATATATGACTTCTCTACATGGCAATGATATCTTGATTCCAAATTAATTTATGATACGTCACAAGCAAATGTAGAAAATATATTTTCCTAAGAACATAACTGAGAATACAGTTTAGTTGTATAGGAATGTAATTTTTGGGGGACTGGGCTCCTCACTGTAACATACACCCTTTTGGTTATTACAGATTACTGTAGCTAATGTTGAACTTTAAAATATATATATATATATATTTTAAAAGAACCACATCCACTCCAGCATCAACCCGTAGGTTCTCAGTCTATATTTTACTAGTTACAAACCCAGATTCCAAGTTGGGACACTATGTAATGTAAATAAGAACAGAATATAATGATTTGCAATTCCTTTTTGGTCTATATTCAATTGCATACAGTAAAAAGACAAAATATATAATGTTTAAACTGACAAACATTTTTGGAAATATACACTCATTCTAAATCTGATGCATGCAGCATGTTGAAAAAAGTTGGTTACCACTTTGTTACATCACCTTTTCTTTTCACAACACTCAGTAAGCATTTGGGAACTGAGGACACTAATTGTTGAAGTTTTGAAAGCGGAACTCTTTCCCATCCTTGCCTGATATACAGTAGGACGTCACTTGGCCAGCAGTATATTGCATTTCATAATGTGCCACACATTTTTAGTGGGAGACCAATTGGTTTTTATTGCAGTGCCACCTGACAGATTGAGGGTCATTCAGTGTTGGTTTTCAGTCTTGTCCCTTACTTGCAGAGACTTCTCTGGATTCTCTGAATCTGGAAGTTGGTTCTCTGCTGAATGGCCTAAACAGTTCCACAATTCATTCATTTGCTCCAACCCTCAAGATTTGTGCAAGATCAGCCTCCTCACTGTTCTGAGGGTGCTTTACTGGGGGTCTGCTAACCAAGGGTAATGGTAAGTATCCTTAACAAAGCCTTCTCAACACCGCAGCTGCTTACCTTACTTCTCATCAACATCAAGCTTATATCCTCACGTATTACACAATCGTGTGCATATCCTTGATGGTGTGGCCCTTGTTCTTTAGAGTTTGTTTTTTTTTCTGAGAGGCAACGGTTTCATTTACAACATAAATTACAGAGCCCAGTTAGTCTTTGTAAAGGGGAAATACATTCATAATTTTGTCCTCAAATGAATAATTCTGGCAGATGAAATAGATATGTAATGTGGAAAAAGAAATAAATATAATAATAATATATATATATACATATATATATACATATATATATATATACACATGTATATATATATATATATACATATATATATATACACATGTATACACATAATTTTCACATGTGAGACCTCTGTCTGTACAAATACAAAGAGATTTGATATTGCACTTTATCATCTAACTCTATCTTAGTTAGTAGATCAGATGGATAGGTTCATTATAAGCCATGTAGCATCACTACAGATTTAAAATCCTCACCAGATAAAAAGAACATTGATTACAACCACAAACCCAGTAAGAAAGTGTCTGTTTCCTGCATCCAGCAAATTGAATTCCTCACATGACAAGAAGTTTTCCAGTATGGCAAAAAGGACAGTATTCCAAATTATGAAGGTAACAAAATGTCTGACAAGCCATGAAAAAATGGCAAGGGCACTGGAGAAAGAAATTGGGAAGCGACTAAAACAGTGAGCACTTCTTTCAACAAACAAAGCTTGCTGCTGGATTCAGGAAAGGCTTACAATTCATCAGAATGACAAAACACTGAAGAAGCAACACAGGATAGAACAATGATACACAGACAGACACAAGAAAAGACATAAAGCCACGCAGAGGAAAAACAACGCTTGGCAGTGAGGAGACAAGACAGATATGTAGGTACTGCACCTTTGTCCTGTTCTGCGCTAATTTCTGGGCCGTCTGCCAGGCATGGAATAAACCAGACAGGAGAGTCATGGGTTAGAGCAATGCACAGGAGAGGCTGACCACATCACAGGGAGGGAGGCAGGGATGGGGTGTATGTTGAAAACAATAATCTTAATCTGTAGTGCCACTGCCCTGGACATTTCTGTTTTGACTAACTCGTGTGAGATTGTTAGTATGGTTGTGTTTGTGTATTTGTGTCATGAACATTGCTGGTGTGGATGCCTACAAATTGTAGGTACTGTACAGCCCAGTAGTATTTGAAGACAAAACGCTATGCTTCACAGATTAAAGAAGACTGAGAGCTATTACTAGAACTTCCTACATGGACATTTACGACTGAACCATTTGCAGGAGACCATGAAAGGTCTTAGAACATGAAGTAGACATTTTTAATGACATGCTGTAGATTTCTAATAGTATTGTTTGAAATATGGTGCAAGTGGTAAAAACTCAGGAGTTACCAAGGTTATATATGCAAAATTGCAATGGTAAACAAAGAAACTGTTCCAGTAGACTCTAGGTAAGTACTGGAGAGCACTTGAATGTGTACATGGACTTTAAAATACTAAAAGTATTTGTCAGAGTTGTATGAAGCTCATGAGTCTTATTTGATGATATTGTTTCACAATGTAGTTAATGGTGTCACATTTTGCATATATTGTGAAGTATTGCACATGCATCAAAAATGCTGCAAAGCCTATAAAGTCTGTGAGCCACCTTCCATAGGGAACAGGAAATCTCCCCTTCCACTCTTTCAGTTACACTCCTCAGTAACTTATAGCGTCCAACAGAAGTGACTACACCTCTGTTTGATATCACTTACATGTCAAATAATTCAAAAGTATCGCCTCTCAATAATTTCATTGTTTCTAGGTTGAAAAGTAGAATACTTCCCCTTATGAACAACCAAAAACAAATACAGACCCAAAAGTAGACCTCAATGCAACAAAAGTGGCCACACTTGAATCATTCATTGCCGAACCTGTGATCACTGAAACAAAATTGAGTACACCTCTGATTTGCAATCAGCCTAATCACATGAACATGGTAATAAATATCCGCTGTTAACACCAGAACTTTCTCAGTTTTGAACTTATGGGCTGTGCAAATCTGCTCGTCAACATCACAGCTGCACATTGAAAAGAATTGCCAGAGGAAATGAAAACTCTGACTGTGAGACTTAAAATTGATGGAAGGTGATCCAGGGAGATCAGTTAACTTGTAATCAGTCAAAACACAGTTACAGCAGTGATCGGGGGTATGAGACAAGTCACAGTAACACTAAGATAAGATAAGATAAATAAGACAAGACAGCTTTATTAATCCCCAGTGAGGAAACTCATTTGCCACCAAGTCGCACAGTCAACCCATACAATACACAGCATGACACTGACAATAAATGAGTGGTCATCTGAAAATGATACCACTGATGATGCACTACTTTCACATTTGAGCTCTGAAAAACAGACAGGCTTCAGACTTTAAACAGGGGTTATTATATTAATTGAAATCAGTTTCTGTGACTACTCAATGTGAACCTCTATGGGCGACAACATATATATCACACACACACACACACACACACACACACAAACACACACAGGGTTAGGAGGACTTGAAGCTTTGAAGAAGAATGGCAGCCTTTGCTGTGAAGCTTTCTGATACTGCAGGTTGGAAGAAATTGGTTGCTCCTTTGTTCTAAACAGAGTTAATGTGTTCTTTTGCTTCTGTGGCTTGTGCAGTTAATGGGCAGACTTTGTGTCATGGCTGCCGTTTTAACTAAACTCTGTTACATTCAGTACTTAGTGGTGTGTTCCCATGAATGAGGGATCTCAAAGGCAGGCTCTCGCATTGCTGCCAGAGGAAAAGAGTTTGGTGGGTCTCTGCTGGCCAAAGCTGGTGAGCGAGAGAGGACTGGACGAAATAAGAGAGTCGGTAAAGGGAGAGCCTTTGAAAGAGGAGAGAGAACAAAAGTTGTGCTGTGGTTTTGTTTCTGTTCTGCAGGTGGGTGGTCCAGGTGTCAGATTGCCTAAGGTGACTGGAGGAGCAGTGTGACCATGTCCCATTTTACCTAGAGTAAAAGCTCTGTTTTAATCAAAAAATGAACAAACTCATCTGTGGAGCACACTGTGGAACCTACAGCACACAACAGTTTATACAGAGAATAAAGTCTGGGTGTCCAAGCGTTACCTGACTTGAATCCAACAGAACACTTTTGGGACATTTTAAATAGAAAGGTAGAGCATTACTACCCCACCAGCAAAGAGCAGCTCAAAAACAAGTCCATCCCCATGCTCAGGAGGAATGAGGCGTCATTAAGCATAAAGTTAGTTTCATTTTTAATATCGTAAATATAAATAATTGATTAAGATGATTATGGGCTCAGTTGGCAGAGTGGGTTGTTCACTAATTGAAGGTTGGCAGTTCAATACCCTACCCCTCCGTGTGTTAAGGTGTCCTTGGGCAAGACACTGAGGCCAGAGTTTCTCCCAATGACAGGCACCTTGCATGGAAGTCTGCCGCCATTAGTGTGTGAATGGGTGTGTCAATAGGTGAATGAGAAACACACTGTGCTTTGAGTACCACTAAGGTAGAAAGTTGCTATATAAGTGCTGATCATTTATAATATATAATTAGAATTAGAATTATACTGAGCCTACTGTATCAGTTTCCTAATACTACATTTCCTGCTTTTTTAGATCGTCCATGTATTGATTTGATCCAGTGGCATGCTTAGTTTTCCCAAACCTTGCCTGCTGGCAAATATGAGTAATGAGATTTGGACTGTTAATTTATTTTGGTATTAGACCTATATTTTGCTATGTAGAATATGTCCTGCCTATGTACAGTTGGCATCACTGGCTACCTAGTTAAATAAACATTAAGCTTACAAATAAAACACATTGCTCTCTTCAACTTTCAATATTACCTCTTTGTTAAAGTCAAAAGCAAAACAGCTCAGAATACCACATGAAATTCCCATCATACAGCTGTTAGGGTAGTAAAACAGCAATGTCACATTTTATATCAGCATCATCATTCTCCGGCTGAAAATCAGACTTCAGGACACACTTTCTATATTTCACACTTTCTGTCTATATTTGGTCACCCTGGCTGCAGGTCTTAATTAGCTTGACCTGAGAGGTTGAGCATCACAATTAATTAATTTATAGCATGCGGTTTAAATATTTAGGAGTATGAGGAGTTGGTGAGTCATTGGATCATCTTAACATGTAGTGAGCTGATTTGTCTAGCAGTCATGCTGGATGTTGACAGACTGACATCTGAAAAATAATAATAGTTACAGGGTTGAACCCCCTCACCCTCTGATTGTCCCACAGCTGAAACTAGGGGAGCTCATCTGTACTGACCAAAATCCGCCTAGAACACCTGCCAACGTAGTCTAGCCTTAGCAACACACTCAGGACTGCTGACAGTGTTCATTCTCTGCTCACACTTAAATTGCGTGCATTCATTGTACAATAGGAGAAGTAAAATATCACAGAAACCAAATACTTCAGTTTAGAGGACAAAGAGTAGAAGAAAACAGGGCTACCATGATGTTACCATGGAAACACAACTAACAGTTTAGTGACAGATTGACAAATTTCAAATAAGTTTTTGTCTTGTTGTGGTAGAGCAGTGTAGATCAAATGTAGGAGCAGCTCAGTTCAAACACACAACGTATGTCTCTCATGTCACTCTGCAGTGCAGCAATCTTCAGGGGACAAAAAGTGACTGTGTATTCACTAAATCGTTTGTATGTTTTCACCATAAAAGAAATTCACTAGAAGAAGAGCAGTAAGGATTAACAGTGTACACAACCCCAAACTCAGCGTAGGCCTCGAAGTGCTGACACTGTCGCAGATGCAGGATGTATTATTCCTCTGTACCTGTGTGTATGTGTGTTTGAGTTTGGCTGAAGGCTCTGTGGGTATATCACAAAATCAAAAATGCTCCATTACAGTGAGCAATGGACTGAACAAGAGGTAGGAGGGTGGGGTGAAAGGAGCGAAACAGTCACAGATAAACACATGGATGTTACAGCCTAAAACAGCATATCTCCATAGACATTCACTGAGTATGAATGAACTGTGTGAAGATACATATTACACACACTTTGAATCCGTTTTACACATTTTTTATGCTAGCTGTACAATGGTTATTTATGGCAGACATGTTAACTGTAGAAGGTAAAACACAGGCATAATTTACAATCTTATTTATGGCTAAATTCTATTAAGTGCCCAGTTACATCATGCAAATCAGGAGCCTATAGAGGGTTTACCTAAATGGAACACAGCCCTCATTAATATAATCAGGCACATCTGTGCTTTATATGCTGACTTGGTAAAATCTTTGAAAAACGTCTACTGGCAGTCAGTCATGTTATTACTCTTCAGCTACTCTTACACAGAGTAACATTCTTTCACATTTTCAACAAGTTTGCCAGTACTATAGGCATACCAGTTGGAAAACATGGGTCACACTATATTTCACAGGTTCCTTGTTTCCTTGTATTTGAAAACTAAAGTATTACAAGGACACTTAGTCCACTCTTAGTACACAATTACCCAAACATAAAATGACCTAACAAATGAATATGCAAAGTCTGTCTCTCTACGGTGTATAACATAAACCGTAGAGAGACAGGCTTTGCAAACTTGTTATTGCTTTTCTCAAAACCATCATTTAGCGTAGTCACTGGCTTGCAGTGAACACTGCAACCAGGCAACAAACATGTTCAATTCTTCTACTATCCAGTTAATCCTAATTAGGACAGCTGATACTAACTGCTGCCAGCAACATCTGTGATTTTTTTTTTACTGTGAAAAACAGATATAACCATGACGAAGACCACAAATAACAATTGCAGACAAGAACACATAAAAAAGTGACTAACTAAAAGAGGTCCTTGTGTGTCCCACAAGGGGTCATTGTGTGTAGAAATATTTTCTTAATAACAATATTATTATAATTATTATCATCATCATCATCACTGATCATCACCTTCATATAAAGAGAAAAGTATAATTATATTAATGTATATTCCAAATAATAATAATTAGATTTAGAATGGAATGTTCAATAATAATATCATATAAAAATATATGTATAACAAACTGAATAATAATAATACCACTACTAACGATACTGATCCTGACTGTCATCACCCCATTTGATTATTTTTAGGTTTAGGAACTGTTGGCATACGTGTCCTCCACCATTTCAGCCCCTGATTTCCCCAGACTGTTTTTTTTTAACCATTGTAGTCATTTAAGTGAGCTAAGGTGCATTAAAAGGGAGACGGACAAGTAGAGCTCCCCCAGGGCAGAGATATTGTCCTGAGGGATGCACCTCCTTCTCATCCTGCCAGTCTAAGTGTTTGTGTGTGAGTGTGTGTGTGTTATTGGTATGTTTTGTTTGTTTGTTTGTTTTTAAATATACAATACTAACCTACTGTGATGCATTAAAAAACACAAGAAATGGTAGGGGAAAGGTAATGCCATTTCCTATGGGAAATATCAGTTATATCTGGACAAAAATACAGGCATGGAACAGATGGATGGAAGTGATGATTCCAGAGAGGATCAATGTTGTCATGATTCCAATACTATAAAGGCAATGATAATAATAATAATAATAATAACAACAACAACAATAATAGTGATAGTAATAGTAATAATAATAATAATAATTGTAATAATAATAGCAGTAATAATAATAATAAATAGTAACAATAATAATAAATAGTGATAATATAAATAACAACAGTATGGGTAAGAAGATGTAACATAAATTACAATAAATCATGAAAGGAAAAAATAAGTAAATAAAATTGAAGCTGAATAACAAAGATGGAATGCAAATGATCATAAATGATAACAATAAAAAAAATACTAATTAAATACTATAACAATAATAACAACAATAATAATAATAATAATGATTATAATAATAATAATAAAAAGAAGAAGAAGAAGAAGAAGAAGCCAGGATACAATAAAATAATATGAATAACAACAGTATTGGTAGGAAAACATGACAAATTACAATAAGTCATAAAAGGAAAGAAAAAATAAATAAATAAACAAACTTGAGCTGAAAAACAAAAATAGAATGCAAACGATCATAAATGATAGTTTTAAAAAAAAGAGTACAACCTAAAATAGATTAAGAGTCTATGTATTGTGTATGCATTGTTTATGAGAAGAGAAGAAAAAGAGAAGAAAAAGAAAAAGAAGAGAAGAAAAAGGAAGAAAGAAAAGGTAAGAGAGAGAAGGGGGAGGTTGAAATCAAAGCAATAATAAGTCAGAGAGTGTTAGATGGGACGGTTTAGATTCTGCTGAATAACTGTAGGGGGATGATATGTATTCCATATTAATAAAGTCTGTGAGTAGATTTTTCCAATGGTTGATGTGGATGATGTTTCGAGTTTTCCAGTTCATGAAGCTAGAGCTATGAGAACAAGTCTGAAGTTTATTGTTTTATTGTTAAGTATTGTGAGGTCCCCTAGCAGGCAAGTGAAGGGCATAAAGGGATGTGGCAGTCCAGCAAGGAAGACGGTGACTGTGTGACCTCTTCCTAGAAGTGTTTGATGGGGGTGCAGTGCAGGTGGTGTGAATGTATGTGTCGGGATGATTTTGGGTGCAGTGTGAGCAGATTTCTGATGTGAAACCCATTTTTGCTAATCGTTCCCCAGAGTAATGTGTTCTGTCAAGTGTCTTTTACTGTATTAATTGTAAGTTGGCATTTTTAGTCATAAAATAAACGTTTTTACAGATTTTACTCCAGAAGTCGGCATCAAGAGCAATTGATAGATCGCTTTCCCATTTAGTTGTTGGTCAGCCTATTGCCCGAGCACAACAGGGCAAAGGGCAGCGATCAGTGTGAAACACTGAACGCTGCGTTTGCACTGAGTGCAAAGGCCCTATTGTTCCTGCTCTGTTTCTTTCTTTGGCGGTTTATTTTTCTTACGCACCTTTGAACTCCAATTTGACCCCTGAACATGTGCTTTGTCCTACAGACATGAAATTTGCGTGCTACAGACATGGTGCGGGGGGAGCGAGGGCCCGTCCGATGCTGCTTGCAGCTTTAATTTTCATTTATTATTTCATCTAACAGGAATTTATGTTTTCTAAGCTCTTTTTGTGTGGTTTCTGATGGATTATTTGCATTTATTATTTGTAATTCTTTTATTTTTTCTTCTAATTGTGTTTGTTTTTCTTGTTCTTTTTTCTTTTTATGGACGGAGAATGATATTATTTTATCTCGTAGCACAGCCCCTAATGTTTCCCAGAGTGATGAAGCTGAGGACTTTGGGGAGTCATTTATTTTCAGGAAGGATGTCCACTCTCTCTTGAAGTACCTGTCAAATTCTGGATCTTTTAAAAGAGATGTGTTGAAACGCCATCTAGTAGGGTACTTCTTTAAAGCAGGTGGGTTCCAAGTGAATGTTACTGGTGAGTGGTCACTTATGATAATAGGGTGAATTCTTGAATCAGAAATATTTGGTATAATTGAGTTACTTTTCAAAAATAAATCAATGCGGGAGTAGGTTTGATGAACTGATGAAAAAAACGTATATTCGCAGGAGGTTGGGTGTTGAAGCCTCCAACCATTGCCAAGACCAAAATCACTCATGAACTTCTGTAGTGTTTTAGTGGATTGCCAGTATTTATTTGTAATTCTAGATCTGTCCAATGATGGGTTGATTACTGTATTGAAGTCACCCCCTATAATTACCGGGCAGTGAGACAGATGTGAAATAAGGGAGATCAGATTACGAAAAAAAGAGGAGTCATCAGAATTTGGACCATAGATATTTGCGATTGTCACCAGGATATTGTTAATAGAAATGTTGATGATAACAAAGCGTCCTTCTGGATCAGAGATGGTTGTATTGTAAGTAAATGTTATCTTTTTGTTTATCAAGATACATACACCTCTTTGTTTTGAGTTGTAGTGTGAAGAAAAAGAATGAGTGAACTGTACATTTCACAGACTGTTTTGAATTGCGTGGGAAAGGTGTGTCTCTTGTAATAAACAAATGTCTGCCTCCATATTGTCCAGATAACTGAGAACTTTTGCCTTCTTTCTCCGAGAGCCAGCCCCACGGATGTTCCAGGTTACAAATTTAAGTTGCATGATTTATAACTTTTAAGAGATTTCATGATGTGTATGTGTGGATGAGTCTGTAGGTGTGTGTTTGTATGGAAGTGTGTGAGTAAGTCTGCCTTAGAGTGCAACACATCAGAAAACATTTAGTAGCAAACAGACATAATATAACAAACACAAGCACAAAAAATAAAAAGTAACACATAGCAAAGACCAAAAACTGACATAAATGCACACTATGTACAGTGCTGTGACTGTGCGCAAGGTGCAAATAATAAATGTCTGTGTAAATGCAAAAATGCATAAAGAGGGAGGGTGGGGGGGGTGGGGGTAGGGTAGATATGATTATGGCCTACACATTGTTAAAGTGACGTGAGTATGGCAGCAAATAGCATTAATAAAGCCAGGGTGTAATGTCTGTGTCTTTGAATAATTGTCCATCAATGTATAATATGTCCACTCTAATGACTGTTTTTTTTTACCTTGGTTCATCATTTGCTTGCAGATGGGAAGTAGCTGCTTGCGTCTGCGGATGATTTCTTCCGGGTATTGGTCATTGAGTCCGTAGTGAGTCCCTTTTAATTGTCTGCATTGACGCTGAACCTGTTCTTTTTGTTTGAAATGTTCAAATTTCACAATGATCGGCCGGGGTCGAGTGGAGTTCGGAAGCTTGTATCCTAAACAGTGTACACGGTGGAAGGTAACACTGTCAACAATATCAGGAGGAAGTTTCAGCTGACTGACCATAAAGTCCTTTACCAGTTTTTCGGGGTCGTCGATGGTTGCTTCGGGAATACCAGAGAAGATCAAATTGTATCTCATACTGTGTGCTTGTAAATGCAGAATGGTCTCTTTCATAGCTTTGTTTTCGGCGGTAATAGTAGGAAGCTGTGTGGATATGGCGGAGAGTTGGGTAGTGAGCGTAGTGACGGAACATCTGTGATTTTGAGGGAAAGTTTAAATCAGTGCCGTTTAGAAATGAGAAGCTGCTACCCGAATAAGTTATTATGAAGCCCAAGAAGCATCAAAGAGAATAAAATAAATTAGTACTCATTTAGGTACAGAGATTACTTAGTTTGTTGTCTCCATTTAACATTGTTTTTAAATATTATTTTTGGGGGGATATTTTTTGAAATTTTATTGATAGACAGAGTGAAAGGGGGTAGAGAGGAGAGAGACATGCAGAAAAGGGTTGTGAGCCACGTGGTAACGCCTTAACTCAGTGAGCTATACGGCAGCTTGATATTGTTTTTGACACCTGCTTTTAAGCTTACCTGACAGAGGCACATTCACACAGATCTATGGTAAGATTACTCTTTTTCACTTAGGTCTACAATTTCAGTTTCAGTTTCTTTGAACTCAGAAAACCAACTGCAATACATTTTATTCAGTATTTGAAAACAAAATATTTACAACAGTAAATTTAACAAAATGCTGAAAACACAGTCCCTTTATTTTCTAATAAATAAAGGGACTGCTCTACAAGCTGGTGAATGAGGCGATGGTATTAGATATAGTCTCTATAATTAATTTTGTAAAGAACTTTTTTTCACCAGGCTATTATCATGTTTATTTCTGCTGTAAATTTTAACATGGGGGAATATGGGGCCTGGAGGTCTAGGAATTTGAAGCCAGCCTCTACTGGCCAATTAAGAAACTGAAACTTTTGGTACCCACACTTTACTTTCATTTTTCAGCCCCAGAGGTTGCTGCTTGGTGCAGAAGAGAGCGAGGATTGACTGATTGAGATTTGATGGAGTGCAGATACTCAGAAACTGTTTACAGGCTGAGCACAGCTGCTTCATCAGCTTATCTGACTCACCATGAGATCCTGTCCACTACTGTTACTGTGACTGGATAAAATGCTTGTAAATAATAATTATGAATTCAGAAGTTGCCACTGCTATGCTATGTACATACAAATATACTTTTTAATTACTTTTATGTTTTTAATACTTTTAATTTAAAAGGGGGAGATAGGTGCTGATGCAGACAACACACAGTATACCAGTTCATCTCAAAACATGAGAATAACGAGACAAAGTTCATTTTTTATAATTTCATTCAAAAAGATAAACTTTCATGTATTCTGTATTCCTTAAATGTAAAGTGATATATTTAACACCCTTTTGTTTTAATTTAGATAATTATGAAAATCTGAAACCCAAATTATTAGATTATGTCCCATGATGAACCATAAAAGGATTTAAAACACAGACATGTCAAACTTTGGGAAAGCGTGTTCATTTATATACTCAATACTTGTTTGGGGCTCCTTTAATGAATTATTGCATCAGTGCAGCGTGTCATGGAGGACATCAGCCTGTGGCACTGCTGAGGTGTTATTGAAGTCCAGGTTGCTTTGATTGCGGCATTCAGCTCGTCTGTATTTTAGGATGATGTTTCTCATCTTCCTCTTAACAACACCCCATATGGAGTTCTATGGGGTCAGATCAGGTGAGTCGGCTGGCCAATCAAGCACAGTAATGTCATGGAGACCTTTTGGTAGTAGTGTGAGCAGGTACTAACTCCTGCTGGAAAAGGAAATCGTCATCTCCCCGAAGCAGATGGAAGCATGAAGTGTTTTAAAACCTCCTGGTACACGCTGTATTGACTCTGGACTTGCTAAAACAAGGTGGACCAACTCCAGCAGATGACATGACACCTTAAATCATCACAGACTGCAGAAACTTCACTCTGGACTTCAAAAACCTTGGATTCTATGCCTCTCCATTCTTCATCCAGACTCAAGGACCTTGATTTTGAGATTAAATGCAAAACTTACTTTCATCTGGAAAAAGGACTTGGGACCACTGAGCAACATTCCAGTTCTTTTTCTCCTCATCCCAAGTAAGATGCTTGATAGTGGCTTGATACTGGGAAATGTGACTGTTGTAGCCTCTTCCATGGAGATGTCTGTGCTTGGTGGCTCTTGATGCTCTGAGACCAGCCTCAGTCCACTGCTTTTGAAGCTCTCTGAAGTTCTTAAATCAAGCGTTCTTGACAGTCCTCTCAAGCCTGTGCTCATCCCTGGTGGTTGTGTTTTCCTACCACACTTTTCCCTTCCAGCCAACTTTCTGCTGATATGCTTCAACAGCCAGCCTTTTCAACAATGACCTTCTATGGCCTACCCCCCTTGTGGAGGTTGTCCATGATTGTCTTCTGGACAATCTTCAAGTGAGCAGTCTCTCCATGGTTGTGGTTGTGTGTACTAAACTAGACCGGCAGATACACAGGATTTATACTGCTAGAATAGTAATTTACTCACATTTCAAATAAAACATTCAAATATTTTGAGATACTGGATATCATCAAAATTAAAACAAAATATCTCGAAATGTTTTATTTCACATGTATTGATTCTATAATATGTCAAAATCTCACTTCCTTAAATAACTGATTAAAAATATTTAACTTTTTCAATATTGTAACTGTTTAAGATGCAGTGGCAGTAACAGTAAAAAAAGATCTGATCAACTAAAATGGGCTTAGAACATAGTCAGCTGATAATTACCAAAGTCAATGTAACAACTCAATTTAAATAAGTGGTAAGCACTATGTGTACTGTCTCACAACATCCACCTTTATTATTTTTAGTACCAAATTACAGTTTTCTCATGAGAGACTAAAAACCTGTAAAATAAAGTGTTACCATTTGGATTTAAATTTTTTTATCTTTGTGTTTGTATCTTTTTAAAATGTTTGTACTGACAGAAAACATTAACTCTACTAAAATAAAAAGTAAAATATGACTAAAAGCTGACAAATATTAAATATATTATCATTACATAATTAGATGTAACATGACAGAGACATTGTTTTGGTATAGTACTGTGCACACTATAAATAAATAGATAGGAGGCTACTGTAAGATCTCACTGGTTATATAGTCATATAGTAAGACCTAGAAAAATTTTAACATATCTTTGAAAGTAAAGATTTATGATTAGATTTACGACATTAAAAATACAGGCCCCACAGTATGAACTCAGTGCGACAAAAGTGATTAAACTTTTCATCACCGAGATTCAAATCATTTATTTTTTGTCCAACTTCATTTATAATGACGGACTCAATCCTCCTCAGCATGGAGGATACCACATTTCTGGAGAGATGTTCTATCATTCTTCAGACACTATTTTTAGCTGTTTTTTGCTGAAGGGATTGGGGCGCTCTGCCTTTCATTTCAAAATATCCCAAAGGTGTCCTTTTGGATTCAAGTCAGGCTATACATACTACCAGGTCATACTTTTCTCTTTCTCTTCTTTACAAATTCTTGTGTGATTTTGGCAATATACCTTGGCTCATGTTGATTTCTCATCTGTCAAGCTTCTGCAGATCGGGAGTCATTTAGTCAGCCCATATTTTGGTGTGTTTGACCCATCTGAGCCAAACTAATGTATCTTGGTCTCATCTGACCAAAGAATGTCAGATGATCCTCACACTTCTTTTCTTGTATTCCAGCAATATTTAATCTTGCAGTTTTGTACTGAAGAGCAAGCAATGTCATCCATAGAAGATGATGTTATGCAATATACTTAACAGTGTCTAAACTATTACAGTAACTCCATTTTCTATTGATAACCCCTATGCCAAATGAAGCACCTACTTATCTATTTTGTAGAGGTAGACCAGAAAAGTAGTGTGCTGTCAATAGTGTTATTTTAGGAGAACAGCCATGGCAGCTCTGATTAGTGGACTATATCCCATTCCATACCTAATGATTACTACTGCAACTGTGTTTGGACTCATTTTTAGTTTGTCAGTGATCCTTCTGTATTTTCTCTCATCTTTATGAAGTCGCATAATCAGATATTTCAGTTCCGATTCTTTTCAATTTGGAGCAATGATGCAGACATGCAGATAGACACAGATCATACATCCACAAATGACAAAAGTCTGGTGTTTATAGATCATTATATAACCATGGTCATGCAGTTGGGCTGATTGAAGATTGCAGGTGTTCTCAATTGTGTTCCAGTGATCACAGGTGTATTCACTTTTGTTGCATTGAATTTTTACTTCAGGACCTCTACTGTTCAAGATGGAAAAAATGCAGTTACTGAAAACTGATGCAAGGAGAAATCATTTGATATTTAGGTAATATCACAGAGGGGTTTACTTGTTTCTGTTGTTTCCAGTATTACTGTATATTATACCAAAGTGCAACAGTCTAACTAAGCTTGAACCATAAGAGACATGGTCATCCATCCATCCATCCATCCATCCATCCATCCATCCATCCATCCATCCATCCATCCATCCATCCATCCATCCATCCATCCATCCATCCATCCATCCATCCATCCATCATCTTCCGCTTATCCATGGCTAGCTTGTATAAATACACGGGCTATCTGCTAACCTCAGGCTAGTTTGTACACACACTCTGTAAGCCTGTTTAAGTGTATGGTATGTGTGTATTCACCTTGATGCGGCTGACAGCCTCCTGTGCTTGCATCATGCGGATGTTCTTGGATGGTGTCTTATCTGACAACAGTTGAGTGGAGCCCAGGTAGTTGGCTGCAAAGATTATCCCATCAATCAGGTCCTCTGGGTCACAGGGGCCAGGCACTGAGGTAATTGGAGTGGGACAAAAATTACTTTTAAAAAAGTGATTTGAACTCAAGTTTCACTCACAGTTTGATCAGCTGCTCAGTTGATCACTCCTGTTTGGGACATTTAAGTGTTTGTACATTTTGGCAAACTACCAAAATCTGTAACTCATGCTTGACTGAAAATCTATGAAACTCTGCAAATGTGCAATAAAGAATCACAACGGTAATAGCAATATGCTGTCAGACAGATAAACGTCCTCGCAGATATCTTAGCCTAAAACACCTTGGTTTGCATACATTTTGTAGGGGGCAGGAAGGACAGCCATATTTATATATCATCAATTTCACCATGAACTATGGGAGAGTCCCTTGAGAAACATACGCAAACTCATAGAAAGGCTGTGTAATAGCCTTGAAAAGTCTAACTGAGAGCCCTCATGTACTGAACAGTTTGGCAGTGTTAAAGTCTTGGGTGATCTACTCTTAAGACAATGGTCAGAGACCTATTTCATTTTGATTTGAGAGCACTACTTAATTCTATTTGTTTTAACTATATAGCGCCTCCCCCTGGAACTGCTACCTTATCGTGGTGGGGGAGTTTGAGTGCCCGAATGATCCTGTGAGCTATGTTGTCAGGGGCTTTATGCCCCTGGTTGGGTCAAACAGGTCTTAGGTGACAGGTCAGACTAAAAGCAGTTCAAGAAGCCCTTATGAAGTCAATAAAAACAAGGCCATGATGTCGCATGGCACAGCCAGGGCCCCACCCTGGAGCCAGGCCTGGGGTTGGGGCTCGCATGGGAGCGCCTGGTGGCTGGGCCTTTGCCCACGGGGCTCAGCCCGGCCCGGCCAAGCCCGAACGGACGATGTGGGCCCGACCTCCTGCGGACCCACCACACGCAGAGGGAATCATAGGGGCCGGGTGCAATGTGGATAGGGCAGCAGTCGACGGCTGAGGCCTTGGCGGCCCGATCCCCGGACACAGCTTCTAACCATTGGGACTTGGAACGTCACCTCACTCGGGGGAAGGAGCCTAAGCTTGTGCGGGAGGTTGAGAGGTACCGTCTAGATACAGTCGGGCTCACCTCTACGCACAGCTCGGGCTCTGTTGACAAGCTCTTCAGTGGCAGGGCTCCAGGGATGGACGAAGTTCGCCCTTTGTATCTCAAGTCTCTGGATGTGCAGGGACTGTCGTGGCTGACACGTCCCTGTAACATCGGGTGGCAGTTGGGGACAGTGCCTCTGGACTGGGAGACTGGGGTGGTGGACCCTCTTTTCAAGAAGGGGGACTGGAGGGTCTGTTCCAACTACAGGGGTATCACAATCCTCAGCCTCCCCGGGAAAGTCTACTCCAGGGTACTGGAGAGGAGGATCCAGCCGATAGCCGAACCTCGGATCCAGCAGGAACAATGCGGTTTTCATCCCGGTCGTGGTACACTGGACCAGCTCTACACTCTCCATCGGGTGCTCGAGGGTTCATGGGAGTTTGCCCAACCAGTCCACATGTGCTTTGTGGATTTGGAGAAGGCATTCGACCGTGTCCCTCGTGGTGCCCTGTGGGGGGTGCTCCGGGAGTATGGGGTCTGGGGCCCTTTGGTAAGGGCAGTCCGGTCCCTGTACGACCAGAGCAGGAGCCTGGTTCGTATTTCCAACAGTAAGTCTGGCCTGTTCCCGGTGCATGTTTGACTCTGGCAGGGTTGCCCTTTGTCACCGGTTCTGTTCATAACTTTAATGAACAGAATTTCTCGGTGCAGCCAGGGGCTGGAGGGGGTCTGGTTTGGGGACCGCAGGATCTCATCTCTGCTTTTTGCGGATGACGTGGTCCTGTTGGCATTGTCGAACCTGGACTGAAAAGTGGCCAGAGTAGAGTCCAAAGTCCCCAGAAATCACCATGAACGCCTCTGGGTGCCGAGTCTGTAGCTTTGCTGTAACTGCTTGAATCTTCTCGCAGGCAGCGGCTGCATCGGCTCTCGGAGGGATGTAAACACAGATGACGATTACGTGACTAAACTCCCTCGGCAGATAATATGGCCATAAGCTAACGGCCAAAAGTTCCAGGTCCCGACAGCACCAAACTACCTTGACGGAGACGTGTCCGGGGTTACACCAGCGGGTGTTGATGTAAACAATAAGCCCCCCTCCTTTGCTTTTACCGCATGCTTGTGTGTCCCTGTCAGCTCTCACAGCGGTGAATCCCTTCAGCTCCACGTTAGCGTCCGGTATCAGCTGGGTTAGCCACGTCTCTGTGAAGATCAACAAGCTGCTCTCTCTGTAGATCCGCTGGTTTTTCAGTGCGGACAGCTCATCAATCTTGTTGGTCAGCGCGTTCACATTCCCCATGATGACCGAGGGAATCAATGGTATGAAGCGCCTCCGGTTTTTAGCTCGTTTCTCCTTTAGCTTCGCCCCAGCCTTGCAACCTCTGGATCTCCTCCTCAGCTCTGGCGGTATGTTGTGTTGCATACCGGCTCGCACTGCTGTCCTAACGGCTGTCCTAACGGCCAGGAACTCCTCTCTTGAGTACACAAGATAACCCACTCCTGGCTTAGCTGTGGAAGTTGTAACAATATCCATAGGATATAAGAGAGACACCTGTAGGATATTTTTAAAAAATCGGCATTTAAAAAAAAGTCTAAGAAAAGCTAAAAAAACATGTTAAACAACTAAACTGTACTGCGGAGCTCCTAAGGCAGCCGCCTCACACAGCGCCGGTTGCTATGTTGTTATTATATTATTATATATGTTGTTATATAGCGCCTAATCACAAAATACATTATCACAGGGTATTTTACATAGTAAGGTGAAGACCTGACAATTTACAGAGTAACTCAACAATTTATTTGCAAGTTTCATGCAGATTCAAAGTGGTACCAGCATCCTGTTTTACAACAGGCAAACAGGAGATCAATCTACAAGACCTACCTGGCATTTGTTGCTTCTGCATGAGTTTCATGGATAGCAATTGTTTTGTTGCTGAGGAGATGGGCAACAAATAGGGCTGGGAGTGTTTAAGTCCATCCATTTAAATTATATTAAATGTCCAATTAATGTCTGAAGATAGTTTGCCCAACAGGAATTTACTGCACTGATCGACACACTATATGCAGAGTTCAGTCCGAGCAGAAGACATAGCATGGCAATTCCCCCTTTTCTCCAAATCTAAGTCCAAGTTTTTATGAATACACAAATGCAATCCTCTTCCTTACTGAGCGGTTGCTGTTTTAGCTGGCAGCTATGCCATCCATTCCTTAAGTGCAACAACTTTGATGTGAGTAGCTGATACCATTGCAGTATTGCATTTCTACATTGTGACAATCCTATCCACAGCAGTGAGTCCATTCATGTAGACTACCTGAACTGTCATTTTGCACTTTTCAATTCATGTCTCTTCAGTACCTGTTTATTTGATATTGCTCATACTTTGTATTAATTTAAACCCGTTTCAGAAACCACACATACACCTTTGCAAATATTTACACTGAACTTCCACCAGCCTGTCAAGCATTTGTTCTGCAATAAAGTTTTACTCATAGTGTTTGGACCGTCAGCTGGTCCAATCACTATTTGTGGCCTATAAGACAGAGCGAATCAAGAACATCTAAAGTCACTTCATGTTTCCATGATTGAAACAAGTCCATATTGAAATCCTCACAGTGTTTTTTTGTTACTGATCGCAATAGAATTTGCATGGACTTCTACAGCTGTGATGAACAAGTGTGAAGTTATGTTTTTGCTTTACATTTAAAATAATCTTACCACAGTTGTAAAATACATGACATTCAGGATAAACATTATGTTAATGTACACTATATTGCCAGAAGTATAGGGACGTCTGCCTTTATACACAAATGAACTTGAATGACATCCCATTCTTAATCTGTAAGGTTTAATATGGAGTTGGCCCACCCTTTGCAGCTATAACAGCCTCAGCTCTTCTGGGAAGGCTTTCCACAAGGTATTGGAGTGTGTGTATGGGAATTTTGGACCATTCTTCCAGAAGTGCATTTGTGAGGTCAGGCACTGATGTTGGATCAGAAGGCCTGGCTCTCAGTCTCTGCTCTAATTCATCCTAAAAGGTGTTCTGTTGGGGTTGAGGTCAGGACTCTGTGCTTTTTACAAATGTTTGTAGAAGCAGTCTGCATACCTAGGTGCTTGAATTTATACACCTGTGGCCATGGAAGAGATTGGAACACCTGAATTCAATTATTTGGAAGGGTGTCCCAATACTTTCGGCAATATAGTGTATGTATGCTGTGCTCTGCATTAAAAAAATCTTTCAGAGTCAGAGGTTTGACTTTCATACATAAATTCATATCCAATGCTGTAAAGAGTGAATTCCCTGGTCTTTGATGTCTGTCTAGAGTCCAATAATGCCAGGCAGTCTCCTCTCTGGACTGCGGGGTGTCAACCTCACTGCCTGCAGTGTCAACTCCAACTCTGGTGTCCTCACTGGAGTCTCCCTGTTTATTCTGAACTCCTGTAAGTGTTTTGCTGCAGCTTGAGGTTTGTCAAACATCTTTTAAATCCTTCTTAAATATTTTCAGGCTGAAAGGGAAAAACTGATGTCTTCAGCAACCTTGTGTGGTAAAGCTCTTTTCAGTTGCTTGTACAGTGCACCTTTCTTAAACAGCACAAAAGTTGTACAATTTTCCATTAACATATATCATTCACCTGAATGTCTTTTTTGGTCAGGTAACATGAAGCAGTCCTTCTTTTGTGCTTCCACTTTAAAACATGAACTAAAATTAACCTGGGTTTTTTGTTCTATCCCATCTTCAGTCCAATTACCCAATGGGCCTGTTAACTGTTAGGTTCACATCTTTTGTCCAGTCTCTCGCTCATCACTCTCTACACAAATTCATTAATTCAGTCATACTTTAGGCACAGATTAGATGTTTGCATTACATCTGCAGTCTTAGTTTTCAGAATTTTCACTCCATGTAAATCCATTTTATAATGTTCCTGTTCCACAATCCTTAATTCTGCATGCATGCATTATTTTAATATTCCAGCTGCTTAGTTCATTTGTTTCTTGATCATTCTACTTTACTGTATCTATCTATTAAAGCTTCCATTTGGAATTCTCATCTATTTGAATATCTCAGCAATTGTAGACATGCTTATTCTCATACAATTGATTATTTGAGCAAATGTCATTTTGTTTAGCAAAATTCTTTGCTTCAGTTTTGACATCTTTTTTTCTACCATTCATCCCCTCAAATATCTCTTAATTCAGTTGCAGTAATTTACTCTGGCTAATAACCAATGCTTAATATTGTTTGTGGCATTTTACAGTCACCAGCAGATGGCAGCAACCTCAATTATCCCTTTCTTCTTGTGAGACAAAAAAGAAACTGCTTAAGTCACCCATCATCTGTCTTTCACAGCCATCTATAAACCTGTTGGCTAAGTGGCCAAATCAGCAGCCAATAACTAACTTTATTTTTCTTTTACAGTACCAGTATGTACCTGCCCCTTTTACTGCACACAGCAGCTCCCTCTGCACCTTCCCCTCAACTTTAAAGAGTAAAGCATCCCCCTCTAGGGCGGACACCTCTATACTCACCTTCTACATATGTGGGAAAGGACGCAAGGCTTCTCCTGGACTATGAATAAAAAAATAAAAGAATGTTAATACTTCTTGTCAAATTACTTTAACTTGATGCAAAAGTGAAAAAAGACACAATGAATATCTAATAAAAAGTTAAATGTTGAACACACCTCTTTACTGGAAGGAGATGCTTCAAAGCTGTCATCCTGAAGCAGATGTCTGCTGGATGACTCTGCTCCTGGAGGAGAGGGTGAGCCTGAACCAGGAGACTGCCAGGAGAAACAAAATCCCAACTCAAATCCTTAATCCTGAACCATGTACCAATCAAATGCAAGCATAACGAGGGCCACAGAACAAACCAAAAGCTCTGGGTCCAGTCAAAGTTAAAAAGGTTCTGGGTTGTCATAGCCTCAGTGTGAGCATGCATTCCACCAAGCCGCACACAAATTCGAACTCTCAGTGGGACAGACCTTTGTTGCATGTCATACGCCCACTCTGTTTCGACACTTTGCATGTCTCTCAATGGCAGCTGTCAATAGGTGGAAAAGGCCACTATACTGTAAACCTTTTGAAAAATATGTGCGTATATAGGTTCTTAATTCTGATTTGCTATTTCAAATATGAAGACAAACTGGGTGACTAAAGACTTAAGGAGTAGAATTTTGAGAATTCCTGTTCAATTAAAAGGATAGTATGGTCAGAGACTGTCTTTCTGGAGATGCCCTGTACTGGCATGTCTGTATATAATCAGCTTCAGGTTGTAGAAGCTTTGAAGTTCCTTTGAGTACATTGGTTTGATTTTACAGCCAAAACTGCATGTTTCTTTGTAGTTACATTTCTTGGAGTGAGATCTCCCCTAATAGTGTCTTAACCATTTTGAACAGAAAGCTAATAAAAGATTACTGAGTTATGATAACTCCCCCTGGAACTGCTACCTTATCGTGGTGGGGAAGTTTGAGTGCCCGAATGATCCTAGGAGCTATGTTGTCGGGGGCTTTATGCCCTTGGTAGGGTCACCAAAGGCAAACAGGTCCTTGGTGACTGGTCAGACTAAAAGCAGTTCAAGAAGCCCTTATGACAACAAAAAAATCAAGGACCGTTACGTCGCCCGGCAAGGCGCAGCCGGGGCCCCACCCTGGAGCCAGGCCTGGGGTCGGGGCTCGCATGGGAGCGCCTGGTGGCCGAGCCTTTGCCCATGGTCTTGGACACTTGGGTCAAGAAAGGGGCAGAGCTGTCAACTGATCACCACCTGGTGGTGAGTTGGATGCGCTGGCGGGGGAGGAGGCCAGACAGACCCAGCAGGCCCAAACGTGTTGTGAGGGTCTGTTGAGAACGTCTGGCGGAGCCCTCTGTCAGTGCGGTCTTCAACTCCCACCTCTGGGAGAGCTTCTCTAAGATCCCGGGGGAGGTTGGAGACATTGAGTCCGAATGGACCATGTTCTCCACCTCTATTGTTGAAGCTGCTGCTCGGAGCTGTGGTCGCAGGGTCTCTGGTGCCTGTCGTGGTGGCAACCCCCGAACCCGGTGGTGGACACCGGAAGTAAGGGATGCCATCAAGCTGAAGAAGGAGTCTTATCGGGCCTTGTTAGCTCATAGGACTCCTGAGGCAGCGGATGGGTACCGGCAGGCCAAGCATGCTGCGGCCTGGGCCGTTGTGGAGGCAAAAAGTCGGGACTGGGAGGAGTTTGGGGAGGCCACGGAGGAGGACTATCGGTCGGCCCCGAGGAAATTCTGGCAAACCGTCTGACGCCTCAGGAGGGGGAAGCAGTGCTTCACCAACACTGTTTACAGTGGAGGTGGGGAGTTGTTGACCTCAACTGGGGATATCGTCGGGCGGTGGAAAGAATACTTCGAGGATCTCCTCAATCCATGTCTTCACGTCACGTCTTCCATTGTAGAAGCAGAGGCTGAGTGCCCAGAGGCGGACTCGCCCATCACCCGGGCTAAAGTCACCGAGGTGGTTGACAAGCTCCTCGGTGGCAGGGCTCCAGGGGTGGAAGAGATTCGCCCTGGCTATCTCAAGTCACTGGATGTGCAGGGACTGTCATGGCTGACACGTCCCTGTAACATCGCATGGCAGTCGGGGACAGTGCCTCTGGACTGGCAGACCGGGGTGGTGGTCCCTCTTTTCAAAAAGGGTGACCGGAGGGTGTGTTCCAACTACAGAGGGATCACAATCCTCAGCCTCCCCGGGAAAGTCTATTCCAGAGTACTGGAGAGGAGGATCCGGCCGATAGTCGAACCTTGGATCCAGGAGGAACAATGCGGTTTTCGTCTCAGTCGTGGAACACTGGACCAGCTCTACACTCTCCATCGGGTGCTCGAGGGTTCATGGGAGTTCTCCTAACCAGTCCACATGTGTTTTGTGCATTTGGAGAAGGCATTCGACCGTGTCCCACATGGCGTCCTGTACGTCCTGTACGGGGTCCGGGGCCCTTTGGTAAGGGCAGTCCGGTCCCTGTACGACCGGAGCAGGAGCTTGGTTTGCATTTCCAGCAGTAAGTCTGACCTGTTCCCGGTACACGTTGGACTCCGGCAGGGTTGCCCTTTATCACCGGTTCTGTTCATAACTTTTATGGACAGGATTTGTAGGCGCAGCCAGGGGCCAGAGGGGGTCCGGTTTGGAGACCACAGGATCTCATCTCTGCTTTTTGCGGATGATGTGGTCCTGTTGGCTTCATCGAACCTGGACCTCAAGCGTGCACTGGGGCGGTTTGCAGCCGAGTGGGAGGCAACTGGGATGAGGATTAGCACCTCCAAATCCGAGGCCATGGTTCTCAACCGGAAAAAGGTTGCTTGCCATCTCCAGGTCGGTGGAGAGACCCTGTCCCAAGTGGAGGAGTTTAAGTATCTCGGGGTCTTGTTCATGAGTGAGGGGAGGATGGAGCGCGAGATTGACAGGCAGATCGGCGCAGCGTCTGCAGTCATGCAGTCGCTGTACCGGTCCGTCGTGGTGAAGAAGGAGCTAAGCCAAAACGCGAGGCTCTGTATTTACCGGTCGATCTACATTCCGACTCTCACCTATGGTCATGAGCTTTGGGTCATGACCGAAAGAACGAGATCCCGGATACAAGTGGCTGAAATGAGTTTCCTCCGCAGGGTGGCTAGGCGCACCCTTCGAGATCGGGTGAGAAGCTCGGTCACCAGGGAGGAGCTCGGAGTAGAGCTGCTACTTCTCCACATTGAGAGGAGTCAGTTGAGGTGGCTTGGACATCTGTTCTGGATGCCTTTGGGACGCCTCCCTAGGGAGGTGTTCCGGGCATGTCCCACGGCGAGGAGGCCTCGGGGTAGACCTAGGACACGCTGAAGGGACTATGTCTCTCGGCTGGCCTGGGAACGCCTCGGGGTCCCACCGGAAGAGCTGGAGGAGGTGTCTGGGGCGAGGGAAGTCTGGGCTTCTTTGCTTAGACTGCTCCCCCCGCGACCCGGCCCCGGATAAGGGGAAGATAATGGATGGATGGATGGATGGATGGAGTTATGATAAACTGATGCAAGAGCCCCTAGAGTCTTCTCAAAACCTAAACAGGCAGCAGTTTAGTGGTTTAACACAGTGACTTTAGATGTCAACAAGAACTACATAGTCATGCAGGCATGTCTGCTGGACAAGCTAATTGCATCAGCAGGTGCCATATATCATATTGCCAAACATGTTCACGTGAATTAAATGTGGAAGGAGATATACAGTCATAGACAAACATTTACATACACTTGTAAAGACCATGTCTATCATGGCAGTCATGAGTTTTCAGTGACTCCTACAGGTCTCGTTTTCTATGATGGAAACCCATGTGTCTTTGTCACAAAAAAACAACAAAAAAAACAAACAGGCAATTTGGTTCTTTCATAGATGCTAATATTTGGTTAAATGTATCTTGGCCATTTTCACCTCAGTTAGCACTCATGGCATTTTTTAAAAGAAAGTAAAATAATAAAAATCTATAATTTATCATCAAAATGAAAAAACTTTCATTTTTATTCAAGTCAAGTATCTAGTTTATATCTCCACTAATATTCACTCAGTTCCAACCAAATGTGGGTTGCGGGTAGAAGCAACTTAGTTCTGTCATATTGAAATATCATTTGATGCTATATCAGAAACTGACTGCCACAGATCTTAAATTTAGCTTCAGAGCTGAAAATCCACTTTTTAGGACATTTTAACAGGATTTTTTTTTCAGGAAGGATTGTTTTGATTTCTTTGACACTTTTTGAAGGGAATATCCTTATATCCATTGAAAACATAAAAAAACTAAAGATGTTATATTACTCCTTCACTATTTAAACATTTTATGAAAATGACATTTTTCGGAGTTTCAGTGGCTTTAACTGTCAGGTAAATATTTGTATTATGCTGATTTCAAGGGTTTATATGTCTGCATGGTACCCGTTGAGCTATTTTGTCATTAGTTCAGGAAATTAAACAATTCAAGTTCCAGCTTGTAGTAGTTTTGGTCATTGTCTAATAGATGTGTCTGGAGATAACATTTTGTGAGTTCATACACTTGGAGCATTCAAGAAAATCCATGACCGCTACTGGGAGGCCCTAGGTGAGCTGGCATGGAATGACTCTGTGTAGAGCACCAGTTTTACTGGCACCAACACAGCCTCAAAGCAGAAAACTACCACCATCATGATCATCATCTTGATTGATTCTTGAGCATCCTGACCAATTCTGTCTCAGCAGCAGGTGATAGTTTGTGTTTTCTTCCTGATCATGCAGTGACTCAACTGTGCCGTGCACTTTGTACTGAGAAACAATTGCTTGCACAGATGATTTTGGGATCTGTAGCTGCTTTGAAATGGCTCAAAGTTCAAGTCAATGAACTAGTTTGTCTATCCTTTACTGATCTCCTTAGACTTCCCTTCTGTAGTGTTTGTGGCTGAGTCACATGAAATGGGCCCTACTGAAATTGCTTAAGGAAAGTCAGCCGCTTTAGTCAGTTGTAATCACCCATCAGAAACTAAGAGGTAGATTTTGTCACATTTGAAGAAGACCTATAATAAATCAATGAAAGAACGAAAACGTGAGACTGTTTTGTTCAGTTTCTTTTTTGTGTCAAGGACGCATGTGTTTTGTTGATTTCAGTCCAGAGTTATAGGAGTCATTGAAGACTCAACAGTGCCGTGATACAAATAGTATTTACAGGTTTAAGTAAACATCTGTTAATGACTGTACATATTTCTGCAATGGAGACCTCACTTGGAAAAGCTGTAAAATGATGAGGTTTAAACACCTGTATTCTGGCATGGTGATTTAAAGGGACAGTCATGGAGGACTTCAAACAGATATTGTCAGACAGCAATTTGGAAAAGGAGACTGTCACACTTGGGACAACTGGAAGTCAACACAAGGGTTTTTAAATGTGCACCAAACTTTATGGAAGTGTGAAAGACACTTAGTCTATTTGGAACGAAACCACAGCAGACTTGCAGGTACTGGACACAGCCAACATCAAAAGCATTAGTTACACGGCACAACTCATCCTGTTTAGAATGTGAATGTGTCAAACAGAGAGAGAGAGGAAGAGAGAGAGAGGGAAAGATGGATAGATGGTACCATTTATTTACAAACTAAATGTAAATGTAGTTTATAAACCATCCTAACCACCACAAAATGAAACCTTTAAAACAAAGCAAAACAACAACAACACTACCGTTACCACTGTCAGCTTTTGTATTAATCCAAAAAATGATGTGAAATAAGAAATGGTATTATTAATTATTATATTATTTTGTGTATTATCAGAATTAATCATAAAAAATATTAAACCCCTGAGACAACTGATAGCACTACCGCTATAAACCATCGACACACAATGGAAAAACTCATCACAAACTTAAACCATCCACACCTCATCTTGCTCTTGATCCTGGTGGTCAGGGTGTTGCTTCTGCCTGGCTTGTTCCTCCTCATACTTTTCTACCTGATACATCCAAAAGTTTTCCATGACTTTCAGTAAATGCTCAAACACAACCGAACCTCACCAAGCACCACAGATGAACTAGCAATGAGAAAGGCAGTGTGTGGATAAATGCAATACCAGCGCCAGCAGACTGAGAATCAGCTCCTCAGGTGTCACTGAGATATCAGGGTTCATCCTGGAATCAACAGACCAGGTCTGTCTGTCAGCATGGATTTGCCGTGGTGATACTGTGATGCTATGTCATCTTAAATGATCAAATAAATTTACACAGTATGGCATGGAAACATTAATCTAGATATGAAATTTAAAGCATTAGTGTTATCAAAAGCACTCAGGATTTTATGTTCCGATCATGGTAATGTAAACAGGAAAACAGCCCCCATTATCCTGTTATTGGATCCTCATTGAATTATTTAGCTTGTCTTACCTGTTACCTTTCTCTGTTTGACCATGGCTGAATAAATCATTGAGAGGAGGGAGTGACTACAATGGCAGCTGAAGGAAAGCAACACCACATACAGTCTTTAACAAAAATTTTACATGCACTTTAAGACCATGTATATCATGTCATGACTCCTATATCCTGTAACTCTTAAATTTCTATAATGAAATGACTGAACTCAAACATCTTTGTGACAAAAATCAATTACACACTTCAGTTCTTTCATCGATTTATTATAGACGTTTGGAAATATGACAACATCTGCAGGTTAACATACAGCAACTTGAATTATCTTATCTTATTAGAAACTGCTGGATCACGTGTCAGTGTCCACAGTCAAGCGTGTTTTACATGGCCATGAGCTGAGAGGCTGCTGTGTAAAAAGGAAGCCCTTCCTCCACAACTGAAGTTTGCTGCTGATCACATGAACAAAAAAGGCCTTCTGGAGGAAAGTTCTGGGTCCTGATGAAATAAAAAATGAGCTATTCGGCCACAATGATATGAAAATATGTTTGGAAGAGAGAAAGTGAAGCCTATAACCCCGCAAACACCAAGCCTACCGTCAAGCATGATGTTGGTAGTATTATGCTCTGGGGCTGTTTTAGTGCCAGTGGAACTGGTGCTTTACACAAGGTAAATGGATTAATGAGGAAGGAGGATTACCTTCACATTCTCCAGGAAAACCTAAAATCATCAGCCAGAATGTTGGTTCTTGGATGCAGCTGTGTGTTCCAACAAGACAGTGACCCCAACTGCACCAATTCTATCAAGTGTAAAGGTCAAAAATATAACCAGAAGCTTGTGGACAACTACCTAAATTCCATAACTGAAGTGAAAATGACCAAATGATATTTAAACAAATATTAGCATTGCTGTGTGTATATTTTTGACCCAGCAGATTTTGCCATATTTCCAGGACACCTAAATAAATCTTTGAAGCAACCAAAATGCATGATTGTTTTTGTGACAAAGATGCATGTGTTTTGATCACATCATTATAGAAACTTAAGAGTCACTGGAATCATTGGGAACTCAAGATGATAAACATGGTCTTTTCAAGTGTATGTAAACTTTTGTTCACCACTGTAACTAGAATTTTTATTCATGCCAAGAACAGTTTTCTTTTTAAAAAAAATAGATAGAAGACACCCTTATTTGATCCCACAAGTGGAAATTTTGCAGTGGCAGGGTCAGCCACACTACGGTCTTCTGGAGCAGTAAGTTAGTAAGTTAACGGCCCTGCTGAAGGGCACAACAGTGATAACTTGGCATAGCCTAAAACAATCACTCCCCCAGTGAGTTTGATAAACTGGGTAGAATTCCATGCAAACTGATTAAATTTTGGAGTTCTCTGTTACTCATCTTCAACTTTACTCTTTGATGGCAAACTGTAAACACCTTGCCCCTTTCCAAAGTTCAAAATCACAGTCAGTGCCTTGAAATTTGACTAATCAACATGAATCTCATTTGGCAAACCCCAACACAAAGAGGAACTAAATCAAAAACTATTACAACTACAGTCACTGTTTCCCTGATTTGACTTTTCCCATATTTCCTGTCTGTCTGTACTAAATCTAAAGGCTAGCATGACAGACAAATAATCTTCAACAACTAAAAAGACCTGTTGTAGTTTTAGAGGGGGTTATGTTCTTGAACTGTTTTGTACCTGCTTTCATTCTATATGCTAAACTTTGCCAACCATGTCCTCACTTAAGCTCTGTGTCAAACACACCAACACAAAATAACTCATCTTACTCCCTATAAAAAAGAAGTTTAATGCCACATTCCCAAAACTGATATTCACACTGTGTATGTGTGTGTGTTTGTGTGTGTGTCTACAAGTGTATGTGTCCATGGATGCTTTTCTGTTCAGATGACTTCATTTGGTTAATAATTTAAACAGAAGGTCATTGTTAAGCAAACAGAAACCTCTTGTTCTTTTTCTCTTGTGGGGTTTACAGATGCTGTGAAGGAGAGGGCCACATACAGGCGCAGCTACACACACACACACACACACACACACACACAAACAGACACACACTCTTTGTGAGGACACTCACTGACATAATATCAGGCTGGTCTAGACCAGGGGTGCCCAATCCTAGTCCTTGAGAGCCCCAATCCAGCATGTTTTAGATGTTTCCCTCTTCCAACACACCTGATCAGCTCATCATCAAGCTCTGCAGAAGCCTGATAACAATCCTGATCATTTAATCAGGTGTGTTGGAAGAAGGAAGCATCTAAAACATGCTGGATGGGGGCTCTCAAGGACTAGGATTGGGCACCCCTGGTCTAGACTTTGGAGGCAGTGGTGGCACAATGGGTTAAGAAGCCCTGGGCTGCCCATCAGAAGGTCGGGGGATCAAAAGCTAATTGGGCCACTGTTGGGCTCCTGAGCAAGGCCTTTAACCCCTGACTGCTCCCCAGGTGCTGCACCGCGGCAGCTCTCTGCTTCCAGTACCCAATGTGTGTGGGATGGGTCAAATGCAGAGTTGAATTTCCCTACGGGGATTAATGAAGGTTAAATAATAATAATAATAATTATTATTATTATTAGAACTTCAGCTAGTCTTCACAAAGATAGACATACAAACACAAATACATACACAGCACACACACATACACAGCATACACACACACACACACACACACACACACACACACACACACACACACGCACACACACACATTTCAGCACGCTGAGAAAATTAAATTGCATTCTCTTTGTATATCAATTGCTGTCCACCACACTAAATTTGCTACATTCATTTACTTCTCTATTCTATCTGCCATCTCTCATATTGAAGTTACTGAATAGAAGCTAATATTCATTCATATTTGCACTATGTAAAATTCCAAACAGAATTTAAAATCGTTCTACTCACATACAAAGCCTTCAATGACAAAGCTCCAATCTATCCTAAAGACTTACTTGTGCCTCCTGGAGTTTCCAAAAGTAAAATGAGGATCAGAGCCTTCAGCTATCAAGCCCCTCATCTTTGGAACAAGCTCCCAGTTATTAAATAATGAAGATAGTGGAATAAAAAGAATGTAATTGAATTGAACTAAATTGTTGTGTATCTACTGATGTTGGCTATGAGGGATGTTGTTGAATTAGTAAACAGACTTTAAGGTGTCTTACCACATATGAGACCAGTCAATGTATTTTGGATGACCTGGCCATTAGTGAAGTAAAACTACACATTTCTATTCAAAAACGTAACAAAATTTCAATATAACCTGATCAGTAATAGTCAGAGCGGCTGTACTTACATCACCTCCAAGTGATGGCTGTAGGTCACATTCAGCAGTGGGGCTCAAGTCCTGCCTCATTACCCAGATGGGCTCTTTTGGCTCATCAGGTGTATAAGGTGATCTCACTGTTCTGGTCTTCACTTCCTCTATAGCCTCCTTAATGTCTTTAATGGCCAGAGATATGGCATCCCTCTTCTCCTGACTGTTCCTCACAGCTACAGGCTCCTCTGAAGGGCTCACAGCCTGCTGTCCACCTTTTTTCTCTTGACTGGCATCATTGTGGATTTTGTCAGAGTTGGTTTGGGTCTCAGGTTGGGGTTTGTCTTCTTGCTGTGGTAGCTCATTTTCTTCCTCTATGGTGTCTTCTGCAGCATGATCAAGACTTTGAGAGCTTAGACTTTCTTTTACTTCAGCCGTGATGCTGTCAATATCCTCCTCCTGGTCACAGCTGTCAGCGCGTGGGTATGGGGCAAACTCAGCCTCCTTTTCTGGGCTGTCTGACTCGCCATCTGACCGTTCATCATAGTGGTGCAGACGGGAACCCACCGCCTCTTGCTGATGATAATCTCTACCTTCAGCTGGGCCCTGCAACAGCTGAATACCAGCCCTTGCTTGGTGAAGAGACTCTGTATCATCCGTCCCACCTGCATCAGATGAAACTAACGATGGAGCATCACAGATTTCTTCGTAAACATGCTCTGAGAGTGAATAAATGTCATATGGCTCAGAATAGGCATCCAAACTTTCCAAGTTCTGATCAGCTGAGACATTGGACCTTTCCCCAGAGTGGCTGAGGGGCTGAGTAAGGACATAGTTGGAGTAGCCGGCATTCAGTATCTCCTCTGCTTCATTGTCTCTTTGGAGATTTTGGATATGAGGCAAGGGTTCACGTGGAAGGGGTGGGAGCTGAGAAGGATAATTAGAACATGTATGAAGATGTTGCTGTTCAGTCTCTGCACTTTCAGCGTACCCTTCTGCTTTGGGCTGTAGTTTTAGCCCATAGCTGCCCGCCTCATCCTCCACCTCTGGCTGCCCCTCAGGCTCCAGAGACATCATCACCAGACCATCGTCTCCCTCTGCCCGGTCAGTGTGGGTGTGGAAGCCACTCTCAGTGCTTGCTGAGCGGGCTAGCACTGAATCGTCTCTTTCTCGTTCATCTTCTTGGGTCATCTCTGCATGGTGCTGCTTTTCCTGTTGTGCTGAGTGTTGTGCTCTCTCTGCCTCTCTCTGCTGCCTCTGTCTGTGCCTCTGCTGCTGGGCTCTGATCCGAGCCTCACTGTCCCCCTGTCTGCGATAACGTGTCACAGCAGGTCGAGGAATGGGCTGAATTTGCTGTGGTTGAGAAGACTGAGCTCCATGTTGAAGCTCTGTCTCCTGTTCGTCCTGTGGCTTGCGCATCTGTGGCACCCTGGTTCTGCCACCAGCACTTCCTCCAGCTGAAGCTTCACAGCGTCTGTAGCGTTTTTCCTGGTTGCTGTGGTTACGGGACCGGCTGCTATGGCTGTTGTGTTGATTACGAGGAGGAACATCGGTTTCCTCCATCCCTTTCTGGTCAGGCTCCATCTTATGTGGATTCATGGCAGTCTGGTTCTGGTTTATTTAGTAGTGTCAGAGAAAGGTTTTAAGAGCCCATCATCAGGAGGGAAAGGTTGCTGGTGAGGAAAAGTGGCAGAGAGAAAGGAAGAAAGTATGAGAAACAAAAAGGGACAAATAGGAGAGAAATGTCCAGGAGTCTTATGACTGTCACCACAGGTCTGTACTATGAAGCATGACTTGAGATACTTGCGGTAACATTAGGTTTTTGGTACTACAAACAACGGTTCACTTCTTACTGAGGTACACCACCAAGATCAATTATGCTAAATGTCTAACTTGCTTCAGGCAGGTTATGTTCCAGATAAGAGATCAGTGCATATAAATGTGAAATTGACACAAGTGTAAAGTGCTGAGAAAGTTCAAGTGACACCGACTTGTATAAATTCCCTGCTGGGATACAATCAGTGGCACAACATTGAATTCCCATTTATAGTTCAGTGTGAATAGTTCAGTCTTTGCTTCAGTTATTATCCTTTCTTATGACAGTGTGCATCAGTGACAAAGTACCATTAACAGCATTTTCATGGTGCAATAACACAAACTGTCCATACTGCAGTGTTAGAAGCTAATGGTAATTAGTAGGCTATTAGCTTCGCCCATGAGATGCTTGTTTAATTCAGTTTTTATGCTACAGTTTGTTTTCTTTATACTACTGGCTGCTATTTCACTGACTAGTCACTGATTTGACTTCATTTTCTAAGCTAAGGTAGCCTGTATCTGTCACATTGCTAGGAATGATGCAAGAAATCATTAAATCCAGCAGCATGCTGAAGTAACTCCTGACAGTTTAGCCTGATCACGAGACCTTCAACTTGTTGAAACCAGTATGATATTTGGGTGCCATTAATGTTCATGCCCTGACCCTGTTGGGTTATTTGATAGTATGATATTTAATTGATTTACTGATATGTCCTGTTAAGTTTTACAAGATTGCCAACCCCCTCATATTATGAAATTACGCTTAAGCTGAAGTAGACAGGTTGTTGTGTTAGACAACTGTGTTAGGAAAATTAGGCCACTTGTGCACAGGCAAACTATAGTCAACCAAGCTACTTGTTTTCAATTAGTTGGTTGAGCCAGATTGAGCTACACTGCATTATACTAACTCACCTGTTTGAGCAGGTATCCCATGTACTAGTTCTACTAATTCCCCACCACAGCAGCCTGGGCTTTCCTGCCTTCCTCCAATAAAAGCTTTAAAAAGCCCCAATAAAGCCTATTCTTAAGTAGGGGTGGGAATCACGGGGTACCTCACAATACGATACGATATGCGATACATGGCTCACGATACCAATACTATCATGATACAGCGATACTACGATAATCGATATATTGCAGGACGATCAAATAACAATACATCACAATACCTCTAACAGAAAAGCACAAAACACCTGTAAAAAGATCAATTTCAGTATCTTTTCATGAAGCAAACAATGTGAATAACATCACATAAGTCATAGCTTTCCCTTTTTTTGTCCCCAGGATGATGCTTTTCTGAAAAACACACAGAGACACTAACCTACCACAATAAAACAGTGGGGCTAGCAATGAACCCGGGTACACTCCACACTCATGGTCCTGGCATTAAAAACTCCCATAATGCATTGCAGCACACAGTTTAGTCTTTGCTATTGGCTCTGCGACCATTACATTTATTTATTGCAATTTGGTGTCACTTTCACAGGATTTGACAAAAATTTGGATGAACCACAACAAAAACTGCCTATAATCTTGCCATAGGCCTCTTTTACAAACACACTGACTGGAACTTGTCAGTGTATACATGTGCCATCACATAATGCCGGCGGCCGTAGGGGACAAGAAAAGAAGCTTTGCTTCAAACATTGTATTAACAGCTGTAGGGCTGGGCCCGAATATCTGAATATCCCAACATTCAGTCATTGTGGCATCTAGATAATTATTTTGAGATCTGAATACTTGTGCACACACCCCCCGACTGCTGTCGCCGCCGTGGTCGCAGATGCAGCAGCCGCCGCAGCCTCGGCTTAACACTACTGTCATGAAGCATCTGTGCATCTCAGTCACTTACTGTGTTAATAAATAAAGAAATTAATAGTTTCATTGGATATCCCCCCCGCATGAGCCGCCGCCACACGAGCCAAGTTTCAAGTCATTAATGACGACTTGAAACGTTAGCTGCATCAGCCGCTTCCTCTGTGAGGAGTTCAGAATGGTGGCGTTGCAGGTGGGTTTGTATGTTGGTGGTGTTGCCTGTGTACTTTACTTTTGCAAGGCACTTCTTGCATAATTCAGTTCTGGAAGAGAAAGTGACTCTGTAGTGTTGAAAAGTGGCCTAGTTAGCTTACTTCATCAACATAGAATCTTAACTGAGGACAGTACTAATAAATACTGCTTTATCACATTAAGTTGTCCTGTGGCTACTAGGTGGCAAAGAGATATCTGAATGTACACCAGTGTAATGTATGCTTTGTTGCAATGGTATGGTCAGCTAAACCAAGGAGAATGGACTTATATTTTAGACTTACCCAAAGTGAAACCGGGTGATGCATATGTGTTCCAAGGGTTCTCATCTGCATTTAACACACTGGTGAGCAGGTTTATACCCTGAAAGACCTTACTAAATGGTTGCATAGAAGGGAACAAACGATCCAGGTTTCCTGACATGCAATAGAGTCCAACTAGAGTTCATTGATACTGTTTTGAAAGATAATAAATCTGCCACAGCTCCAAGTGTTAAACCAGCCACTTTTTACCTTAGCAGTGACTCCACAGTGGTCAAGCATCCACAGACTTCTTACCAGCATCCTAAAGCTCCTCCTAATTCTAAATCAAAGACAGTTCAACCCACGAGCAAGAAGAGAGAATAATGTAAAACCTAAATGTAAAACTTACTGTGTGTAATGCTCTATTACTCACGATCAATACCTCAATATCTGCCCTGAATTTGTAAAGCGTACCACTGAAGAACAGTCTGCTTGGATTAATGATAAATGAAAGTGCTAATAGTGTGGGTGTGGTTAGACAGTAAAGGACTGTACTCTAAGAAAACTCTTCTCCACTTGCAATGATCAGCACCAGGTGGTACTTCATGAAGTGGCATGTGTTGCCAAGCCAAGTGTCACTGCTGTTAGTGCGCCTACTGAGGGTGTGTTATGCTAAAGGTGTACGTGTCCAGCTCTGCCACAGAAGAGAGCATTGAACACTTAAACTGTATTGTATGCCAGGTCTGGACAAGCTGTAATAGTGGCTTCTGCAGTCCAGCACACTGGGTTGCACCATAAAGAGGAGCTGCTTAAGCTAAGGATCAACCGATAAGATGGAGCTGAGCATTAGGGAGTAGTACAGTCATTTGTGCCATGAGCCTACCACTCCATCTGCTGAGCCTTCACTGCAACTGAACTCAATTTAACTTCCCAGTCTTGTCCAGGAAACATATTGAAGACAGAATTGCACCAGCATGTTGAAAGACTGTGGTACCTTGACATAATGCTCCACCTAAATGAAAAGAAGGTGACAGGATTTTAAAAAGAGCAAGAGCAGCTCCAACACGGCAATACATCACGCCTCCCATCTGGAGGCAATCTACAGCTCTACTTTATACATTACCTGTGGCTATTCTCTGAGTTACTAACCAGCATAAATGGAATTCTAGTACTAGCTGACTGCTCCAGTTTTTGGATTTGTTACACCTTTTTACAAATCTTTCCATCAGGGTGTTTGATATAACTTTTGTCTTTAAATCTGTCAATTGCAACCACCATAAGTATATGTGAAGGTTAAGGACATTTTTTGTGTTAGGTAAAGGATCAAGGGTTAACAGATATGGTCTCATGATGCAAGAATGTGCTAACTTTTTTAATATTTTGCCAAGACCATGGCCTGTTCCAGGAGTCAGTCAATGTTTATTTTTAGAACTGTTAAAACATAGCCATTGCTAGGTATGCATTTGTGATTTCTCCACTGACCACAAACTGGAGCAGAGAATAATGCGTATCTTTCTCTGTTCTCTGATCAAACTTTAAGGAAAATCATTGTTGATGATCTGATGTGGGTCAGCGGCTACCACAGAGAGAAGAAACAGCAGTTTCATTTTTTTCCTTAACATTCACATGGTTGCACAACAGAAATTCATACCTCAGGGTTAGACTGTTGAGGCAGACTTCAAAACAAAACTTTTTTGTTCACACCATGTATGTGTCGAGGTAAGAATATCACAAAATAATCTGAAGAGTGGATATTGTTGGCAAACAAATCAAATGTGCTGTCAGTGAACCCTGTGCTTATATGTTTCATCATTAGGTTGATGAGCTAGAGTTAGTCACAGTCATCCTAGCAGCACTATAAGACTGTGATCAGACATAGCAGTGTTTTAATTAGACTGCGGCAGTTTAAGCATGCCCGTTAAACAAGTTAGCCCTGATGTCTCTTGACGTCTTTTGTCATCTTACATTGTATTTTATGTTGTAACAATGTGTAACAATGATACTCTTTAATTGTGCACCATCATGTGGTGACATGTATGTAACTCAGTAGCAGAGTGTTTATGTTACTGTTTTCCAGACAGTGCAATTGATTAGTAGAGAAAATATTTAAAGGCCGGCACATCATTATGCCTCTTCTTCCCCCTCTCTCACTCTCCTAGGCAGCAGCAAGATCACTGGCTGTCATGGAAACCACAAACGTAATTGCTCCCTGTGGGGGGGCAGATGAGGAGGTGACCTCTCCAGGGGGCAGCAGTGTTCCCACACCTTCACAACCATGTCACTTCCTACCCATTTCCAGCTGCTATAAAACTATAGCTGGAAGAGACCTGGAAAACAGGGTTTTAAACATCAGTCTTGGAATTATTACCTAAAGGATGCATCTCCTGTTCATATTTATTTTTATCAATTTCTGTACTATTAAGTTAGTACTGAGGTATAATTTCATCTGCCGTTTCCACTCTGCTGAGTGGTTATTATTGTGTATGTGTATGTATACGTGCACGAACTGATCACAGGGCCTAACATTGCAGGTTTTGATATTCCTTCCTTATAGATTTTTGCAGAGATACTGGATCATTTGAACATTTACAGAAAAAACAACAAAGGTTTGGAGAATCTGAGAAGACTGGGGGATCTGGCAAGTTTGGAGTCCAGGTCAATGCCTTGGGCTCTTAGTCATGCTCCACAAGAAGTTTTTGCTGTGGGGCAGGGGGCACTGTCTGACGAATGTCAGGGCACAAGGTTTCTTGGCAGAACACTGCTTCGTTACAAGATGATCAATATTCATTTCACCTGTCAGTGGTTTTAATGTCATTGTTTTAAAACCATGACATTTGTTGTATATGTTTATGCCGTTGCTCTGGTAACATTTTAGTACAGTGTCCTAGAGTTTTGGTCAATCAAGATCTATATCTGTTATTTCAATATAAATTGAATGAATGAAAAATTAACATCTGAATAAATCCATTTGTAAAAAAAACATTGTTTTTGTGTAGTAAATGTCATGCTAATAAATAATCACAGCCTATGACTATGACAAGCCTAGATATTGACTTAACTGGAAGAAACACTTTAGGGTGTGACTCTGGATCAACAGGTGCTTCTTCCCCTGCCATAATTTTTAAATAAAAATTCATGCAATATATACATATTGTAATGCTGTAAAGACATTAAAAGTTTAAAATAAAAAAAATGTTTTAAAAATTGACACTACTCTTAGCAAAAGATTGCCATGTTGTATCGTTAATTTCTCAATTTGAAGAATGCGCATTAGACATGTCAAGAAAGGAGAGGGTTTCAGGAGACTCAATTCTCCTGATAGGAGGGAGGAAGTTCTCATTACAAAGTTCAGATACAAAAATGTAATTTAATTGCAACAGACTTAATGCAACTGCATTAGGGAGGTCAATGTTTTTATGGTATAGTTCTTTACTTTCAGTTTCCTTAATACAGAAAATATTTGCCTAATAGTGTGCATCTTGGTCATTTTGCTGTTATGGAATTTAACTATTTTTATGTTTTTATGTGACCTATGCTTGCCAGAATCCGTTTGATTTAAAGACTCTCCATTCTGATCCTACCATTTGCATCATCTTCCAGCAGTGCCAGTGCATCCACTGTGCAGCATTACACACGAGTGTCACCACACTATTTATATACTTACTCAGCAAATAGACTGATTGTTAAGCACCTTGTCACAATTAATACTAATCAGTCAGTGCTATTCACCACTCTACATCATTTGAAGATGGACGTATGATATATGAACATTGTGCATACCGTAGTAGGCCTAATGGCTCACTAAAGGAACACATCTGTAACACTGCAGACTTGGGTGTTTATGAATATGCAGCTCTGTAAGTCTGATATGTATGAGATCAATCTGGCTTCAATTCACCATCTCACCATCTGCACCGCCAGTTCCTCCTGTCTCCAAAATGTTCATACGCAAGCATCAAAGTTGGCGTACCGGTGCACACATTCTTACGCCAAGTTTATTTTTATAAATCACAACCTTTACATAGGAAGTGGCGTATGCAACTTTCAAACCCTGTTTTGTGTGTACACAAGCTTTATAAATGAGGCCCCTGGTTATTTTCACAAACACCTTTTTCAATGAGTTTCTGGTTTGCTCATCCTCACTAGTGTCTGGACTTGGGTTTTCTCTCACCAGGATAAATTGTGACAAGCAGGAAGAAGAACAACCTCACCTTGCCTGCTGCTTTTTCAAAGCAAGCAATAAAATGTAAAAGCCATGTGAAATTATGGATAATTGTGTGACAAATTAAACGAGACTGAACAAAGACAGCTCAACGACAGCAGAGGGCAAACTGGGTGAAGCAAAGATAGAAAATTCAGAGTAGGAGAACAGTGACTCCAAGGGAGAACAGGTTAACAGACAGATCGATGACACAAAGTTCCATGATATTGGGCAGATCAGTTTCTTCTTCACTGAAAGCAACTTAAACCCACTGTGCTTAATAATATAGCAGACAAGCTCTGTTTGAAAATGGTGTAATCTGGAACATTTCCTCGCTTAACAGCAGTCACCACAGCAGATCCAGAACTTCTTCAACAACACTGCTTGGAGTCTTGGAGCAGCTGAGGGAGACCTTTGATTAAGATTTAAAGATGTGCAGGACAGTAAGGACTTTTTTGAGTTAATCTACAACTTATTTCAAATGTATGTATCATCTCTGACACCAGTCATTAATAGCCTCTCTCTTGAAAGTTAAAAGTAATATTTACCCATGCCGATGGACAGTGTTGTGCATGAACGTGTTCAGTGAAAGACATTCCCTGAACGCGTTCATCAGGGTTTCCCCCACTTGCTAACTCCGGTGGTAGAGAAGCCCGCTGGTGGCCCACCGTGTTTTTGTTTGAAAAAAAAAGGGTTAAGAGTTGACAAGAATTTTGAAATTATGACTATTATGTGTTATTATAAGCCATTTATTAACAATACTTAAACATAGAGTCTTACAAAAAGGCAGAATCTTGAAATATGGTTTTAAAGCCCGCCAGGCTTATAAAGCACTGGGGGAAACCCTGCGTTCATATTTTCAATGAACACTGAACTGAACGGATCAGTTTTCAAATAATAAGCCTCAATGGGAATGCACTCACTCTCATTCACATTCATTTGAAAACTCTCGCTAGAGAAAGCAGTTTTCAGGTTTTATGATAATTTATGGCGAACACTGGTGACAGTTCAATATGGCTGGTGCTGCAGCAAGTTTAGCAGAAGAGCTAGTGAAGTTTTATGAATTAACAAATGAAGACAGACAGCAAGAACCTCACATTTTTTGCAAACTGTGTCCACCTGGTCTGAAAAAACAATAAACTTAGCTTTATTGAGTAGCATAGTGTTATTTAAAAAATGTAACAAACGAACGTGAACTAGTTCATTTTTAGGAGTGTGAACATAGTTCAGACTTTTTAAAAGTGAACTATGAACATGAACTAGTTCATTTTTATATGTGTGAACTGAACTTTGAGCTAGTTCTTTTCAACCATGAACTGGAACAACACTGCCGATGGGTAGGGCAGTCACGGCCATCTGTCTGTCTGTCTGTATGTGGGTGGGTGGCTATGTCCGCACCATAACTCGAGAACAAATAGAGATAGAATAATCAAACTCAGCACAGATGTTGATCTTGACCTACCCTGGTTAGACATTGATTTTGGGGTCAAAAGGTCAAAGGTCAAGGTCGCTGGGCTACCTGCCATGTTTAGGAAGGCATCCGGCATGGTTCTGCATCTCGCTTGAGTGCATTCTAGTTTTAGACAGCAGTCAAATGAGATCTTCAAAAGAAGTTGGACAAGGTGTATTCCAATTTTGAGATATACTCTTACAGTGAGCAATACAATTCCATCACTCTACAATTTCATTTAGCAGACACTTTTATCCAAAGCAACGTACATCTGAGAGTAGATACAACACAAGCAAGGATCTAGAGGGGAGAAAACAGCTCGGATAAGTGCCATAAAACAAGTTCAAGTGTGCAATAAAACAGTATGAGCAGAGAGTGATGTCTTTTTGTAGCTACTCATGCCTGTCCACATTTTCCAACATTAATATGGTTAAAAGACCACCCATAGGCTACTTTCAAAATCAAACAATTCGTTGACTCCTCGTTTTGGGACAATAGGAGAGTTGTTTATAGGTGTGTAGTGTATTTTCAGTCCACTACATAAAGAGCACAGTGATAAAGAAACTGAGACATAAATGTTATAATACCAAACTAGAAAAGCACTCAGAGAGCGCAGATCTCCGCCAAGCAGCTTCAATCCACCCCCAGCACAATCTCCCAATGACAGAGTATCCTTAAATTTAAAAATAAAAAAATTGCAGGGTTTCCCCCTGTGGTTTATCGGCCTGGTGGGCCGCTAGGCTTTTGTTGCCCCCCCCCGCCCACCTATGCGTCACTTATTTATTTTGAAATAGGTTTTTATGCACCAAAACAATGATGCCAAAGACAGTACACAGAGCTTTTACCGCATCTAGTGATACAGTTGAAAGGCCAATGGCGACATCTCATACATCGACACACTTCGATACGTGAACACATGGGGAGTGAGAAGTCAGGTGTATTTTCCATCATCTGAACGCCCAAAACCTCTACCTGTCTACACACTAACAACTTTTACGTGACGTGTCACGGAGAAAGGGTCAAAAAACATTGGACACTTTCTTTTTCCGAAGTCAGAGGAGCACTAGAGGAGACGATGAGCCGCTCGTTCACCCCCAGGCCAAGGCGAGTGTATCCCTGGCGAGCTGACCGAGCCGCGGCTCCATGATGAGGCAGAGCCAGTGGAGTTAGCACCGATGTTAGCACGTCGTCGGAGCAGCCTTCTGCGAGCTGGGATGGTAAACATCGAACTAGTGGATTTAATTCAAAATGGTTAGCTGACCCTAAATTTAGTGGATGTCTCTACCAGACCCAGTATGGTAAACCCAGACGGATTGATGCACTGATCCAACCTGCACCATGTGCAGCAATAAGTAGTAGAGGTCACACAGCACAGCAGACCTGTTCAGCCTCTGAGTTCCCTGGTTTTACCCCTTGCCTCATGTTTGCACTTTTTTATTTATGTTAATTTATTTTACTTTACCGGCAATGGCTTGTTTTAAGATTCACTAGGATTTAACTTAAGTGAAAAAAATTTATATTATTTATTTTAATTGTTTTTTTTTTACGTTTGTTAAAACCGTATTTCCAGATTGTGCCTTTTTGTAAGATTCTACGTTCAAGTATTGTTAATTAATGGCTTATAATAACACATAATAGTCATAATTTCAAAATTCCTGTCACTTTCTAACTTTTTTTTTTCACCACCGGGCTTAGCAAGTTTTATGAGGGAAACCCTGTGTTTATCAAATAAAGGGCAACATGGACACAGTAAATAGTATACAGCACGTAGCAGCTAAAGAAACTTCTTTTCTCCTTATTGTGTAATTGTTTTCTGACTTTGGTAGTACCGTCAGTAACTGTTATCTTGAACATGTGCATGGTGAGTTAGTCAGACTATTTTCACAATTCTAAAACCAGGATTTTAGTGGTGCAGAGCAGCATCTTGAACTATTTCATACTAGTTCCATTGTGTGACAAAAGAATTATTGTCTGTAAGTCTTTAAATGGTCTTGAACCAAAATATATCGATAATATATTTGCTTAAGTCTGAAAGGTTTCTAAGGTCTGCAGGGACTGGTCAGTTACCAGTGCCCATACCTCAGAGCAAAGTGAAATGGTGTTTAGTCATCATGTCTCTGAAATCATTTCCCCGTGGAACTTAGATTTGTAAGTGTAGCAGTTTTTTTTTTAAACTGCACTAAATGATGAGACAAAGACTTGTTTTTCTTACTGCTTTCAATTAATCAGATGTATTTTATAAAGTCTGGCCAAGACTGCCTGTTCATTCATTAAATTTTGTGCATTGTTATTCATTTAATCCAAATCATGTATTCTATTTTATTGTATACTTTATCATTACCATGTTTTTATTTTTCATATTGTGTCTCTATTTTGCAAAATTTGTACATACATTATTTAGCTTGCCTGATTGTTTTTCATTTATTTTATTTAATCTTGTTCATTTCATGTACTTTGTATTTTACCTCCGTCTACACACTTTCAATAACCCCTGTGTATGACAAGGAGCTCTATAAATAAACTTGCATGCCAGCTAGTCATGAAAACTGGTAAAACTAACAATACATTTAAAACACCATTTCAAATTTTGAATGTGATAATATCTCTAAGGGTAATTTTAAGTGGACACATCAGGAATATACAGTAATGCCCTCCAAATTTTCCAGTATGAAGTTGGATTTCTCTGTTGGACTGAGGCACTGTAGCCCACACAGACTGCACAGCCAGGAGCCATGCTGCAGCATTCCTGTCAACAGCAAGCAGGCTGCCTCTGCACATCTGTTTGATTCTGACTCCTGCATCACACGAGGTTATGGAAGAAGTCCTGGAGTCCTGGTTTACCACAGATATAACGCAGGAAGCAACAACAACAGGCTCCACCAGGCCAGAGCGCCCAGTGAAGTGTGGTTAGCCCCGCTGGGGATGTGCACCTGCCGAACAACAGGGCCTCTGTGGGCCGATTCACTCGTGTCAGCACTGGAGGCTGTCGCGCATAGGGCCGGCGGAAAGCCTCGTACACGGCGCCAGTACTGCGTTTCTTTGCATCTGGATCCCGGTACGGCATTTCCTCTGAATGCAGCCGTTCTGTTTTCCTCTAGCCACTCCTCAGTCAACAAACCGAGCGGCGACACCGCACGGCTCAACAACAACACCGTCTGCAGAGGTGGTCGCAGCTCTGCAGCCCCGCATCGTGCTGGAGATGTCGGCTGAGCAACAACAGACTCACTTACCTGTTTACCGGAGGGACGCTGCTACAGGCTGGAAGTCCGCTCCGCTGCTGCCACACCATCCTCCATCTTCCCCGTAGCGGCTGTTGTTTGTGTGCGTGTGTGTGTGTGTGTGTGTGTGTTGCTAGTCTCCCAGCCCCTCCTTCCTCACATCGCCACCATCACATCATCATAGAGCACAGCAGCAAATACTGTTTACTGTTGACGCCTATTGGAGCAGCTTGCAGTACTTTCGGTTGGTGTCAGGGCTGCTTTTTTAGCATTGTTCTACAGTATGATAGGAAGATCTACAGGACTAACCAGATAGACATTTTCACGAGATGACTAGATTATGTCTATTTGGGAAACGATTATAAATTTAAAAAATAAATCAAATTTCAGATTTTAGCACAACTGAATAGAAAAAAATACAAAATAATTTCAAAAAAATCTGAAAAAAAATATTTAAAACTGTGAAGACTTTGCTGAATGTGAACCCATTGGAATCTTTCTAATATGGAGCAACACTGACAAAGATATCTGAGGTTGTTTTTTGCTTTGGATGATATTCAGATCCAGATTTGCACGTCTCATGCAGTGCTTTGTGGTGCTGATTTAAATGATCAAACAAATAAGTCATGTTTTCTCAAGTAGGGGAAACAAGTTTGAACTCTGACAGAGTACATGTTTATGCTCAACATCATCCTGTCTGTAACTGAAACATTTATGTACAACTGATTCGCGCTGAATGATTATGACCAAAGATTGAAATAAACAGCAGTCTACACTGACTTCCATGAAACTGAGAGTGATTAGATAGAATTTTATTGTGAATGAAAGTGGATGTTCAACATCTCATGTCAGTCACACACATCAGTATGTTGGGTTTGAAATCATTTATGGGTACACCTGTAACTGAGATTATAAATAGACCTAGACTTTGGTCATACAATTTAAGAACAAAAATCTCTTAGATTTTTTTTTATGATACTTGATAACAAATTTTCAAATCTGTAAATAAACTGCAAAATTGTCCAACTTAAACATTCATGATGTTTTATTATCTAGGAAAGCCCTAGTTTCTTACACTTTAAGGCTTAAAATGCAGTGCAAGCCCTTAAAGGAGTAGTGTGCAGGATTTAGTGGCGTCTAGCAGTGAGTTTGCAGACTACTAGTGCAACTAACTGACTACACCTTGTGTAAGAGTACCTATGGTACCGCTTAAAATGTGACAGGCCCTTCCTAGTGCCTAGTTCTGGGCTATGTAGAAACACGGTTTGAAACACTCCCTTTGTAGATATAGGGCCGGCGGAAAGCGGCGCTATATCTACACTAATATATTCTTTTTACCTTTAAAGTAAGTTAAAAAGAATACAATTCTTATTTTTAGGTGAGTGTACAGTACACTGTTGAAAACCTATGTACAAATATTACATTTAATTCTGGCCAGTAAATCAATCTCAATCACACTTGATCATTAAACTCAAGTGAAAATTTTGTCTCGCAATCCAATCTCGATATGTTGGTCTGAAATATTGTTAAAGAAATGTAGGCCAAGCTCTGATGTATGCTAAATATATTCAGAGCAAATAAGAATGTTAGAGGCAGTGCAATCACAATCTATTGTAAAACATATGTTACAGACTGGTTCAGAGACTCAGGTGCAGAACAACAGAAACACAGTAGACAGGCAGTGGAGTACAATTATCTTTATTACAAATAAATACAAAACCTACAACAGGAAGTGCCACCTGATAGTAGTGGAAGTGAAAGACAGAAACTGCAAGTGTAACTCAAGAGACCCCCTATGGACTGGCAGGGAACTACAAAAGTAAAACTATCCACTAAGAACAGATTTACTTATATGGGGTAATTAGATGCACTATGCAGAATTAAAAGTAGCAGAATACCAACCAGAACTTGGTATAATCAAGCCAGGAGAGTACAGACTATACTTCTGAATGCCAACACAGCAAAACGCACAAATACTACAGCACACACCGTACATGGTGACAAAACAATGCACACTACAGAACTACAGTAAACTAGACTCAGAGAGCGAACAGGAAGCTTAGCTGATAATTGACAAGAGGGAGAGGGAAGGCGCGAGGTAGGAGGAGGTGGCGTGTGGCATGGTGGATGGCAGAGACATGGACAGGTGCTGATTTCTGGTGGGTTTTCAGGAGGAACCCAATGGTGACCAGATAGACAGTGGAGGAACTCGAGAGATGACCAGGTGAGGAACCAACGGGCAGGCAGGGAGGATCAGGAACCACACAATATCCCACCCATAATCCCTCTCCACCAAACTTCACACTTTGCACAATGCAGTCAGGCAAGTACCGTTCTCCTGGCAACCGCCAAACCCAGACTCGTCCATCAGAATGCCAGACAGAAAAGCATGATTCATCACTCCAGAGTCTCCACTGCTCTAGAGTCCAGTGGCGGTGTGCTTTACACCACTGCATCCAACACTTTGCAATGCACTTGATGATGTAAGGCTTGGATGCAGCTGCTCGGCCATGAAAGCTATTGACTTTGCAGAAAGTTGAAGATTTCTGCCCACTGTGCGCCTCAGCATCTGCTGACCCTGTTCTATGAGTTTACATGGCCCACCATGTCATGGTCGAGTTGCTGTTGTTACCAATTGCTTCCATTTTGTTATAATACCACTAACAGTTGACAGTTTAATATTTAGACTGGAGGAAATTTCACAAACGGACTTACGACACAGATGGCAGCCTATCACGGTACCTCGCTTGAATTCACTGAGCTCCTGAGAGCGACCCATTCTTTTCACAAATGTTTGTAGAAGCAGTCTGCATGTCTAGGTGCTTGATTTTATACACCTGTGGCCATGGAAGTGATTGGAACACCTGAAATCATTTATTTGGAGGGGTGTCTCAATACTTTTGGCAATATAGTGTATGTCACCTTATAGCATATCACATACTATAAACAAAGAACAGAGAACCCAACAATCCAAAGCTGCTTTTTGATTCCCTATAAGCAAACAGTTGGCGACAGTGGGAAGGAACAAAAAAGAAGAAAAAACCCTTTAACGGGGAGGGGAAAAAACATCTGACAGAACCAGGCTCTTGGGAAATGGTCATCTGCCTTGACTGGTTGGGGTGAGAGTGGGGATGAGCAGGACAGCAGGAGAGGTTGTGGTCGGGATAGCAGGATAGCAGATGAAGAACAGACAAACAGTACATACAGAACATTTAAAAATCCACTTCACTATGGGAAATAAAAACTTTTTGGCTAGCAACCCACAGCACTGAAAATTTCAAGTTTGTGTCCTGTCAGTTCCCTGACACAACGTGACTGGAAACAGCTTTTGCCTTCATATTTATTACATTTGAACCACATCTGACAGTGAAACATGCTTGTAAACATTGATTTTGAAAAAGTGCACTTTCTGTGATTTCAATGCTGTTTTCAATGCTCAACAGTGTTTCTCTGTCGAAGCGAATGCGGACCATGATAAATTTGAAATGTAATAACAGAAATACTTTTTCATTTTCAGAATAATGCTGCATTTTTTTGACTCATTAATAAAATGAATAATATATCTGCAAAATTGCATTTTATATTTTTCTTCAACACTGCTCATTCTTTTAATTAATTCAAATGAACAAGAAAAGGACCTTTAAGATTCGATTTCGAAAAGATGCCCCAGCAAATAGTTACCAAAATCCAATTTGAAATGTCAAATTTGAAAATCAATAATCATCAGCAGAAACGCCTTTTCATTTCAAAGTTATGGCTGCATTATTTGACTCATAAAAAGGTTAATAATAAATCATCCAAACTGCATTTTCTTTTTCTTTTTTTGGTTGCACATTTTCAGACACAAATAAAAAGAAAAAACAAAGAGGACATTGCTTTTTTGTTTTCAAATCTGCCCCGGTTTTGTATTGATGGCAAAAAATGGTCCATAAATGTTATGTCAATGTCCACCTTGTGTTCCCACAGCAGCAGCAGCATGTTCCAAGCTCGAGCAGCAGCTTGGGTGCACCAGCTCCCTCAGCAGAAGCACCACCTTCAGCAGTTCTTGCAGTTCAAGCTCAAGCTCCAGCAACTCAAGCTCAAGCTCCAGCAGCTCAACCTCAAGCTCCAGCTCCAGCTCCAGACCATGTAGCAGCAAAAGCACCTTCCTGGAGCCTTCAATTCCAGGTCCAGGTCCAACTCCAGCTCCCACAGTAGCAACAGCTTCAGAGCTCCAGCAGCAAGCTTCGATGCAGGAGCTCAAGATCAAGCTCCCTCAGCAGCAGCAGTAGCAGCAGCAGCATCAAAGATCCAGAAGCTCCACCAGCTCCATCAGCAAGCTTCGGTGCACCAGCGAAAGCTCAAGCTGAACATACTGTGGCAGCAGTTATGGGATGAGTGATGTAATTATCCATACTGTGATGACATTGTCCACACTGTGATGTCATTGTCCATTTTGTGATCCCACAGTAGAAGCAGCATGTTCCATGCTCCAGCATGGAAGTATCAAAGTTCCAGCACCTCCACCAGCTCCATCAGCAAGCTTTGGTGCACCAGCTCCAGCAGCTCAAGCTCAAGCTCCAGCAGCTCAAGCTCAAGCAGCAGCAGCACCTTCCTGGAGCCTTTAGGTCAATTTCCAGGTCAAACTCCAGCTCCCACAGCAGCAGCAGCAGCAGCAGCATCAGCATCAGAATTCCAGCAGCTCCATCAGCAAGCAGAAGCAACAACTTAAGCAGCTCCAGCAGTTCAAGCTCAAGCTCCAACAGCTCAAGCTTCGGTTCACCAGCTCAAGCTCAAGCTAACTCAGCAGCAACAGTAGCTACAAGGGTCCAGCAGCTCAAGCAGCTCCATCAGCAAGCTTCCGTGCCCCAGCTAAAGCTCAAGCTCCACATTCTGGAGCAGCAGCCTCGGGATGTGTGATGTAATTATCCACACTGTGATTTCATTGTGCACCTTGTGATGTCATAGTCCACATTGTGATGTAGTTGTCCACCTTGTGATCCCACAGCAGCAGTACGTTCCAAGCCCCAGCAGCAGTTTCGGTGCACCTCCCTCAGCAGATGCAGCATCTTCAGCAGCCCCAGTAGCTCCAGCAGTTCGAACTCAAGCTCCAGCAGCTCAAGCTCAAGCTTACGCTCCAGACCATGGACCAGCAGCAGCAGCAGTTTCAAAGATCCAGCAGCACTACAAGCTCCACCAGCAAGCTCTGGTGCACCACCTCAAGCTCAAGCTCCACATCCTGTAGCAGCAGCTATGGGATGTGTGATGTAATTGTCAACATCACACAATTCACAGTGTGGATGTAATTGTCCACACTGTGATGTAATTGTCCACACTGTGATGTCATTGTCCACACTGTGATGTCATTCTCCACCTTCTGATGTCATTGTCCAACTTGTGATCCCACAGCAGCAGCAGCATTTTCAAAGCTTCAGCAGCAAGCTTCGGTTCTCCAGCTCAAACTCAAGCTCCCTCAGCAGAAGTAACAACTTCAGCAGCTGCGGCAGCCCCAGCAGTTCAAGCTCAAGCTCCAGCAGTTAAAGCTAAAGCTCCAGCAGCTCAAGCGCAAGCTTCAGCTCCAGACCGTGTAGCAGCAGCACCTTCCTGGAGCCTTCAGGTCCAGTTCCAGGTCCAACTCCAGCTCCCGTAACACCAGCAGCTTTAGAGCTGAAGCAGCTCCCGACCTCCAGCAGCAAGCTTCGGTGCACCAGCTCAAGCTCAAGCTCCCTCAGCAAAACATGCAACTTCCGCAGCTCCAGCAGCTCCAGCAGCTCCAGCAGCTCCAGCCGTTCAAGCTCAAGCTCCAGCTGCTCAAGCTCCAGCTCCAGACCACGTAGCAGCAGCAGCACCTTCCTGGAGCCTTCAGGTCCAGTTCCAGGTCAAACCCCAGCTCCCACAGCAGCAGCAGCTTCAGAGCTCCAGTACCTCCAGCAGCTCCATCAGCAAGTGTGGGTGCACCACCTCAACTGTTACTGTAAAGCGAACAGCAGTCCTCCATGGCCTTCCTGTCATTCTTGGAGATGAGAACACAGACTTTTTCAAGACATGCTTTGTAAGTCGTATTCATTACTGAATTTTTATTCCACACCACAGGATGTCAACTCTATTTAATTCTGCTCCTTATGTTACTTTAATAGCTTTAGATAAAGTTACTTTTCCTCCACTCAGCCTGAATCAGTGCTACTGTACTTCCTACTTGATGCAATGATGACCTATCCTCATGAATGAATTAAACAATCTGTTAATTATTTATGCATGTGTATTTATGCAGTATACTTGAATATGTAATATCAGAATATAGCTTACTTTTAGTGGCTGTCTTGTGTTTTCTGCCGTACAAATTCAAGATGACGTCTGATATGTAATTGTGGCTGTATTTCTGCTATTGTTGTTAGCAGAAATACAGCTATATGTGATGACCCAGGCACGTCTCACATCCCCATTGGAATCCTGACCATCATTCCTGAGTGTAATGGTAGGTCTGTTAGACTACATGTCCCATAATGCTTTGCACCTACGGGGGCACTTCCTGGTTGTGTGTGAATACAGACGTTCCGACAGAAGTCCAGCGAGTCCCGTGTCATTATTATACATGGTGTCAGAAGCGGCAAACTGCAAGTTTCCGCGGTATTTTCAGGTGTAGTACAGTGCAGTTAACTGGCGGAAGAAGTTTTTGTGCAGTTTTAGACTGAAAATGACCGGCAAAAAGATGACGGCAGCTCGTTGCTAGCTGCTGGCGGGCGAGCGGTGCTAGCATACGGCCCCACTTGGCGCATGTTGGCGGCGGAGGGAGAACTGCAGGGAGACGGCGCATCAAGTTCGGATTCTGAACGTGAAGAGACGAGGGATTCAGCAACGGCGATGGCGACCACTGTGCAGTTAACTCCCCCAGAGCCATTTGACTTTTCATGTCCGACAGATTGGCCAAAGTGGATCAGAAGATTTGAAAGGTTTCGTATGGCAACTGCTTTGGACAGTAAAACAGAGGAATATCAGGTGAATTCACTGTTATACGCAATGGGAGATGCTGCTGACGATGTTTTAGCAGTTTTGCCATTAACTGCTGAAGACAAAAGGAAATATGAAGCTGTTAAAGCAGCGTTTGAGAAGCACTATGTGGGAAAATATAACGTGATCTTTGAGAGGGCACAGTTTAATTCCAGATGTCAACAGGATGGTGAGAGTGCCGAATCATTCTTCACAGCTGTACACAAGCTTGCAGAAAATTGTGGATTCGGAGTGCTTAAAGATGAACTCATAAGGGACAGAATTGTAGTTGGCATAAAGGACAAAAGACTTTCAGAACAGCTACAACTGGACTCAGAGTTAACACTTTCTAAAGCCATACAGAAAGTCAGACAGAGTGAAACTGTAAAGAAGCAACAAGCAATACTACATAGCAGCTCTGTGGAAGACAAAACACTGAACATGGACATTGTAAGGACGAACATGAAAAAAGGAAGAACTCAGACATGGCATCACTTAAAAAAGGGACAAAAGCCAGTTCAGCAGGTCGAAAAAGAGTGCGGCCGCTGTGGTTGTAAGAACAGACACTCGTGGAAAGACTGCCCTGTGAGAGAGGTACAGTGTAGAAAATGTCAGAAAAAGGGACATTTTGCTGTAGTTTGTCGCAGTAGTGAAGCTGCAGGAATACGGGAAGTCACAGAAAATCAAGACGACACAGACGGTGAGGATTGTGTGTTCCTGGGAGAAGTAAGCACAGACACATCAGAACCGTGGGTTGCAAAGGTAGAACTGAACGGAACAAAAGTGGAGTTTAAACTTGACACTGGGGCAGATGTTACGTCTATTCCAGAGAAACTGTACAAACCCAAAAGAGACGGTAAGCTGCAGAAACCCAAAAATAAACTTTTAGGGCCAGGCAATCACCCACTCAAAGTTAAGGGTTGTTTTGGGGCACAATTGGTAGCGAAAGGACGCAGTACGTCACAAGAAGTCTACCTGGTGTCAGGCCTAGTGCAGCCACTGTTAAGCAGACCAGCCTGTGAGGAATTGGGGTTAGTGTACAGAGTAGACACAGTCAAGGAACCTGAGACAGATTTCAGAGCAGCGTACCGAGATGTGTTTCAGGGTTTAGGCAAGCTGAAAGAGCCTTACCACATAGAACTAGAACAGGGAGCCATACCAATAGCTCTCTCTGCCCCACGACGTGTTCCCCTCCCTCTCAGAGATGCAGTGAGAGAAGAGTTAAACAGAATGGAAGCGATGGGAGTTATTTCTAAAGTCACTGAGCCTACGGAGTGGTGTTCAGGCATTGTTGTCATTCCCAGACCAGACAAAAAGCCACCCAGAATATGTGTAGATCTCACACCTCTGAATACATCAGTGAAAAGAGAACGCCTTATCCTCCCAGTAGTGGATCAAACACTGGCTATGATGAAAGACGCTAAAGTGTTCACAAAGCTGGATGCCCATTCCGGATTTTGGCAAATACCCCTCACACCAGAGTCACGGCCCCTCACAACATTCATCACGCCTTTTGGGAGGTATCAGTTCAACTGCCTGCCCTTTGGAAATGTTCTGGTGCTGATGCTATGCCAAAGGAGAATGTCACAGATGCTGGAGGACTTTGATGGAGTAGTCTGTCATGCTGATGATGTGCTTGTATATGGTAGAGACAGACAGGAGCATGACCAGAGACTGCATCGTGTGCTCCAAAAGTTTCAAGAGGAGGGCCTCACTCTCAACGAGAAGTGTGAGTTTGCCAAGGAAGAAATCATGCTCGTTGGACACAAGACCCTAACAAGGTAAAAGCGATCCAGCAGCTGCCACAGCCCAAGTGTGTGGAAGATGTACGGCATCTCATGGGCATGGCTAATTACCTTGCTAAGTTCATGCCACAGTTGGCCACGATAACCACACCGCTTAAGGAGCTTCAAAAAGAGAGAAATGAGTGGATATGGGCAGAGCCACAAGAAACAGTGTTTCAGAAACTAAAAGACATACTAAGCTCTCCTGAAGTGCTCGCTCAGTACTCTAATACAGCAGACACAAGAGTTGTTGCAGATGCATCCCCATACGGGATCGGAGCCGTACTCACACAGAAGCAAGTAGACGGTATGTGGCAGCCAGTGACATACATTTCAAGAGGGCTGACAGACACTGAGAGGCGCTATGCGCAAATAGAAAAGGAGGCGCTCGCGGTCATGTGGGCATGTGAAAGATTTTCGTCATATCTCATGGGACTACAGTTCACACTGATTACTGACCACAAACCCCTCGTCCCTCTTCTGAGCACAAGAGGTTTGGATGACCTTCCTCCACGCATCCTAAGGTTTCGGCTGAGGCTGCTACGTTTCTCATTCAAAATCATCCATGTTCCAGGCAAGAACCTTGTCACAGCCGACGCCCTGTCACGTGCTCCAGTGGAAGGTCCACACTCTGCAGGTGAACTTCAGCTGGAGAAAGAGGCGGAGGTTTTTGTGGACTAAGTTGTATCCTGTCTCCCGGCCACGGACAAGAGGTTGGAGGAGATAAAGTCAGCACAGGACAATGACGAACTGTGTAGAAAAGTGAAGGACTATTGTCTAGCAGGTTGGCCAGAGAAATACAAGCTAGATGCAGACATCAAAGCGCACTGGCAACACAGGATGGATTTACACGTCGCTCATGGCCTTCTCATGAAAGGAGACAGACTTGTGATACCATCCCCTCTGAGAGGAGACGTTCTGCAGTGTCTGCACGAAGGCCACCAAGGGATCTCGAAATGCAGGGCCAAGGAGTCAGTCTGGTGGCCAGGCATCTCAGCACAGATCGGCCAAATGGTGGACAAGTGTGAAACATGTCAAAAATACAGACTACAGAACCGGGAACCACTGTTACCCAAAACATACATACATAAGCAAAACATACAACTTCCGCAGCTCCAGCAGCTCCAGCAACTCCAGCAGTTCGAGCTCAAGCTCCAGCAGCTCAAGATCAAGTCCAGCAGCTCAAGCTGAAGACCACGTAGCAGCAGCAACACCTTCCTGGACCCTTCAGGACCAGTTACAAGTCCAACCCCAACTCCCACAGCAGCAGCAGCAGATTCATAGCTCCAGCAGTTCCAGTAGCTCCAGCAACAAGCTTTGGTGCACCAGTTCAAGCTCCGTCAGCAGCAGCAGCAGCAGCTTCAAAGATCGAGGCGCTCCACCAGCTCCATCAGCAAGCTCTGGTGCACCACCTCAAGCTCACGCTCCACATCCTGTAGCAGCAGCTATGGGATGTGTGATGTCATTGTCCACACTGTGATGTCATTGTCCACCTTGTGACCCCAAAGCAGCAGCAGCATGTTCCAAGCTCCAGCAGCTGCAGCAGCTCCAGCAGTTGAAGCTCAAGCTCCAGCAGCTCAAGCGTAAGCTCCAGCAGCTCAAGGTCCAGCAGCTCAAGCTCAAGCTTCGGCTCCAGACCACGGACCAGCAGCAGCAGCAATTTCAAAGTTCTAGCAGCTCCACCAGTTCCATCAGCAAGCTCTGGTGCACCACCTCAAGCTCAAGCTCCACATCCTGTAGCAGCAGCTATGGGATGTGTGATGTAATTGTCCACACTGTGATCTAATTGTCCACCTTGTGATCCCACAGCAGCAGCAGCATGTTCCAGGCTCCAGCAGCAGTTTCGGTGCACCAGCTCAAGCTACCTCAGCAGAAGCAACAGCTCCAGCAGACCCAGCAGCCCCAGCAGTTTATAGTCAATGTCCAGCTTCTCAAGCTCCAACAGTTCAAGCTCATGCTCCAGCTTCTCAAGCTCTAGCTCCAGCAGCTCAAGACACAAAATCCCCATTGGTTGCAATGGGGGAGATTTCCCGTCAAATGTCAGGGCGAGGGTTAGGGTTAGCTATTCCAAGCACCACACATACATGGGGATGGTACCTACCCCCCCATTTGTAGCCACCAGCTTTCCAACGGTACCAGGCCTGAGCCTGTGGGACCTTGCGTTGCAGAGCTATGACCCTTGCACAAAATCCCTATTGGTTGCAATGGGGGACATTTCCGGTAAAATGCCAGGGCAAGGGTTAGGTTTAGCCATTCCAACCACTGCACGTACTTGGGGATGGCACCTACTCCCCCATTTGTGGCCACCAGCTTTCCAATGGTGCCAGGCACGAGCCTGTGGGACCTTGCATTCAAGAGCTATGACGCTTACGGTCAATCTGCATCGGTTGCAATGGGGGACATATTCAGTCAAATGCCACGGCAAGGGTTAGGGTTAGCCATTCCAAGCACCACACGTACTTAATGATGGCACCTACCCCCCAATTGGTGGCCACCAGCTTTCCAACGGTACCAGGTACAAGCCTGTGGGACCTTGCGTTCCAGAGCTATGAAACTTCCACAAATTCCCCTTTGATTTGAATGGGGGACATTTTGGGTGAAATGCCACGGCGAGGGTTAGGGTTAGCCATTCCAAGCACCACACATACTTGGGGATGGCACCTATTGCCATCATATTTCTCATATTTGAACAGCATCTGACAGCCAAACCTATTTGTAAACACTGATTTTCAAAAAGTGCAGTCTGGCTATTTCTCATGCTCTGAAACAGCGTTTGGCGGGCTGAAAAGCCAGTTTGGCCCAGAACTGTGTCCTGTGATTGCCGTGAAACAGTGTAACTGGAAACAGCTTTTGCCTTCATATTTCTCATATTTGAACAGCAACTGACAGCCAAACATGTTTGTAAACATTGATTTTCAAAAAGTGCACTTTTGCTGTTTCTCATGCTCTCAAACAGCGTTTCGCGGGCTCAAAACACGACTTGTGGCCATAGCTGGGTGCGAACATTTCCCTGACACAACGTGACTGGAAACGGCTTTTGCCTTCATATTTCTCATAATTAAAAAGCATCTGACAGCCAGACATGTTTGTAAACATTGTTTTTCAAAAAGTGCCCTGTTGCTGTTTCTCATGCTCTCAAACAGCATTTCACGGGCTTAAAACACTACTTGTGGCCATAGCTGGGTGCGAACATTTCCCTTACACAACGTGACTGGAAACGGCTTTTGCATTAATATTTCTCATATTTGAAAAACAAATGAAAGCCAAACATGTCTGTAAACATTGTTTTTCAAAAAGTGTACTTTTGCTGTTTCTCATGGTCTCAAAGAGCGTTTCGCGGGCTCAAAACAGTGCATATGACTATGGGTGTGTCCTGTCAATTCCCTGACACGACGTGACTGGAAACAGCTTTTGCCTTCATATTTCTCATATTTGAACAGCATCTGACAGCCAAACATGTTTGTAAACATTGTTCTTCAAAAAGTGCACTTTTCCTGCTCCTCATGCTCTCAAACAGTGTTTCGCGGGCTGAAAAGGCCACTTTGGTCAAGTGCAGTGTCCTGTCAATTCCCTGACACAACCTGACTGGAAATGGCTTTTCCCTTCATATTTCTCATATTTGAACAGCATCTGACAGCCAAACATGTTTGTAAACAGTGCTTTTCAAAACGTGTACTTTTGCTGTTTCCCATGATCTCAAACAGCGTTTTGCGTTTTGAAAAGGCCACTTTGGTCAAGTTCTGTTTCCTGTCAATACCCTGACACAACGTGACTGGAAACGGCTTTTGCCTTCATATTTCTCATATTTGAACAGCATTTGACAGCCAAACATGTTTGTGAACATTGTTTTTCATAAAGTGCACTTTTGCTGTTTCTCATGCTTTCAAACAGCGTTTCACGGGCCGAAAACACTACTCTTGGCCATTGCCAGGTGCGAACAGCATGGAAGGCCCACCGTCCCCACCCCTGAAGACGCGCCCAAACCCCCACCAGATCTGAGCCGCCGCCCACAGCAAGCCAGCACCACAGCCACGGCAACCACCAGGCGAGTGAGTCAAGCCCCAACCCAACAAGAGCCACAGCACCAGAGGACCCGCCAGACATGCAGGAGATCCCCCCCAGACCGTCACCTCCAGACCCCGGGGAACCCCAAGCCATGGTGACCCAGATGTTGGTCATCCCTACTGTCCCGGACCCAGAGGGGGCCGGACCCCCACCAGACATGCCATGGATGTGTAAAGTCACCATTACCTCCCTATTACTAATTTTCCTCGGTCCCTGAACGGAAAACCAACCTTAAACCGTGTTTGAGTGCAGCCCTGTGTGCAATGTGGTGCATTAAAAGCTTGAGGGGCGGGAGAGGCGGAATGGGGAGGGCCAGAGGGCCGCAGAGGCTGGATACTCTGCAGCCTACCCTGACCCAAAGTCCCGAGCCGCCACAGACCCTCCCCCAAGATGTGAGTGTGTGTGCTGCATTAAAACTGGAAAGCAGGAGAGGTAAGCAGGAAGGAGACGGGGCGGACACAATGCCGCACAGCACTGCAATCCGCCCCATCACCGAGCCCATCATCCTCAATCTCTGCAGTCCATGAGGCCCTAACTTTTGTGTCCCTATATGTGCCTAAAAAATACATATATACAGTGAAGTGTGTGATGTGTGAGGTGCACAGTAAGAGGCAGTCTGGTGTGGGTCCGGCCCATGGGGACAGAGCAGCGTGGGAAACCGAAATCCCCACAGGGCCCAGCACAAAGGGCCCCCAGGGCCAAGAGGCAAGGGGCAGGGAAGACTCGAACACACCAACGGGCCCCGCCAACACTGTGAGCCATGCGGGCCGCAGCGGCAGAACACCACCTAAGTGGCAGCCATAGATCCGCCACAGGCCGGCTGAGTGCCCACCCAGTAGAGAGAATGCGCCACGCCAGGAGGAGCACGGACCACGGAAGTCCACGCACACCCCGAAAGCCAGTGCGACAGGGACGCAGGATGCACACCCCACCGCGCCACCAATAGCATCCCCGCCCCGCCACACCCCAGGAAAGCACAGGCCCGGCCCAGGGCACTAGCCAGCGATTCTCCATCTCCGGTGGCAGCACACAAGCCCAGGAAGGAGCCAGAACCCCCCCCACCCCAGAGGAGACCACCCGGCCCCCATAGGGGGGGAGAGGGGCGAGGAGGAGCAGGTAGGCAGGAAGGGAGAGGGGAGGAGGAGGGAAGGGGAGCGGAAAAGGGACGGGGGAGCAGCAGGGGGGGCCAACACACCCCAAGCCCCCAGGGCCAGCCAGAGCGCCCCAGAAGAGACCAGCCAGCACCACCCCTGGGAACCTGGGAGAGAGCGCAGATCCAGCAACCTAGGAGCTCCAAGGGCGAGACACCGGATACACCACCACCATGGGGGAGAGCCCGAACCAAGCAGGCCCCGAAGAGCTGTGCAGCAGCCCCGGGGACAAGAGGGAAAAGACACCCCTAGTGCATCAACACGGCCTTGAGGTCCATGGTGCCAACATTCCTTGAGGAGGAAAGCTTTAAGAAACTGTAGTTTAGTAGAGGAGACATGAAATAAAGGTCAGACCAATGACACAGACAGAATACATTGGTACTGGAGCATCACAAATTCTATGAGAGGTGTTGCATACGCTAACAGGCAATACAAAGTTAGAGATTTATATTTAAAGATCTAATAAATGAAGACCATTTTTCTGTAAAGATTACCAATTGGTTTTTCCGAGTAGCAGAGATTTTCTCAAGTGAAATGTGTTCTGTGAGGAGGTTCAACCAGTGGATGATGTTGAGGGCTTTCTTATCTTTCCAGTTAACTAAAATAGTTTTCTTGGCAATTGCGAGAGCTGCAAGTGTGGGTTGGAATTGAGTGTCTGGTAGGGTTGTTGTCGTAAGATCACCAATTAAGCAAAGTTTTGGAGATTGCGGAATCCTGCAGTCCAATATAGAGGAGAGTTTCTGTGTGACTGCTGCCCAAAACTGATAGACAGGTGAGCATAGCCAAAGAGCATGCAAATAAGTGTCAGCCGTCTTTTGTGTGCATATGTCAGAGTGCGAGAAACCCACTTTGTACATTTTATATTGCGTTATATGTGTTCTGTGGAGGACCTTAAATTGGATCAGTTGTAAGTTGGTATTTTTTGTCATCTTGAATGTGTTACTACAGATCTGGGTCCAGAAATCATGATCAAGGGATATGGATAAGTCTTTTTCCCATTTTGAAATTGGTAAATGTATAGAATCCGTCTTTGAGAGTAAGCTACAGTTAGGTCCATAAGTATTTGGACATTGACACAATTTTCAGCATTCCAGCTCTGTACAACACCACAATGGATTTGAAATGAAACAATCAAGATGTGCTTTAAGTGCAGACTTTGAGCTTTAATTTGAGGGCATTTACATCAAAATCAGATGAACGGTGTAGGAATTACAATACATTTTATATGTGCCTCCACCTTTTTAAGGGACCAAAAGTAATTGGACAAACTAACATAATCATAAATCAAATTGTCACTTTTTAATACTTTGTTGCAAATCCTTTGCAGTCAGTGACAGCCTGTAGTCTGGAACTCATGGACATCACCAGACGTTGGGTTTCGTCCCTGGTGATGCTCTGCCAGGCCTCTGCTGCAGCTGTCTTCAGTTCTTGCTTGTTCTTTGGGCATTTTCCCTTCAGTTTTGTCTTCAGCAAGTGAAATGCAGCTCAATTGGATTCAGGTCAGGTGACTGACTTGGCCATTGCAGAACATTCCACTTCTTTGCCTTTAAAAACTCTTTGGTTGCTTTCGCAGTATGCTTCGGGTCATTGTCCATCTGCATTGTGAAGTGCCGTCCAATGAGTTTTGAAGCATTTGGTTGAATATGAGCAGATAGTATTGCCCGAAACACTTCAGAATTCATTCTGCTGCTCTTGTCAGCAGTCACATCATCAATAAATATAAGAGATCCGGTTCCACTGGCAGCCATACATGCCCACACCATGACACTACCACCACCATGCTTCACTGATGAGGTGGTATGCTTTGGATCTTGAGCAGTTCCTTCCCTTCTCCATACTCTTCTCTTTCCATCATTCTGGTACAAGTTGATCTTTGTCTCATCTGTCCATAAGATGTTGTTCCAGAACTGCACAGGCTCTTTTAGATGTTTCTTGGCAAACTCTAATCTGGCCTTCCTGTTTTTGAGGCTCACCAATGGTTTACACCTTGTGGTCAAACCTCTGTATTTCCTCTGGTGAAGTCTTCTCTTAATTGTTGACTTGGACACAGATACACCTACCTCCTGGAGAGTTTTCTTCATGTGGCCAACTGTTGTGAAGGGGTTTTTCTTAATGAGGGAAAGGATTCGTCTGTCATCCACTACACTTGTTTTCCGTGGTCTTCCAGGTCTTTTGGCGTTGCTGAGCTCACCAGTGTGTTCTCTCTTTTTAAGAATGTACCAAACAGTTGATTTGGCCACACCTAATGTTTTTGCTTCTCTCTGATGGGTTTATTTTGATTTTTCAGCCTAATGATGGCTTGCTTCACTGATAGTGACAGCTCTTTGGACTTCATATTGAGAGATGACCTCACCAGATTCCAAATGAATATACCACACTTGAAATGAACTGGAGGCCTTTTATCTGCTCCTTGTCAATGAAATAATGAGGGAATAACACACACCTGGCCACGGAACAGCTGAGTAGCCAATTGTCCAAATACTTTTGGTCCCTTAAAAAGGTGGAGGCACATATAAAATGTATTGTAATTCCTACACCGTTCATCTGATTTGGATGTAAATACCCTCAAATTAAAGCTCAAAGTCTGCACTTAAAGCACATCTTGATTGTTTCATTTCAAATCCATTGTGGTGTTGTACAGAGCTGTAATGCTGAAAATTGTGTCAATGTCCAAATATTTATGGACCTAACTGTATAAATTCTTGAGAGATTATTCTTAGTTTTGCGATGTGATTGACAAATTCCGGTGGCTGTAAATCAGGTGGCTGTAAAGTGGTCTGAAGCACTGGAATTACCCTTGTAATTGTCCTCTCTACTTGTAGATACTGGAGAAAGTTTCCATTACTTATTTGGAATGTTTGGAATAAGTTTGTACATGTCATAATTATATTATCTTGTCAACGAACGTTGTAACGTTCGTTACAACGTTTGTTGACATTGCTAAATAACCACTCCTAGACTGACAGGTCCTATAAATTGGAATAAAATGCCTCAGAAAGCAGCAAAAGTGGAGACAAAGCATGCAGACTTGGAGGCAGAGGAGTACGTTAGCCTCCGCCAAGTCACAGAATTATTACAACAACAAAAGGACATGTTCAAGGAGTTACTCCAACAACAACAGGAGAACTTCAAAGGATTCTTAAAAATTATCATGGAATCTACAGACACCCGAATGGATGCATTAACAAAAGACATTCAAGTACTCAAAATAAGCTTGCAATTTACGCAAGGCGAAGTGGACAAACTGAAGGAGGAGAGCTCTAAGCTAACTGAACGCAACAATACACTGCAAACTGATGTTTACAAAGTCTGTGATAGTTTGCTCGCTATCACAGACAAAATGGAACATTTGGAGGGACAGAGCAGGAGGAACAACCTGGTGTTCGAGGGAGTGACGGAATCGTCGGGGAGACCTGGACTGATACAGAGGAGAAGGTCCGAAAAATTCTGACCGAGAAGTTCCAGCTGCAGCACACGGTGGAGGTGGAGAGGGCGCACCGGGCAGGGAGACCTGACGGCGGGGGCGAGTGACCAAGACCCATCATCGTCAAACTACTGCGTTGGAAAGACAGAGGAGCTATACTACAGCGGGCAAAGCTTCTCAAAGGATCTAAAATTTTTATAAACGAGGACTTTACAGATGGTGTTAAAAGAAAGCGGAGAGAGCTGATGCCGGGGTTGAGAGCTGCAAGGGAAAGAGGTGATGTTGCGTATCTGCGCCATGACAAACTGATTGTCAGTCCGTGCAGCAGTACACCAAAGCCTCACATCTAGACCGAGTCATCTCAGCCTCAGGACAACAAGCCTAAAACTGGTATGCTGATGTACATTTCACATGGCATCTAGAACTGAATTAGAACTTGCACTAAAACGAATTTCAGGAACCTATCACCTGGATTGCAAATACTCTCACTTTAATTCCCAGATCACCGATGATGGCATTGATCCAGAAAATAACTTTAAGACTTCTCTTAATGACTGTCAGTACTACACAGAGGATCACTATAACATCAAATTCAAGTCTGATAACACATTTTCAATCATACATTTCAATAGTCGAAGCCTTTATGCAAACTTTGACCACATCAAGAACTATTTACAACAATTTACACAACCGTTTACCATAATTTTAATATCCGAAACATGGATTAATAGTGAAAGAGAGACAGAGTTTGGTATTGAAGGTTATGAGTTTATATGTATGAATCGAACAAATAAGTATGGTGGCGGTGTAGCCATGTATGTGGACTCAAACTACAGTTATAAAGTGACTGACAATATGTCTACGGTGGTAGACGATTCATTTGAATGTCTTACTATAGAAATTATGATGAAAAAAAGGAAAAATATCATTGTAAGTTGTATATACAGAACACCTGGTTCGAATATAAATGCTTTTAGTAATTGGATGGAGGAACACTTTGCCAACTTAACTCAGAAAATTGTGTTTGTTGGGGGAGACTTTAACATTGACATGTTAAATCCTAATAAGCACAGAATGACTGATGAGTTTATCAATATGATGTTTAGTATTGGTCTGTACCAACAGATTACTAAACCAAGTAGAATTACCACCCATAGCGCCACCTTAATAGATAATATTTTCTCAAATGAAATAGAAAACAAAACAGTAAGTGGATTAATGATAAATGATATTCGTGATCATCTTCCAGTTTTTGCAGTATTCAACCACGATTACTCTGATTATAATAAAACAGAAGAGAAACACTGGTGCAGAAGGGTAAAAACAGAGGAAACTGTGGATGAACTTAGAAAGGAATTAATCAGACAAGACTGGAATCAAATATACAGAGAGAAGGACACTAACAAGGCATATGATGAATTTTTGAGAATATTTAAAAGAATATATGATAAAAATTGCCCAATAAAAAAAATTGTTAAAAAAAGGAATTGCAAAGATAATCAGTGGATGACTAAAGGATTGCAAAATGCATGTAAGAAGAAAAATTCTCTCTACAGGAGATTTATAAGGAGTAGAACAGATGAAGCTGAAAACAAATATAAGAAGTATAAAAATAAATTGACAGTTTAATTAGGAAATGTAAACAGGATCATTATAACAAAATATTAGAGAACAATAGAAATAACATTAAGGGCTTATGGAACATATTAAATAATATAATTAGAAATAAGTCAAGAATGATTAATTATCCACAACATTTTAAAGTAGGGAACAAAACTATAGATAATATGGAAGAGGTAGTTAACACATTTAATAAATTCTTTGTGGATGTTGGACCTAACCTTGCTGCAAAGTTTACTAACGTAGAGAACCATAATTGTAATTTAATAGAAAGAAATCCTATGACCATGTTTCTTACACCTGTTGATGAAAAGGAAATATTAGACATTGTTAATGACTGTAAAAATAAAAAATTTACAGACTATGATGACATAGATATGAAGACGGTTAAAGGTGTAATTGAAGGTATTTCCAAACCTTTAACACATATTTGTAATTTATCATTGTTAGCTGGCCAATTTCCTGATAATATGAAAGTAACAAAAGTGATTCCTTTGTACAAAGCAGGAGACAAACACCATCTTACCAACTATAGACCTGTCTCACTTTTATCCCAGTTTTCAAAAAAAAATTTAGAGAAGGTCTTCAGTTCTAGACTAGACAGCTTCATTGAACAAAATCAGTTACTCTCTGATAGTCAGTATGGTTTTAGGAACAACCATTCAACTTCACATGCTCTTTTTGATATAATTGAAGAAATAACTAACGCAACAGATAATAAGAAACATGCAATAGGATTATTTCTTGACCTAAGTAAAGCATTTGACACAATAAATCATGACATATTAATTAAGAAATTGGAACGGTATGGGATTAGAGGTGTAGCACTGCAGTGGGTGAACAGATATCTAAAAAAATAGAAAACTGTGTGAAAATGGGCAACTATCAGTCAAGATGTTTGGACATTGTGTGTGGTCTTCCTCAAGGTTCTGTACTGGGCCCTAAACTATTCAATATTTATATTAACGATATCTGTAAAACTTCTCAAATTCATCTTATTTGCAGATGATACAAATATAATTGCATCGGGTCTTAATTTAGAGCTTCTGTTACTTCAGAATTAATAAATATCAACATGTGGTTCCAGCAAAATAAGCCATCGTTAAACCTAAGTAAAAGTAAAATTATAATATTTGGTAATGGTAAAACTAATGTTCAAGGAACTGTTCAGATAGAGGGTGTAGATATAGAGAGGGTTCAGGAAATAAAATTCCTTGGAGTCATCATTGATGACAGAATCACTTGGAAACCTCATATTAAGTATATCTCTACAAAAATATCTCGAAGCATCTCAGTTATTGCAAAAGCAAAGCACGTTTTAAATACCAAAGCCTTACATATCCTGTTTTGTTCCCTGATCTTACCTTATTTTACCTATTGCACTATGGTATGGGGCAGTACATATAGAAGTACACTACAACCAATATTCATACTCCAAAAAAAGAGCTGTCCGTTTAATACACAAGGTGTTACGAGGTGGGGATCAGAGAACCCACGCGCAGACACAGGGCAGACAGACTTGAGATAGAAAACTGAGGGTTTAATTCAACGAGGAAATGAAACCAATAAGGAGTACAGAAAGCTAAAACAAAGCTTTCAAAGAAAACATACAAAAACAACACCTTACAAAAACTCAAACCAAACAATAAAAGGGGAATCTAAGGAGAACTTAACTTACTGACTAAACACCAAAAACCAGACAAAACTGAAGGCAACACAGAAGAGGAACTAAACTCTGGAGAAAGTAAGACAAACTCAACAACAAGCGAACAACAAAAATCAACTAAAACTCAAAACTAATTCCAAGGGCAAAATCAAGAACACTACACAAAAACTACTAACATAAAACATGCAAACATATTAAACTCAAAACACCCATGACAGAAATAAGGAAAAGTTTAACAAACTAAAGCAACCGAAACAGCATAACCCCAAAATACAGAAACTTAACTGAACACAACAGGAACCGGACGACAAGTGGAAGAAGCTCAGGGAAGGCAGGTGAAAGACTGACGGGAGACAGACGGGAGACAGACTGGGAACCGGTGGAAGAACAGTTTTATGGTCTGGCGAGGTGTGACTGAAAGAACCGGGCTGTTATGGTAGCTAGTGATTAGTGAACACAGGTGAGCCTCTGCCTGCAGCTGATTCAAGTCAGTAATCAAGCTGCAGGCAGAGCTGAGGTGTCTGAGGGAGAAAGTGAGGGCAATCAGACAGGTGTGAGAGTGAGAGAGAAGAGGGAGAATGAAAGAAAACTCAGCTGAAGACAGACACAGACAGGGGCAGGAGCGGGGATCATGACACAAGGTACATTATCTGGAACACACAAATTCATTATTTTTAAAATCCAAAATTATGAAAGCTTATGATATTGTGGAATTTCAAACTGCACAATTTATATTCAAAGCGAGAAAAAAACTATTACCATCTCAACTGCAGAACAAATTTCAGGAACGTATTGGTGGTTATACATTAAGAGAAGAATTAAATTACAGGGTACCAAAACACAGAACAACGATGAAAAGTTTCAGTCCTACAATAAATGGAGTACAGCTCTGGAACAGCCTTGGGGTCGACCTGAAACATTTAAATACAAATACAAGCAAAAAGTCTTTGGAAGGTACAATGAAGATTAACTTAATGATCACTAGGGGTGCACAGTAGTGTTGATTGCAAATGATTGAGTTATATTGTTGAAGTTAATTGTTTTTGCTTAGTAAAGTTGTTGGCGGGGAATTGAATTTAATTGAATTTTCTTGAATAGTCATTGAATGACTTAAAAAGGGTGAAAGAATTTAGGGGTGGGATTAAATAAGTTTCAGCTTCTTCCCACTCCCTTTCAAACATGTTGAAGTTTTTTGTTTTGTTTTGTTTTGTTGTCGTTTGTTTTTTCTTTGTTCTCCTTGTATCAGAACTATATTGGACTATTTGTTGTATTCATTGTTTTGTTTTTTTTTGAATGTCATACATGTTCGAAATAAATGAAAATGAAATTAAATTAAATGAAAGGTGATGGAGATGGGTGATCCCTTTTTCTGCCCATGAGCTGAGATTGAGAGGTATTTTATTGTTTACAAAGTCTGGGTTGTGCCAGATTGGGGATAGTATGCTGGGTTGAAGCTGGGAGCCAGTGATTTCCAGGAATTTCCACCAAGTGGATAAGGTGGAGGCAATCAAAGAATTCTTGAAGCAAAGATGGTGTTTAAAGTTAGAGGTGATAAAAGGAAGGTCAGAGAGTTTGATTTGGTTACAGTCTAACTGTTCTAGTTCCAGCCAGGAGTTGTATTCTTCATGTGGATGTATCCATTTGGTGAGATATTGTAGTTGGTTGGCTAAGTAGTAATGCATGATGTTGGGGGCTTCCAGACCACCTTCAGATTTACTTTTCTGGAGAGTAGTCAGGCTGATTTTAGCTTTTTTGTTCTTTGACTAGAACTTACCAATAGCAGAATCTAATGATTGGAACCATTTTGATGTGGGTTTAAATGGGATCATGGAAAAAAGATTGATTTGAGGTAGTATTTTCATTTTGACAGTAGCTATTCGTCCCAAAAGGGAGATGGGAAGGTTATTCCAACGCCTCAGATCACCACAGAATTTCTCTAAAAGCGGAGTGAAGTTCAGGTGGACTAGTTCAGAGAGTTTTGAGGAAATATTTATACCCAAATATCTAATGTTACCAGTGGGAAAGGAATAATCCAGGTTTTGGACTGCAGGATTCCATGAATTCTCTGTTAACGGAAGTATGATTGATTTCGACCAGTTGATCAAGTAGTCTGAAAGATGTGAGAAAGTTGTGATGAGGTTGAATATTTCCTTTAGTGATGTTTTGGGTTCTTGCAGATAAAGTAAAATGTCGTCCGCATATAGATTCATTTTGTGTTCAGATGCATGAGAGCAGATACCTTTGATATCGGTGTTTTGACGTACTGCTGTTGCCAACGGTTCATTAAATATCGCAAATAAGGTGGGGTGTTTGGGGATGGGCTTTGGGTAGTGGGTGGGTCCCCATGCCCCCTGCCCTCTGGGCTTTTCCTTGGCGCCCTGGGGGTGTCGGTTGCTGCCTCCTCTTGGTCTCTGGGTCCGCGTGCTTGTCTGTGGCCCGGGTGGTCTTCTGGGTGATGCCTCACGGGGGCTCCCCCGGCCCAGGGTGTGGGGGCACTTGGCCGGCCTGGCGCTCTGGCCTTCTGTGTCCATCACACATGCATGTTCACTCTTCAGACTTTGCACTAAACTCTTGCCCTCTATACATTCTTCCCTTACTCCTGTCCTCTGGTGTCCTAACCCTGTATACTGTCTGGACTTCTACAATTCTGGTGTCCAACACGTTTCTGTGTTGATTATTTGTTTTTTCGGTTTTGTTACGACCAGCTCGCTAGGGGAAAGGAAGTAACATAAAAACCTAGTTGTTATGAGGTAAATTGAAGTTATTTATTAACAAAAGTAAGGATTTAGCGATCAAAACAAAAGTGAGGCAGCAAAGGACTAAATGAGTGCTGAAAAACAAGGACAAAAAGAGATTCTAACCTAGAGTTATTAACTTATCTAAGTTTTTTTTTTTAAATAAAACAGAACCTAATTAAACTAATCAAGGGAATTTACCGAGTGTGCAATGATTGAAACTAGTGCCTCACAAGTTCACAGAAGTTCACAGAATTTCACAGAGTTTCACAGAATTTCACAGAATTACAAGTAACATGAGGCACGCGAGCAGGGCTGGCTACAGCTTGCTGCCTGGCTGTCGTCTGCTGGCTCCTTAAATACTCCTGGTGGCTCCGTCTGATTGGTGGACCAGCAGTCGTTGCTCCTACACCAATCCGTCTGGTTGATCACAGGTGGAGGGAATCAGGACAACCTGAGTACAAACTCACACGCACACAAACACTCTCACACTCACACACTGAAGGGGAGGGAGATCAAATGCTCCTGATAGGGCAGCGGCCGTAACACCCCTCCCCTTAAGATACAAACCCACAGGTTTGTTACAGAGACAGAATTCGCAAGAAAATCATCAATACGATCTGGATAGCGCATCGGCAACCATATTCTCTGACCCCTTTTTATGTCGGATCTCTAGATGGTAGTCCTGCATGATCAGTGCCCACCGCATGAGTCTCTGATTGTGGTTATACATGCGACCCAAAAAGACGAGTGGGTTGTGGTCAATGAAGACCACCACTGGCAGAGGACTGGAACCAACGTACACTTCAATGTGTTGGAGTGACCATAACAAAGCAAGTGTTTCTTTCTCTGTGGTTGAGTATTTAACCTGGTGTTTGTTAAACTTGCGGGAGAAATAACACGCGGGATGATCCACTCCATCACTTCTTCTTCTTCTTGCAATAGGACAGCCCCGGCTCCTACTGCAGAGGCATCCACCTCTAGTTTAAACGGACATGAGAAATCAGGAGCTGCTAGGACGGGGGCGTGGCTAAGGAGGGACTTAGCACTATCGAAGGCATGCTGACAGGTCGGGGACCAATCAAAGTCAACTTTGGGACTCATGAGCGAAGTCAAAGGCTGAACTACTGTGGAGAAATTGTGACAGAAGCTCCTATAATATCCAGCCATGCCGAGAAAACGGCAGAGCGCTTTGTGTGTGCTCGAGTACGGAAAGTCAACTATGGCCGATACTTTGGCAGTAAGAGGCCTGACTTGGCCCTGGCCCACCTGTCTCCCCAGATAGGTGACAGTGGCTTTGCCGAAGTCACACTTCGCTAGGTTCAATGTCAGAGAGGCACGCGCCAGACGAGTGAACACCTGCTCAAGGATGTGGAGATGCTCCTCCCAGGTCATGGTGTACACAATTAGGTCATCTAAATAAGCGTTACAGTTAGGCAGCCCAGACAAAAGTGTTAACTAGCCACTTAAAGGTAGGCGTTACACATTCTGAAAGCCATAACTGTGTACTGCAAGAAGCAGTCAGGAGTGACGAACGCTGAAATTTCCGACGGGCGCTCAGTTAACGGGACTTGCCAGTACCCTTTCAGTAAATCTAATTTGCTCACATATTTAGCAGAGCCAAGAGTGTCGACACAATCTTCCATTCTAGGAAGAGGATACGAATCTTTAACTGTTACAGAATTTACTTTTCTAAGATCTGTGATAAAACGAAGAGAACCATCCGATTTGGCCTCTAACAGACACGGAGAACTCCAGGAGCTGGAGCTTGGCACAGCTAGACCGTGTTCTAATAGGTAGTCCTCCACAATCATTCAATAAACCAGTCACAGCTTTCTAAATGACCCGCGAAGTTTAACACTAGGAAAAGATATGAAGCAGACACAGAGATGCCGGTGTGAGAGAGAGACGGAGAAGTGAGCGTTAGGAGAGCCCTAGGAGCAACTTACCGAAGCCGCCGATCGCGTGTATAAGTCCGCGTTTGAAAAGACATTCGGTTGCCTCTCGTCGTTGATGGTTAGCAGTGGATTGTTCCTTTGGATTTGCCAGCATGGAGTAAAGCCGACGCTGCAGTCCTGAATCCTGACCACTGACTAACAAACCGACTGACCCTGGTATTGTGAGTACCGGTAAAACACTGCAAATATCTGCACTGCATTGTTGTGTTGCGCTAAGACGCTATTCAACCGGCTTACGGTTGATTTCCTGGTTTATGTGTACACAAAGATCCGAGGTAAAACCTGGAATGGACTACTTTTTGTTGCTTTGTGTTGATTGATTTGGGACTGGATTGTGCTGAACTATGGGGGGAAACCGGGGCGGACTTTTGCATTGAATGGATTGAACTCCACCGCACCGATCACACACGCACATTTGCACTGTCACTGTGATTACTGATTGTTTCTTTTGTAAATACACTGTTCCATGCCGAATTGACTGTGGTCTTGTTGTTTGTGAGCACTGCTGATTTATTCTATTAGTGATCGAACTAATCCTTATCTGGGTAACCATTTGTATGGTTTGACCGTATAACTTTTGGTTCTAGGTTTGTTTTTTATTTTGTCAGACTTGACTCTGACTGGCACCCCTCTTAATTAACTAGGTCAAACCCGCTACAACTGCTCACCGGCAGCGTCAGGCTGTTCGACGGAGCGCACACAGGCTCAGCGCCTTTAGGAAGCGGAGATGCAGGAGCTTCCTCCGTCACAGCTTCCGCATCTTTGTCTTCTGTAAAGGCAGACATGAGCACAGTGTCTGACAAGGAAAATTCATCCATTTTACGGGCTTGGGCATGAGTTATAGCACACGATGGGAACAATTTCGGGTCAGATTTACATACGTTACCCATCTTGGCGCACTGAGGGAAATTACTTTACCCTGGGCAATGTTGTTACCCATTAGCAGAACCACACCTTTGATGGGCAGAGCAGGACACACAGCAACAGGAAAAACTCCACTTATCAATTTGGATTTAATGTGCACATTGTGCACAGGCTGTGGGACATAACCCATCTCAATACCTTGTAGGGCAACACTATAACCACATGAGGACTCTTCAGAAAATGGCAACGCACTAGCCAGTATAACAGATTGAGAGCCACCGGTGTCTCTCAAAATGCGCACTGGACACTGATCAGCAGTCTTACCTGTCAGAGATACATAGCCATCAAAAATGAAAGGCTCAAAGCACGGATCTAGGCAAACGGAAGAAACAGGTTTAGATTTAAAACAGATCTCAGATTTTATCAGCACGAGGCCTTTAGGAGGCGACCCGTTACCATTCTTCTCTTTTCTTTTGAGAGAGGGGCAGTTCGCAATGAGATGTCCAGATCGGTGACAATAGTAACAGTCTCTCTCATCTCTTTTGTTAAACACTCTAGGTTGCACACTTTGCAGTGTTGGAGCACGAGGCTTCTCAGAGATAGATGGAAAACACAGATTTGTGCGTTAGCACATACTCATCAGCCAGTACAGAGGCAGCAGAGAGAGTTGAGACTTTCTGTTCATTTATGTAAACAATGCGCTCTGGCAGACATTTCTTAAATTCTTCAAGTAGAATTAATTCACGGAGTGAACTAGAATCAGTTGCTTTACAAGCATTGCACCATTTATCAAAGAGAGTTCCCTTTTCCCTAGCGAACTCAACATAAGTCTGTGCTGGGCCATTTCTTGTGGTTCCTGAACTTTTGTCTGTATGCTTCAGGAACCAGCTCATAAGCACGCAAAATTGACATTTTCACACAATCATAATTTAAGCTCTCCTCTAAAGGAAGAGCAGCGACAGCTTCTTGGGCTTTACCATGAATTTTGCACTGAAGCAGAAGTGGCCACACATCATAAGGCCACTCGAGTGCAGAGGCAATGCGTTCAAACGCAACAAAATAACTATCAACTTCAGTGTCTCTGAATGGACGAACCAATGAAATATGCTTACCGATATCAAAAGAATCACAAGTAGAGCTGGTGGAAGGAGGACACATACCTGCATTAGCAGATGTGCTCAGTGCAACAGTTTTTCTCTGCTGGGCTTCCAGCTCCAGCTGACGTAGACAGATGGCCTTGTCGGCCTCGATCTCCATTTTCCTTATTTCCAGCCTTAACTGGGCTTGCCGGCTCTCGGCCTTCTCCTGGGCCTCAATCTGGAGATGTGCCAGCCTAACTTTTAGTCTGGCCTCACCCAGAGAATCCGTGCTCACTGAGGGACGATCATAGCGAGGCAAGGTGAATGGAGTTTTGAGTTGTTCACTCACCTCACTAGTCTCCCTTTGTGCAGCGTAGTCAGCAGCTTTCCCCTCAGCTGCAGGCGTGTGACTGTCAGCCACCTCAGCCCCAGGTGCACCCACAGGTGAATCGGGAAGCACAGGAAAAACAATTAAACCCAATTCAACCAACTTACCTATGACTAATGATTTTAAATCTTTCTTTAGAATTGGTTTACAAAAAGAGACTTTGAAGTGGGCAGCTATCGCGACCAAATTATCCTTTCTACATTTGTTAATCTGATCGAGCGAAGGGTTTGCCAAGAAGCTTTCTAAGTCGAATGACGCCATTTTACTTACCCAAAATTACACACACTAACCCAATCTTACCTTTCGTTAAAAATAACTTTTAATTCCGGGTCTCCTTTAACGGATTAGATCACGGACGAGCCCCCATTTATGTTACGACCAGCTCGCTAGGGGAAAGGAAGTAACATAAAAACCCAGTTGTTATGAGGTAAATCAAAGTTTTTTTAATAACAAAAGTAAGGATTTAGCGATCAAAACAAAAGTGAGGCAGCAAAGGACTAAATGAGTGCTGAAAAACAAGGACAAAAAGAGATTCTAACCTAGAGTTATTAACTTATCTAAGTTTTAAAAAAAACAGAGAAATAAACTATTTAAGGGAATTTACCGAGTGTGCAATGATTGAAACTAGTGCCTCACAAGTTCAAAGCGTTTCACAGCGTTTCACAGAGTTTCACAGAGTTTCACAGAGTTACAAGTAACACGAGGCACGCGAGCAGGGCTGGCTACAGCTTGCTGCCTGTCTGCTAGCTCCTTAAATACTCCTGGTGGCTCCGTCTGATTGGTGGGCTGGCAGTTGTTGCTGCTACACCAATCCGTCTGGTCCATCACAGGTGGATGGAATCAGGAAAACCTGAGTACAAACTCACACGCACACAAACACTCTCACACTCACACACTGAAGGGGAGGGAGATCAAATGCTCCTGATAGGGCAGCGGCCGTAACAGGTTTTCAGATGTAGGATCATTTGTTGGGAATAACACAGAATTTTACAGCCCTCTTATAGGATTTAAATAGCACTGCCTGTCTGTAACCCTCCTGTTTGTCTTGTCTTGCCCTATCCTTCATTTGTTTCCCCTTCAGTTCACTGAGGTGCAGCACGCCCCATCTGGCTCATGATAGGAAAATTCAATAAAGAATGACAGCTTAGTTTCCGGGGGGACGGTGATGGTCAAGCACACGCAGTGAAAAAAAAAGAAACAAAGTAGCACGAATCTCACCATCAACGAAAGCAAAGCCGCTTCATTGCCAACTCTATAATATTTTGTGAAGTGAACCCACCGTCAGATTTCTGACATCTGCACAGTTTGTAGAATTGATGTTATCTTCCACTTGATACATAATGCCTGTGACCTCATGAAGTAGTTTTGACAGTTATTTCACACTTGTCAGATTCGTATTCATTCTGAAGAAAGCGTAGTTCCGTAAACTGCAATCCGTATTTGTAATTTAGTTAAGTTGTAACTTTATGAGTTGCATTCTCACAGATAATTTATACACTGCATAATTTACATTTATCTTATTTGAACAGCATCTGACAGCAAAACATGTTAGAAAACATTGATTTTCAAAAAGTGCACTTTTGCTTTTTGTCATGCTCTAAAACAACGTTTTGCGGGCTGAAAATGCCACTTCTGCCAATAGCGGAGGATATGTTTCATGAGATAAGGCAGCCCTGCTACTGTTTTTTGTCAGAATATTATTCATTTTCATGACATGCTTGTTTTCCTGCATACAAATGTTCCACAACAATTCTACACGTTACTATTTTGAGTGAACACCATAGCCCAATTTCTCTGTTGGTTTTTATAAAAAGAAATATTCAGAGAACAACATGGAAGCTAAATTCAAATATTCTCAATGACCCGAAAATCGTGGAAAAATTAGAAGAAGACATTAAAGACTATCTAGAATTGAATGATGATGGGGAAATATCACCATTAATTCTAAGGGATGCACTGAAAGCTGTAATGAGAGGAAATATTATTTCTATCACTATAACAAAGAAGCTTAAAAGGCAAGAAATAGCAGATCTGCAGGTGAGATTAAAACAACTACAACTGGCCGACAGTAATAAACCAACCACCAATCTGAGACTGGAAATAGAAAGTCTACAGAGTGAAATAGATGACGTTTATATACAAGAAACCCAGAAAAGACTTATTTTCCTTAAACAAACAAACTATGATGTAGGTAGCAAATCAGCTAAATTTCTGGCAGGAAGCAACAACAGGAAAACACAGCTTTTAAAATAAAGAATGCCAAAACAAAATTAATGGAAAATAAAACAAAACAAAAAAAAATACAAGAGAGCTTTAAAACATTTTACCTGGAACTATATTCTCAACATCAGGCCTCCAATCAGACTCAGACTGACACTTTCTTCAGTATGTTAGAGCAACCTACTCTCACAGTCACACAAAATAAGAAACTAACACAACCAGTTACTTTGCGAAAATTGAATGCAGCTGTCTCCAGACTAAAGAAGGGGAAATCACTGGGCTCAGATGGGTTCACTGCAGAGTGGTATAAGCTAGGACGACCAAATGTCCTGTTTTCCCAGGTCATGTCCTGTTTTCATGACCAGTCCTCGTCATCCTGGTTTTTTATGAAGTGATGAAAGTGTCCTGGTTTTCATTGTTTTGTAGAAGGATGAAGAAGAAAACTAAAGATATAGATATTTTTTGTTAGTTTTTGTAAGTTTGTGAGAGCTATTTTTGTTAAAATTGGATTGCTAATATAGCAGAGGTATTTATTCATTTATTTTTCTAATACAAAAGAGACATTATTTTTTCCATTATTTCATTTGTTATTTTTGAAACTTGTCATAAAACATGTTGAGTAACCTCTGAGAAGCCTATCTGAATTTGTGTCCTCGGTTATAGATAGGATTTGGCAATATAACAATTTTCTATCCATACAGAGGAGGCATACTTTAGATGTATTGAAATAATAAGGCATCTTTGAGTAAACTTCAAGCATCATTTGAGTATCTCATTGCTGGGCTGAGTGTCCTCGTTTTCATTATATCAAAATATGGTAACCCTAGCATGAGTGTCTAAAATCACAACTGTCCCCGCTACTACTTAACACGTTCAACCGGATCCTGCAGCAGGTTCCCCCCTGCTGCAGGATCCTCACACCACTCTCACCTCTTGGAGCGAGGCCATTATATCAGTTATCTCTTTGGAAGATAAAGATAAACAAGAATGTGGCAACTATCATCCTGTCCGTGTCCAAAATTTAGATTCCGAATTGTTTACGGCAGTCTTAGCTTGTAGATTGGAACAATTTTTACCTGATCTCATTGTAAAAGTCAACTTGGAAAAGAAGAACAATAAAAGATCAATATTGAAAAGATCTTAAATTTAAATTTATTTCTTCACAATAAATTAATTTGTTATGAAAGCAGTTGTCTGTGCATAAGTTAGACATGATATTAAATTTCTCTGCTGTAATTTAGCTATGTTTACTGCTTAATATTGTACTGTTTAAGTTGTTTTCAGACATCTTTTTTCCTTCAATAAATAAAATCATCATTTAAAAAAACTGCATTTTGTGCTTTTTTGGGTTGTTTTTGTCTCACATTAAAATTAATTTGATGGTTTGAAACATTTAAGTGGGATAAATATGCAAAAATTTAAGATATATCTAGTGGGGGGGGCCGCCCTGATAGCCTAATGGTTATGTCGCGTGACCCAAGTGCAGAGGCGCAGCGGCTGTCCCGGGCTCGACCCCGACCTCGGGCGTTTACCGCATGTCCTTCCCCACTCTCTCCCGTTTCCGACTCCATCCACTGTCCTATCTAATAAAGGCACAAAAGGCCAAAAACAAATCTTTGAAAAAAAGATATATCTAGTGGGGCAAATACTTTTGCACCGCACTGTAAGCAACAAAACCAAGGTATGCAAGGTAGTGAAAATGAGTCTGCTACTTTAGCTGTACTAACCTTACAAAAATCCATGCAGAAACAGGGACTGTCTTTTGACTGGGGAGCTACAAGGCAATGAGGCCTCCAGAGCTTAGCTGTTATCCAAGAGATATTTTATTTGTTTTATTAGCTCAAGTTCACCTTGTAGTTTTATAAGTGCTGCATTACAAACATTAATATTATGCTTCGATACATAAGTACATGAAGGAATAATGGCAAAATGGTTTGGATTGGCCCAAATTAGAGCCTTGGTATTTGCTTTCTGTTGAGACAGGTGGGAGAGGCATATGGACAAGCACTTCCAAGTTCATTAATCTGACGCACTGTCAGCCTGCATCATAATTCAAGCCCATCTTCAACAGTACTATCCTTTAGAGCTGGAGAGATGACTGATGTCAAAGAAGAAATGTCATTTGGTGGAAAGATGGTCCAATATGCCATGTGCATTGCATGTGCTAATCTATTAAGTCCCTGCCTCTTTCTCTGCCACCTATTATTTTTATTATCATCATTTATTATTACTAGTACTACTAATGCTACTACTAATAATAATAAAGAGCAAAGACAACAATAGTGTAAAGAGTGGATTCATAATGCCAGTCTCATTTCTCTACTGGAAAGGCCTTTGGATCAACAGCTGTTGTTTTGCTATTATGAATTTAACATGTTTAAAGGATAAGGTTAAGACCATTCAGAAAATACAAATTAACCTAGAAATGAACAATATTATCTGACTAGTTTAGAAAAGTATACATGGGAAATCCAAACACATCCAAAGATTCCCTCTGTGCAAGGATATTAGAGACAGCGGAGAGGAAAAACTCCTTTTTAACAGGAAAAGTCTCAATCAGAACCAGGCTACTTTCACACTGTGCCACACACCTGGGTCACTGAGGTAAACCAGTTGTATAAAAATGCACAGAATTAAAATTAAGAGATTCACATTCAAATATTTATTACAATTTTGTTGAGCATTTTAAATTCAAATATAAATCATTTAGATTCAGTTTCTAGTGACACATAATTCTGTCCATAGATATGTAACTAAGAGTCGGCATCACCAGGGCAGCTTCAGGGACAACTGAAAGCAAGGAAAAAATCTCCAGTTTTTGAATTTGCATTGAAACTAATAGTTTTGATTCAAATAGTGAGATCCAAATCTAGTGGAAGATTTGGATCTCAACAGTGTATAAAGAAATGAAACAGCATAATCCAACAAAGAGCGAAGCATTCACACTGCTGAGCATAGCCTGATTTGCATTTGGTCTATCCGGGCTTCCGTGGTGTTGTATGGTTTTCACCCGGAAAAAGTTCTTTGTCTATGTGACGTCAGTCGGTGCCCTAAAAATGGCGGAGTCGGAGGAGGAGGTGGACGTCTTGGTCCAAAGAGTTGTCAAAGACATCACCAACGCATTCAAGAGGAACCCCAACATGTGAGTACGGTTGACTCTGAATATAGCAGAGAGCCTGCAGCTTCACTTCTCACCTCCAGCGGAACCGACGACAAGCAACACCTCTAAGCAGATTTTCGGCTTGGGCTGGGACTATTACCTGGAAATCAGATCGTCCAGAGAAAGTTTATGGCTTAGCCAGCTAGCTTAGCTGTTTGTTTTGTTAAATTTCTAGAAGTAAGGTTTCAACGTGACATTCCCGAGAATACTGTTTCTTTGGTAAATGACCAATATATATATATAGTAAAATGGCCTGTTATTTCATTCACTTAGCTCGCTAATATTTTGACATGGTATCTAAGACAGCTGTCAAAACCACACATTCTGCACGGACCGGTAACGTTAGCGCTGTAGTTGTGGGATTCATGTGTTTTTGTCATACATAAGTACGTTTCCGTTCGAACTCTTGGTAGCTATTATTACGCAAGGCTCCCGTGTTATAAGGTACACAGGCTGTCAGACTGAGCCCTGTGCTCACTCATTAGCTTTTCAACTGCATGAGTGTAAATTCTAACTTCAGCAGAACTTCAAGCTGTAGATGTTAATCTGTGGAGAGCATGTCCAAAAATACAGTAGCTGAACCCTTTCAACATTGGCTTTTCATCAGTCTGTTAAAGTAATGACTTTCTATCATTTAGACATTTGTCACTTTTATGCTAATGTTCCTGACAGCTTAATGGACAGAACATCAAGTAACAATAATGCACAACAACACACAAATAAACAAAAGATCAAATAAAAATAATACATAAATAATCATGGCTTAATCAATGACATCAACGTTGTAAAGAGTTGCATCTTTTTAAAAAAAATTTTAATTGCAGTTCAAATGTTTTTCTTCAGTATCATCGCATAATTGTTGCATCACGATGCCAGTTGTTTTTGGCTCCAGTCATTGCTCAGCTGTAGTCGGCGCTAGAATTTTAGACAATGACGGTGGCAGCAGAGTCCAACTCGATTAAATGCAGGGTTTCCCCAGTGCTTATAGGCCTGGCGGGCCGCCAGGCTTTCCTTTCCCCCCGCCAGGCTAAGCGTCACTTGTTTATTTATTTTAAATAGGCTTTTAATGCACCAAAACAGTGATACCAAAGACGGTACACAGAACTCAGTTTTTCTAGACAATTAATTTCCTGCAAAAGAGAGAAAGTAGCCATTTTGTTGAAGTTCATTTTATGTTGACAAGCTGTATGTCATTTCACAATGCAGCACAGTATGACGTAGACAAAAAGATTTGCTTATGAAAGTGTAAAACTGTACAGTTAAACTGGAAACTCCAACACAAGAAAAACAGACAAATAAAGAGGGCTCATTTTTTAGATCAGAGTTGCAATTCCAAAAAGAATTCCAAATTTATTTTAAAACCCCTTAACACTCTGAACATTTTAGTCTGTATTATATCCCTTTAGCCCAAGCAGTGGCTGGTTGTTTTTTGCTCTTGTCACATTTTACTGACTGTGGGTTCATTTACAACTGCAATGTAAAGTACTGCACCTCTTTGAAAGAAGCACAACTATGGCCAGCAGTGGAGAGAACATAAAAATCTCTTTGGTGCAGTATGACAAACATATAATGCCGTAAATCATTAAATAAACAGTAATCTTTTTTGATTATTCATTTAAAAGTTAAAGTTGAAAAAACTGGAATCAACATATACAATATTTTTCCAAGTATTTTTCTGCTGTTACCAACACTGGAAAAATTATTTTGATACATACTGTAGATTTTTTTTGCTACTAACTTTTTAAAATTCAAATAGTCTCTGTGTAAACACGGCTTGCAGTTTAGTCAAGAAGTCCCAGAATTTTTGTCACATGATGGTTGGTTGCAGATGAGTCAGACATGGTGTCTAGGTTGCACAGAGTGGCATCATTTTTTTGTATTTTTACAGAATTTGGTTAGGGCAAATTATTTTAGTTTGGCAAATTCATGAATGAGATGTAAAACAAAGTGATTTTAAATAAATATCCTGATTGTTAGCTTAGATTAGGTCTTTTTCCTAATTCAACAAAGCAAAAAAATCAGCTATAATTATCATCTCCCTTACTGACTGTCACATGGACACTTAATGTATGCTCAGACAACAAAGGCCTACAAAAGCTTCAGAGGAAATACCGGGCTGTGTCTGAGTGTCTGAGGCTATTAGAAGATCATTGGTGACCTTCACCAGTGCTGTCTCTGTACTATGATGGATTTTAAATCCTGACTGAAACTCTTCAGACAAACCATTTCTATGCATATAATCACATGGCATCGGTTATTATAACAATGCTTCTTGTTCTGTCCCTATTAAATAAACGTATATATATAATTGGCTTGCAGCAATTTTTTCAATGGGATTTCAGTTGACTTTCGAAAATCTCACTAGATGGTAAAGACTAATGGAGAAGGGAAATCTAGAGTTGTGGGGCAGCTATGGAGAAAGACCCTGTCCTCCTTGCACTTAGTCCTGGATCTCAGAAGAGACTGAAGTCTTTGGTCAGAGTATTTCTGTGATGAGGAGACTGGAGTTCTGTAACATAAAATGAGGTAAAACCTTTTCACACTTGGTTGAGTAAGATCCAGATTTAAAATTCAATACTGTAGTTTAATGTTATATTGTTTCCCCATTCTTTTGTCTCGTTGAGATTGTTGCTGCAGTCGCCAAACTACTCTGAGACAGAATAAAGAAATTGAGTTTTGCTAAGACATAGAATTGCATGAAGGCAGGATGATATGAAGGCATGGCTGGCTTTCTCTGGTTGATTTGGTGGTTACATTACAATGGTGAATGTAGTAGGACTCCATGGGTTTTTGCATTTGATTTACCAAAAGGGAGCAGTGTGTTCATTAAATTCTATTTAAATTCTGTTACACAAATAAGGAAAATTTCTTGCTGTTCATGATTTTATGTCTTAAACATAGCTGTTGAAGTGAGTGTGTTTGTTGTTGTTGTTATTCCTGTCTAGGAGGAGGTAGATCTGTGCATATTTTTAAGGAGTTTGTCTACTAGACAGAAACATGTGGTGAATTGTTTGTTTTAGCCCACACAGGCTATAACTAGCTATTACAGTAAAGCAGTTCTGAGTGACACCCATGCAACTAAAACAGCAATCATCTACTTTGTAACAGAAAACTGGAAAACATTTCACCGATTTTGTTTTTGCGCTTGTGGAAGTACAGTGTTGTGAAAGAAGATGCAAGTGTCATAGAAGTATAACCTGCACAGAAAAACACCTCTAAGCCTTCTGCTGGGAAAGAGTCACCATATTTAACTGGCAGTTTTTATCAGATTTGACTGGGCATTCTAGACACGCAATTTGTATGCCCCGCTGATCACTTACGTTGCAGTTAGGGACAGATAGGTGTTTGTTATGAATCAGAGCGTAGTTGTAGACAATGTACAGGTATATTGAATCATAACTTGCTTATGAAAACTGTTTGATTAGAATCAAAAATTTTGTTTTAAAAAGTTGCCAGCTGGATATGGAATTAAAGGGTATAACTGTTGGGAGTAGGGAACACAAACTGGCCTTTTTGCGGATGACGTGGTGATATATTTAACGACACTTTCTTCTTGTGAATGTTAAAAATTATAGAAAAATTCAATTACTATGTGGGATATAAATTAAATCTTGCAGAAACTCAAATTCTCACTTTTAATCACACCCCTCAGTAGAAATCAAGCATAAATGCGGTGTCAAATGGGACTCAAAATAAATGAAATGCTTACGGGGTGTATATAACCAAAAATATCTCAAATTTGTACTAGGCCATTTACAACTATATCAATCAAAATATAGGAAAGGACATAGAAAGAAGGTCCACATACCCAGTGGATTTCAGCAGCAAGATGAATACAGTGAAAATGAACCTTTTGCCAAGGTTACTATATTTATTTCAGTCCCTGCCAATAGAAATTCCACCAGAACAGTTTATAGAATGGGATAAATTAGTATCTAGGTTTATTTGGGGGAGGGAAGAGAGCCAAAATCAAATATACTACGCTCCAATCGGCAAAGAATAAAAGTGGAATTGCACTTCCAGATTTTAAGACATACATCTACACAGCCCAGCAATGACCACTAGTTAATTGGTATGATGAAAATTATATAGCAAGATGGAAAGATGTTGAGACATGTATCCCTGGCTACCACATCCAAACGCTCCTGGGAGAAAAAACAATCTCTAGATATATCAGGAATTTGATTGATCCAATAGCAATATTTAATATTTATAGCTCATACACTAAATTGCAGCTTTTCTGATTTGATACTTGTATGTTTTCAAGTCACAGATTTGCTCTGAAATAGATTTATTGTTCAACCCTAAGACAGAGCCATTTCTAATGGCTCTGAGCTCTCTCATAAGAGGTCAAAATATTCCTGAGAATACGAATATACCACAAGGAAAGCCACATGATGTGTTTTCAGAATGATTTTTCTATGTCCATCCATCCATCCATCCATTATCTATACACCGCTTATTCCTCTGTAGGGTCACGGGGGGGCTGGAGCCTATCCCAGCGGACTCGGGCGAAGGCAGGGGACACCCTGAACAGGTCGCCAGCCCATCACAGGGCTACATATAGAGACAAACAAGCACACTCTCATTCACACCTATGGACAATTTAGAATAATCAATTAACCTCAGCATGTTTTTGGACTGTGGGAGGAAGCCGGAGTACCCGGTGAGAACCCACGCATGCACAGGGAGAACATGCAAACTCCACGCAGAAAGATCCCGGGCGTCCTAACCGGGATGCGAACCACGGATCTTCTAGCTGTGAGGCAACGCTGCTAACCACCGAGCCACTGTGCAGCCCTTTCCTATGTCCATATAAAGCAAATTAAATCCACTCTCAGCTGTCATTTTTGCTGTCTGTTCCCGTAGTGATGAGATTGGTGTGATTCCATGTCCAGAGGCCCGCTGCAACCGCAGTCCCATTGTGTTGGTGGAAAACAAGCTGGGTGTTGAGAGCTGGTGTGTCAAGTTTCTGCTGCCATATGTCCACAACAAGTTGCTGCTCTACCGCCAACGCAAACAGTGGTTAGACAGGGAAGGTAACTCAATATCTACATCAGTGAAATCATTTCATTAAATTAGTCTTTATTTTAATTTTGACCCTTGTGATAATTTTGTCTTTGACAAACCCCGGGCCAGAACAAATTTGTACAATTATTTTAACCCACAACCAAGTCCCAAAGAAGATGCAGACTGTATTAATATTACTGCAGTTTGTCCAAGTTTATTCTGGTTTGATAATGTTTCCCGCAGCTGGTGCACAGTATGGTGCTTGTTACACACAGAAGCCTCAGGTCCCTGAAGGATCTGGATTTTAGCAATGTTTTATGCGCCCTACTGCCTGCACTTCTGTTTCATTGTTTCCAGAATGACAGATTTGAGGCCAGAAAGTCCTGCCAAGATGAAATTCAATTATATTGAAGTTTCATTATTTTGTCTTTATTTAATTGAAGTTTTATACATTTTTAGTCACAAGTGAATCTGTATCCTTGAATGATTAAAATTATCAGTCTAACTGGCAACCACCAATCTTACCAATCCCCCCCACCACCACCACCACCACCACACACACACACACACACACACACACACACACACACACACACAAACAAACAAACAACGAAAAAATCAGAAAAGCTAACTGTTTGTGTTTGTGTTTCTCTCAGCTTTAGTGGATGTCACTGGCACTCTGTTGCTGCTCAACCCAGACTTTACCACTGCATGGAATGTCAGGTACAGGCAAGCTACACATAGCAACAGAAATTAGAAAAGTAAAAGAAAACAACATATTCATACAAAATAAGACAAAATACTCAACTGAACATAGTGAGACTGGTACTTTGACTGCTTGCTGTAAAACCTCTATGGATATGCGTATGATCACTGCTTAACAAGTAACAGTGGCCAAAGCATGCTATGCTCACTTTAGCCTGTAGTCTGCTGTTGAGAGCTTTTGTATAGAACGACTCATTGTTGTTGCAGAAAGGAATTGTTGCAGTGTGGAGTTCTTAACCCAGAGAAGGACCTCTACTTGGGCCAGCTGGCCCTCACCAAATTCCCCAAGAGCCCAGAGACATGGATACACAGGTAAAAGGGAACTGAACAGCACTTTGTTCTTCTATAAACACTGTCACTTTCACTATTTCACTCTGACTATAATGTTGTAACCAATTTATATATAGTGTACAACAGAAGTCAGCACACCCCTTTGGGATGCAACAAAGGACTTTTTGCTCGTCGATTAATCTGTCAGTTATTGAAACGAATCATCAACTGTGCGGCTTTTGTTTTTGACTGAATGTGAAACTGAATATTGTTACTAAATGGCTCTTCTTTAGTTTTTACATAGCTTGAATTTATTTTAGGCATGTGCTGACTAACAGTACAGACAGTAATGATGCTGGTTGTGCAGTTTTGTAATACTTGTATATGTGTGTTTATGTGAATTGCTGTTACAGTGCTACAGTTTTCCGATGCCCAACTTTACTAAATTTTGTTGAAAACTTGGTGGCTGGAACCTCACAAAAACATTCTCTCCTGCACACCCTGAATAGCAGGCACACTGAGAGAGCAGGTAAACGGACAAATCTGTTAAAAACATTCTGGATGTTTTGAAGGTCCACCACAGTGCCCTTCACCTCTGTAGCCACGTGTCTTTTCTAAATCTAGGCGTAGGCTTGCGACAGACTGATGGCATTAAGGTAGGCCTAGTAATAGCTGACTATGATTTATCGACCTTAAGCTGGGCTAAGGCTGTTGACTCAATAGAGCCAAGAATGTTGAATGTCAATGGTGAGCTTTACAACCATTGTATCTCTGTCAGGCCAAACTGCCTCACTGTAGCTGTTGTTTAAAAGACTTCCTACTCTATGCTTCAGCCTGGTGGGGGTCAACTTAAGCCTGGCAGACCGCCAGGATTGAAACACACTGTCGGTAGCCATGGTTATTATTTTTGCTTCATCAGTTTTCTTCAAGTTCCTCTAAGTGGTGATCAGCAATAAACTTGACCTGTAGGTCCTGAGACAGTTAGAAGGTGCTCCATGCTTTTATATTATCACATTAAATAGCGATACACTTCATTCAGGCAAAGCCTTCATGAAGAGCATTCCAATTCGGCACGATAAACACACAAGACGATGCCACGAAGTAATAAACAAATAAATTCAAACAGGTAAATTTTGTTAGCAACTAATTTGGCCATTGATTTTTATTTGTTGCACTCCTAATGTTAATTAGTTTGTAATAATTGTAACACCTCCTACTATTTGCATTATATTTATGCTGACAAGTAGAGTGTTTCATCTTATAAATAAAAAAAACCCTTTTGCGCCCTGGTAGTCAATGTGTCACAGCGCTTTGATTCCAGTGTTTCATGTAATATTACTCTCTCCCCCTGTTTTCTGTCTCACTATCATCTTGTGAGCCACTATTTTATTATATCCACTGTGATTGAAAAGTCACCGTGGTTACTGCTGCAACTGTGTTTTCACTGTTTTTTAGTTGGGCACATCTTCCTGTATCGTTGTCCATCTTCATAAAGACACAGAATCAGTTTGTCCTTTCCTCTGGCAGTTCTTTTCAATGTGGAACCATGAAGCAGCTAGACACAGCCCATAGGGCCAAAATGGAGAAGTTCTGGTCATACTATAACCATGTCCATTCAATCAGACTCATTTGAAAAAATCAGCTGTGTGTTTCAATAATCACAGGTTTGATTTAATTTTAAGTATAAGTGATACTGCAAAAGGGTACTTACTTATGCTTTTGATTATAAAAAGCAGTAGCTATACACTGTGTTTTTTAGGTTATCTAACCTACCAGACAATGTCTTCCTGCAGACGCTGGGTGCTGCAGCAGATCCTGGATCAGTTCCTTGCTGCGGGCCACAACAGCAATCAGGAGCAGCAGGGTGAAGCAGAGCAGCCTAATGCAGAAAGAAGCCAACAGCTCACTGACAGTCTGGCCAGGACTCTCCACCAAGAGATGAGGGTATGCTCTGATGCTGCCTGCCGCTATCCCAGCAACTACAATGCCTGGTCCCACCGCATCTGGGTGCTGCAGCACATGGCCAAAGGCAATGGCAAAGTAAGACTCTGCATGTACATAGTATCTATATATAGACAAGCAAGTGTTCCAGTGTACAGTTTGAGTTATAAAATCCAAGGAAAAATACTAACAACTCACAGGGAGGTCTCCTAGGTACATCTTCACAAGATGTCTTAAAGGCTGCCTTCATATAGCTGGTCAGATGGCTAGAAGTTTTTTTGCAAAAAAAAAAAAAAATCATCCATAATTTCACACTTTCAGGCCACCAGTCAATCTGGAAGTGTCATATGTTATATTTTGTTTACTGGTAGGATTCAGTTCAATTCAAAATGCTTGTTTCATCTTCTAGTACAATTTGAGATCAGCCAGTTTGTAAACACAAACAATTAATTTGCACACATAAAAAGGTTTGTAGGTACAGTTATATACACAAGGTAATGTGACCATTTCATGTACTGTGCCTGTTTACAACACACTTTTGCTTGTTTTCCTCCAAGGCAGTCTGCCATTATGTCTGTATTCATAAGAATGATTGGTTTACAGTCAGTCTTTTAGGCCTCATTCGGACAAACCCTCCTTTCCATTAATCTCACAGCATCTTAACGCTGTCACATAGTCTAATTAGCTCCAGACCTACATTCACGTATCATTTTCAGTTTTCAATGAGACACAAGTCTGAACTGCATGCAGTTGTATAAAGGACGTTATGTATAGTGAGTGACATGACAGTCTCAAGTGTCGCTGTAAAAGGGTTATGAAAAAAATAAATCTCCCTCTCACCTCTACTTGCTAGGGGTGTGTGTGTCTTCTCAAGCTCGGGTCCTCTATCAGAAAGCTGTAAGTTTGAGGTTTCTGCGCAGTATCTTAGCTGTTTCTAGTGCTACACTCATCTGGACAGAAAGCTTGTAGAGATTTTGTATCTGGAATCTGTATAAGCCGCTTTCCCAGTTTGTGGGTCTCAGCCCCTAGTGCTTCTATTGCTGGGACACTTTGGCCTTAACCTTTCACATCTCTTCCAGTTGTTCGTTCAGGCCCTAGTACTTCTAGATCTATATATGCTCTTCTGTCCTGATGTTAATATCAGCTGGGATTGCTACACTACAGCTGGCCCCTTCTGTTCCTTGTCAGCCACCACTAGGTTCGGTTAGGTTGGGTTGGTCAGCCAGCAAATGCTTGTCAGTCTGGAAGTCCTACAGGATCTTAGCGCTGTTGTTCTCAGCCACTTTTGGTGGTGTGATCCAAAAGGACCTGCGCAATTCTAGTCCATGCCCTGACAGATGTACCTGCACACTATGCCAGCCTGTTCTTGTCCTGCCATGATCAGAGCCTTTGTGCTGTCCCTTAGGCGGATGTTTTATTTTTTTGTTTTGGTTTTTAGCTGTTGGTACTTGGATAATTCCTGTAACTCTTAAATTTCTATGATGGAGATAATGGAATCATTGAAACACGTGTCTTTGTCACCAAAAACAGTCATGCATTTTGTTTTTTTCATAGATTGATTATGAGTCTTCTTGAAATAAGACAAAATCTGCTGGGTCAAAGGTATACATACAGTAATGCATTTTCACCTTAACTAGGCGTTTTTTCATCCACAAGCATCTGGCAAGTTTCTGGTTGTGTCTTTGATCACTTGTCTTGGCGGAATTGGTGCAGTAAAACTAAATTTGTTGGCTTTCTGACACAGACTTGTTTCTTTTGCACACTCTACAGATTCTTTATGGGGTTTAAGCCAGTCTAAAACCTAAACTCTAGCCTTACTTAGCCATTTCCTTACCGCTTTTGATGTGTGTTTGGAGTCACTGTCTTGTTGGAACACCCAGTTTTAGGTTTTCCTAAAGAATGTGGCGGTAACTCTCTTTCTCCATCCATCCATCCATCCATCCATCCATCCATCCATCCATCCATTATCTTCCGCTTATCCGGGGCCGGGTCGCGGAGGCAGCAGTCTAAGCAGAGAGGCCCAGACTTCCCTCGCCCCAGACACCTCCTCCAGTTCTTCTGGTGGGACCCCGAGGCGTTACCAGGCCAGCCAAAAGACACAGTCCCTCCAGCGTGTCCTAGGTCTACCCCAAGGCCTCCTCCCCGTGGGACATGCCCGGAACACCTCCCAAGGGAGGCGTCCCAAAGGCATACGGAACAGGTGTCCAAGCCACCTCAACTGACCCCTCTCAATGTGGAGAAGTAGCGGCTCTACTCCGAGCTCCTCCTTGGTGACCGAGCTCCTCACCCGACCTCGAAGGGTGCGCCCAGCCACCCTGCGGAGGAAAGTCATTTCAGCCGCTTGTATCCGGGACCTCTTTCTTTCGGTCTTGACCCAAAGCTCATGACCATAGGTGAGAGTAGGAACGTAGATTGACCAGTAAATTCAGAGCCTCGCCTTTTGGCTTAGCTCCTTCTTCACCACGACGGACTGGTACAGCGACCGCATGACTGCGGACGCTGTGCCGATCCGCCCGTCAATCTCACGCTCCATCCTCCCCTCACTCGTGAACAAGATCCCGAGATACTTAAACTCCTCCACTTGGGGTAGGATCTGTCCACCGACCTGGAAAGGGCAAGCCACCTTTTTCCGGTTGAGAACCATGGCCTCAGATTTGGAGTTGCTAATCCTCATCCCAGTCGCTTCACACTCGGCTGCAAACCGCCCCAGTGCACGCTGGAGGTCCAGGTTCGATGAAGCCAACAGGACCACATCATCCGCAAAAAGCAGAGATGAGATCCCGCGGTCCCCAAACCGGACCCCTTCCGGCCCCTGGCTGTGCCTAGAAATTCTGTCCATAAAAATTATGAACAGAACCGGTGACAAAGGGCAGCCCTGCTGGAGTCCAACGCGCACCGGGAACAGGTCTGACTTACTGCTGGAAATGCGAACCAGACTCCTGCTCCGGTCGTACAGGGACCGAACTGCCCTTAGCAAAGGGCCCCGGACCCCATACTCCTGGAGCACCCTCCACAGGACGCCACGAGGTACACGGTCGAATGCCTTCTCCAAATCCACAAAGCACATGTGGACTGGTTGGGCAAACTCCCATGAACCCTCAAGCACCCGATGGAGAGTGTAGAGCTGGTCCAGTGTTCCATGACCGGGACGAAAACCGTATTGTTCCTCCTGGATCCGAGGTTCGACTATCAGCTGGATCCTCCTCTCCAGTACCCTGGAATAGACTTTCCCAGGGAGGCTGAGGATTGTGATCCCTCTGTAGTTGGAGCACACCCTCCGGTCCCCCTTCTTGAAAAGAGGGACCACCACCCCGGTCTGCCAGTCCAGAGGCACTGTCCCCAACTGCCACGCGTTGTTACAGAGACATGTCAGCCATGACAGTCCCTGCACATCCAGAGACTTGAGGTACAAAGGGCGAATCTCATCCACCCCCGGAGCCCTGCCACCGAGAAGGTTGTCAACCACCTCGGTGACTTCAGCCCGGGTGATGGGCGAGTCCGCCTCTGAACACTCAGCCTCTGCCTCCTCAATGGAAGACATGACGGCGGGATTGAGGAGATCCTCGAAGTATTCTTTCCACCGCCCGACGACATCCCCAGTTGAAGTCAACAGCTCCCCACCTCCACTGTAAACGGTGTTGGTGAAGCACTGCTTCCCCCTCCTGAGGCGCCGGACGGTTTGCCAGAATTTCCTCGGGGCCGACCGATAGTCTTTCTCCATGGCCTCCCCGAACTCCTCCCAGACCCGAGTTTTTGCCTCCACAATGGCCCGGGCTGTGGCACGCCTGGCCTGCCGGTACCCGTCAGCTGTCTCAGGAGTCCTATGAGCTAACAACGCCCGATAGGACTCCTTCTTCAGCTTGACGGCATCCCTTACTTCCGGTGTCCACCACCGGGTTCGGGGGTTGCCACCACGACAGGCACCAGAGACCCTGCGACCACAGCTCCGAGCAGCAGCTTCGACAATGGAAGTGGAGAACATGGTCCACTCGGACTCAATGTCTCCAGCGTCCCCCGGGATCTGAGAGAAGCTCTCCCGGAGGTGGGAGTTGAAGACCGCACTGACAGAGGGCTCCGTCAGACGTTCCCAACAGACCCTCACAACACATTTGGGCCTGCCGAGTCTGTCCAGCTTCCTCCCTTGCCAGCGCATCCAGCTCACCACCACCGGGGTGAACTCCAACACGTGGCGGCTGAGCTGTGGAGACGTGAGCAAGCCCACGCCAGCCCGCCGCCTCTCACCATGGGCAACTCCAGAAAAATGGAGAGTCCAGCCCTTTTCGAGGAACTGGGTTCCAGAGCCCAAGCTGTGCGTGGAGGCGAGCCCGACTATATCTAGATGGTATATCTCAACCTCCCGCACAAGCTCAGGCTCCTTCCCCCCCAGTGAGGTGACGTTCCAAGTCCCAAAAGTTAGATTCTGTGTCCGGGGATTGGGTCGCCGAGGCCCCCGCCATCGACTGCCGCCCGATCCACATAGCACCTGGCCCCTACGAGTCCCTCTGCGGGTGGTGGGTCCGCAGGATGTCGGGCCCACGTCGTCCGTTCGGGCTAGGCCCGGCCGAGCCCCGTGGGCAAAGGCTCGGCCACCAGGCACTCCTTTGCGAGCCCCGACCCCAGGCCTGGCTCCAGGGTGGGGCCCCGGCTGCGCCATGCCGGGCAACGTCACGGTCCTGGTCTTTGAACTTCTCATAAGGGCTTCTTGAAGTGCTTTTAGTCTGACCCGTCACCTGAGACCTGTTTCCTTGGGTGACCCTACCAGGGGCATAAAGCCCCCAACAGCATAGCTCCCAGGGTCATTCGAGCACTCAAACTCCCCCACCATGATAAGGTAGCAGTTCCAGGGGGAGAACTCTCTTTTACACAAAGGAAATTGAATGATGAAGAAAGAACTCTCTTTCTTCTTCATTCAATTTACTTTGTGTAGAGCACCACTTTCACTGGTAGCAGAACAACACTAGAGCATAAAACTACTACCACCATCATACTTGGCAGTAGGTATAGTGTTCTGGGGTCCAAACATCATTCTGGTTATTGTGGCCAAATAGCTCAATTTTTGTTTTATCTGACCACCAAGCCTTCCTGTAGAAGGCCTTTTCTTTGTCCATTTGGTCAGCAGCACACTTCAGTCTAGTCTTAAGCTGCTGCTTCTGGAGGAAGGGCATCCTTCTTGCACAGCAGCCTCTCAGCCCATGGCTATGTAAAACACTGTGGACACTGACACTTGTGTTCCAGCACCTACTAATTGATAGCAAACCTGCTTTTGGTGATTCTTCGTTGACTCTTGACCATTCTGACTAATTTTTTCTCAGCAGCAGGTGAAAGTTTGCATTGTCTTCATGATCATAGCAGTGACAGAACGGTGCCATGTACTTTAAGCTAAATAAATTATTTGCACAGATGATTTTGGGATCTGAATTTACTTCAAAATGGCTCCAAGTAAACTTCTAACTTGTTCAAGTCAATGATTTGCTTCTTCATATCTGCACTGAGGTCCTTAGACTTTTCCATTGTAGCATTTGCGGTTGCGTCTGATGAGTGTATCAAATAGGCCCTATTTAAATTTTCTCAGACAAGTCAGCAGCTGTAGTCGATTGTAAACACTCATGAGAGGTTAAGAGGCCATGCCACAGAGAAAATCTGAACACTTTCTACATCAATAAAACTGATCATTCAGTTTGCTGTATATAACATTTTGACCCAGCAGACTTTGTCAAAAAAGCCTGTAATCAATTTATAGGAGTCATTGGAAACTCAAGACTGCCATGATATGCATTGTCTTCACAAGTGTATGTAAACTTTTGTTTACAACTTTATGTATATGTATGTAGTTAGCTCAAATCCTGTATATTTACAAATTTATCAAAAAATCTGCACCATAGTAAAATCAACAATTTCTTGTGGCACCTCTGATGTTAGCTTCTCTACCACCCACCTTGTGTTCTGCATAGAGATTTTTCATAATTGTTATACCAATATACCAAAATAGGACCTTGTTATACTAAGTGATAAGAATAGATACCCTGTTGGAGTCTAATCTCTTTAGTAAGTGTTGTGAGTCCTCAATATTAGTCTTCTATTCTTCATGAGCACCAATGTGACCATGTTACCTGGCAGGTTTTCCATGATGAGCTGTCTTCTATGCGCCTGTGGGTGTCCATGCATGTGTCTGACCACAGTGGCTTTCACTACCGCCAGTTCCTGCTCAAGGAGCTGATCACTGAGCACTACCAGACTCCAGCTTCTGCCACCATCAACGGTTCATCCCAGCACTGGTCCAGCACATTCCCCAGCAGCAGTCCCCACCAACATAGCTGCACTCAAGCTAATGGGGAGCTGTCAGGAGCAGAGGCAGCTAGTGAGGATGACGGACAGCTGAGTTTCACCACAGTCCTTCAGCTATTTCACCACGAGATAGAACTGTGCACAGACCTAATTCAGTCCTTTCCTGGACACGAAACACTCTGGAGTCACAGGTGAGGTCATGGAGCTCAACATAATTTTTGCCATTTTGCAGTGACGTATTATGATACTTCTTCTCAAAATGTTTAACAAATAAAGTGTGAATATCATTATTAGGTGAAACAAACGCATAGTACAGATCTGCAGATAAACTAAAGATGCGTTTTCATCAGGGAACAGGAACTTTTCTAGGAACTCGGGTCCTCTGCCTGTGTAAATTCAATTCTGGGGGGAAAGTGTTTCCTCCCAAAAAGTCCCTACTTAATGAGTAGGACTTTTTTTTAGGGTTCAAGAACTTTCAGGCTAATATGCTTAACTGAAGAAAAGCAAATCACAAAGCATTGGAGTAACCATTACCCCTGAGAAAGTTCTTGTCTGTTAGTTCATGGGAAGTTAGAACTCCTGGATCTTTTGGTGGAAAAGCATCTTAAATTTTTAGTATTCTGTAAATTTTTGTTTACATTGTACAGACATTTAAAAAGTATGTCATATTGCCAAGAAGTTTATATTTACTGCTCTTCTTTTGCTGCTGTTGTAAGGTTTAATGGGTTTCCAGATTTGAAGATGCAGTCAAACTAAGTACATTTACACAACTACTGTCTAAGTACAGTTTTGAGGTATTTGTACTTGAGTATCTCCATGCAGCTTTTTCTTTTATTCTATACAATTGTTTATGTAAATTAAGACTTTCCAATGGACAACAAGTCACATAATTGATTTGTAAAGTATAATGCATTTTTACTTTAAAATCTTTTTTTGGACTTTTTTTTGTCAGCATTGGATTCCCTCAAACAGCATTTTCAAGAACTAAGTGAAAAAATCTGATAGTGCAGTGAGGATATTGTAACCTGTTTCCAACCTGTTTAGACAGGTCGAAATATATTTGCTAATTTATGTTTCCACATCTCTCAGGCGGCATGTCTTCTACTTGTTGAACCAGTGGAGGAGGGAGCATCAGCATCAGTGCAGTAGCAGAGGAAACAACAAGTCAGTACACCTCAATGACTGTGATCCAGGCATGTCGGAGGTCAGCCCTCAAAGCTATGCAGGCCGGGGAGAGAGTGTGAATGGGCAGAGGCATGCTAGTGAACCTATGGAGGTAGACAGGGTTTCTTTGCCAAACCCACATGACAGCAAGCGACTGAAGAGAGGCGTCCTTCTGCCCGGCACCCCCACCCTGACCTCTGAGCACAGCTTTGTAAACAGTATTTTGGACAGCTGCTGTAACCCTGAGCAGAGACGCTTCGCTGTGGCATACAAGAAGTGGTTAGACACTGTTATTGGCCTGCAGTCTTGAGAGAGAGAAGTTGTCCCCATCCTTTCTCAACACTCGAGTTGCCTTTAGACTTAGATTTAGGATCAGCTTACCTTCCTGTAGTGCTGACTTAAATTAATCATACTACAAATGCAGTGGTGACTTTAGAAACCAGTCATGGGGCAGCCTATTTACTGTCCTATCCTCCTGACTGTATGTAGAGAGGATGAGGATGGGATCTTTTCCCTCAGAAATATCTGGATTCTCTTGAGCTTCATCTGAGCCACTCCCCTTCAGAATGGAAATCTATCCACTGTGCGTCTGTTAGTAGATTCTTTCCTTATTTCAGGTACTTCAATGCCTCAGGTTGAATTCCCACATTTTATTTTGTTGCCAGCAGGTGATTATCTGCTCTCTTTACTTCATTTCTTTTCAAGTATTTCAGCAGAAATTAAATGAAGCTGCCACGGATGCAGGAACAATGTCAGAGGTGAGAGCAGAACTGAGTTTACGATTGGACAAGACATTCTGAAATACAGTATACAGTACAGTATACAGTATAAAGGAATGAATAGAATGTGAACTGGTTTTAATAAATTGTCAAAACTTATTTCAAAATTCCTCCTTTTTACAAATCTGTTATCTCTGGTAGCAACCACTCTTTAAAGAAAAGTTGCATGTACAAATGTCAGAAAGAAAAATACAATTATGAAATAAAGCTATATTTTTAATAGGGCTTTGAGTAATATAATTATACTGCAGGAAAATGAAATGCAATTCAATTGTTACTATTAAACTCAGCAAATATAATTGAAAATAATAAGTTGTGTTTTAATTATCTGTGGTTTATTTTAGCCTTCTGAACTCCAAGCAGTTTCTGGGCATCTTATGCTCCTGTCTTTTTTTTTTATCTCACTGGGGCTCATGCAAAACAAAGTCCTGCACTTCAATGGTAACAGCACAACCATGGGTAGAAGAAGAGCGAACGAAATGTCTTTTGTTCTGTTAGACCTAATTAGAATACCATAAATCATAAAGAGTAAACCAAGTACTCTACACTTTGTACACCCTGTAGACTTTGTACATTTATCATATTGCACATGTTTTATTTTCCTCTCAGTCTCTCCAATTTGTTCCTATTCCTGTCTCCTCTCTGTTCTGTTGAAGCACAGTCTGCAGTTCACCTGAAAAGTGCAGTTTTATTTTTGGTAGGAGTCTGATGCAAACAGTTTATTTCTGTAGAATTTCTAAATGAGGCATTTAGAATAAAGTGTTTTTTTAATGAAATATCACAATCTTAAGCATAGATTTGGTGAATTTTCCCATTATCACACATGGTATGTTCAAGGACCGTATCAGAGGAATCCATTGTTTTGCCTAACCCTCACCCTAAAGGCAATAAGGCTTTTTAAGTATTGGCCCTTTTAGAGCTAATTATATTGGTTTGGAATACAAATGAAAATGAATGAACATTGCACTGATTAGATTGTCTTCAGATGTTCATGCCACTTTTGATGAATGTGTTAAAATTCACTTGGCCTTCACTGGTTAATAGTAGGGAACAAGCACAGCCAGACTCCTTTTTTTCTTTATGGTTTATTGGATTTCCATTCTGAAGGTGGTAATGTTTTTTAACCACGCCATTTTCTCTTTGTCTTTCCTTCTCCTGGTCCTTTGCTACTTCCTGGTTGTGTTCTATCTAATTTTAGCAGTAAATATATTCAGTAAGTTCTAACTATGTAGCTTAGTGAAATGTTACAGCAACAGAAAGCTCTGTGAATAAGTCAAACTTGGGAGTCTTCTTGCAAGACTGTCTGACAGTCTAAAGCACTTACATACATACGCAGAGGAGTGTCAGCTTTACCAGTTAACCTGCAAAGATGTTTGACTTTGAAAGAGAAGATTGCTAGGGAATTGAGTTCCCAAAATATTTACTGGTGCTATAAACTGATGTTACTACAACTACTTTATCTGTTACAGGTGTATAGTGTACAACAGATCAAAATTGAACAGCACTATGAACTATGTAGTGATAATAATCAGTTATTGTTTTGTCTAGTGTCACTGCTAAACAACAATATGACAAATGCTTTTGAAATTATCTGTTATTTTTGTCCTATACTTTCACTTCAGCATTTTAGGACTAAGAAGACCTTCCTAACCTTTTTATGATTAAAAGATGTTTCCCAAAAGCATCATACCGAAAGAAATTTGAGAGATTAGAAATAATCACGAGGGCCGCCTACACAATTGTAGGAGGCATCCAGAACACAAGATTTAAAGAATGTTTGGAAGTACAGCTCCATCTTATATTTCTCCAACACTGACATTGCAATATTTGCAATAGATACATCACAGGAAGTATGATGCAAAATAAGGTAAATTAACCCAAACACATTATGCTACAACTTGTTTTCGCTGCTTGATACTAAAAAGAAACTTGCACAGTTCCCATTTTCAATGACTAATCTAGAGAGGGATCTGTCTGATAGAACATTGTTTACTTAGATTTAAGGGTTCTTGAAAACACTGAGTTTCAAAAACACGATGTATTCACAAGGCAGAGTTCGCAGACACGCAGATTTCACATGTGCAGTGCAAAATGATTGACAGGGGAACAGAACAAGGGAAAAACGAAAAGATTTGTTTGCAAAAAGAAATGCAACAGTGGTGTATGACAATGTTTTGGCTACAAAAAGGATAATGATGGCCAAAAACAGGGACAAATTATTCCGACAAACTTCCAATTGATCTGACCGTTTCTGTCATCATTGTCATCCTCTATCCTCAATATGATGTGTACATTTTGATTAAATGTCAATTAACCACCACTCTTCATTTTTAGGATTAATGTGAGTGTGAGAGAAACATCTGACTTGAGCAGCCCTGGAATTCATCAAGGTTTCCTTTAAACATCCACCTGGTAATAAGTTTTACTGAAGGCAGCAAGTTGGAAGCTGTAGCCTCTTTATTGCACAAGTTTTGTTTTCATGCTGAGAAATTCCAAGTATAAAACACTACTTTAAAGACTTAAACACTTTTGTTTTGTGATGGATGTATTTTTAATAGATAAAAGGACTTGTAGCCAATTCCTGTAAAATGTGTTCAGCCATCTTCAGTACTGCAGTCAGCTGTCTTAATGCTCACATCCATTCTTCAGTGCAGTACTTGGGAGTGTACTTGGAAAATTCACATAGAAAACAGTTATGACTTTCAAGATCTATCATTTTTGGGAAATTTGGCCCCTAGCTAGTTAACAGTAGGCCCAGCTGCTTTATGTCATTACTACATAAAAATAGAAGTAGGGTTACAGTTCACATTATGTCTGTGTTAGAGATAAATTTAGAGTGCTCCTATTTAAAGTACTAGCTTTGCTGAACCTGCACAGTCCATCTGTTCAGATATACAAGTGCATCTTCTATAATTAGAATATGATGGAAAAGGTTCAGCATTTTTCATCACATTGCTCAAAGTGAAAAATATATATTTTCCAGACTCAGTACACATAAACTGAAATATTCCATGCTTTTATTTGTTTTGACTTTGATAATGAAAGCTTACAGCTCACAAACCCCTCTAAAATCAATCTCAGAGTATTTGAGTATTTCAAAGACTCAACAATGATCAATTAAAAAAAGATTTATAATTGCAAAACTACCCAAATTTTGAAAAGTATGTTCTGTTAATACTTGGTCAGGGCTTTCTTTGCTTTAATTACTGTAGCAATGCAGTGTGGCATGGAGACAGTCAGCCTGTGGAACTCTCCGATACTTCTTTTGACAACACAGATTTTCTATGGGGTTCAGATCTGGCGAGTTGGCTGGCCAATCTAGCCCTGTAATGCCATGGTCCGTGAACAATTTCTGAGTGGTTTTGGCAGCATGGGGAGATGCCAGGTCCTGCAGATTTTGAAAGACAAAATCTGCATCTCTATAAACCTCTTAAGCAGATGGAAGCATGTAGTTCTCCAAAATCTGCTGGTAGATGGCTGCGTTGATTTTGGACCAGATTACACAAAGTGGAACAACACCAGCAGATGGCATGGCACCCAAATCATCATTGACTGTGGAAATTTCACACTGGACTTCAAGCAACTTTGATGCTGTGGTTCTCCACTCTTCCTCCAGACTCTGGGACCTTGACTTCCAAAAGAAAAGCAAAACTTAAGTTCATCTGAAAAGAGGACTTTGGACCACTTAGCAAAGGTCCAGTTCTTTCTCTGCTTAGCTCAGGCTTCTGTCATTGTTTGGTTTTCAGGAGAGACTTTACAATAGAAATTTGACACTTTTAGCCCATTTCCTGGACACATTTGGTGGCTCTGGATATTGTGGCTCCTGCCTCAGTTCACTGCTTGTGAATCTCTCCCACATTCTGGAATCTGCTTCTTGACCATCCTCTCAAGTCTACAGTCATCCCTTTTTCTTGTTCACCTTTTCCTACCAAACTTTTTCCTTTAAGTTACCTTTCCATTAATATTCCTTGATACAGCACTTGGTGAACAGCCAACCCTTTCAGCAACATACTTTTGAGTCTTGCCCTTGTTGTGGAGGGTGTCAGTGAATGTCTTTAGGACAAGTCAGCAGTCTTCCCCATGATTGTGAAGAATTTAAAGGCTCTTTGGTGTTTTCAGTTAATTAGGTGGTTGAAGCTCTTCTTGGTATTGTGTGGGGTCTTGGGGTCCTATATTGACATCTCTGTGATCCTATTGAAACTATTCAGATATTTTGTAAATTTATTTTGGGGGGATTTCATGAACTGTTATTTGTTAAAATGAATAAAGGCTTGAAATATTTTAGTTTATGTATAACGAGTCTAGTTAATTTAGGCACAAGACACTTGTGCTCAAAAAAGATTCATACTCAATGAACGACCTAGGATCCCTAATCTGTCTCTATACCTACCAGTGAACAGTGATTCCTAACACGTCTCTAGGGGTCATCAGGTGGAAACCTCCGTTTCTGTTCAATGGTGTTTCGCCTACTTAGTCCCACGATACCTCCAGGAGACTAGGTGGTGAACTCTGGTGTCCCAGAGACTTATACAGCCGGATTTGCCTATAATGCTAATGCTAACTGCTAAGATACTACCACTACTACAGCTTTAGCTATTGTAAAATGCTACACTGCTAGCCCATTTGAGATTCTTATTGACTCTATCTAGCAACCTCTTTGTACATGGCACTGTTGTAGCTAGCAGTGTCATATCATCCATATAAGCCTTAACTGGTTGGAGACGCATTCCATTCTGCAGTCTTTCCCCACCTACAACCCACCTGTGGAAGCCCTGATAATTATCTCCATAGCCATTGTGAAAGCTTACAGAGAAACTTTACATTCTGCTGTAATACAACCTCCAATCTTTGCCAACCTGTTGTGAAATCTGCTATACTTGCACAAAACCTAATGTCTTGGAAATATGCTTTCACCAAGTTAATAACTATCTCCAGCTCTTTAAAATAGTAAAAAGAACTCCAAATAAGGCTATGCAGCACTGACCCAAACGCATTAGCCAGATCTAAAAATACAACATTCAAGTCTCTCCTCTCCCTCTTAGCTGTCTGAATCTGATGCCAAATCATGCTAGTATGCTCTAAGCATCCAGCAAATCCTGGTATCCCTGCCTTCTGCACTGTAGAATCTATCAGACCATTCCTCTCTAAGTAGCTAGCCAACCTCTGTGCAACAATGCTAAAGAAAATCTTTTCCTCAACATTCAGGAGAGAAATCATCTGAAACTGACTAAGGTCCGAGGACTCCTTCTCCTTAGGGATAAAGACACCTCCTGCCCTGCGCCATGCTCTTGGGATACTTTGTTTCTCCCAAACTATTCTCATATGTCGCCACAATATCTTTAAGATGCCAGGTGCATTCTTATAGACCCGGTAGGGGACTCCATTAGGCCCTGGGGCCGACAAAGCCTTTGCACGCCTGACCACCTCCACAACTTCTCTCCATCTAGGTGGGCTAACATCCATCTCCCGCCCTACTTCTCCCAAAGGTGGTATGTCAGGTGGAAGACCTATGTTTCTATTCTCCTCGTAAACTGAATATGTCAACCTCAAATACTCCTCAATCTCTGAGTTTGCTGCCTTAAGTCGCCCTCCTTTTTCTTGATTAAACAAGCCCTTTACAAAATTAAAGGGGTTCCTAAAAAATGCTGACCTTGCATGTTCTTTCTTTTTTCTTCTCCCTAAGGTGTTCTGCCCTTCTGAGTACTGCTTAGCTGATTCTCAGCTCCTCCTGCAACACATGAATTCGCTCCTTTCTTTTCTGATGCCTTCCTCCACTGCTTCCTTAACTGCATCCTTTCCTTTACTAACTTCTATATTTTTTTTTGCCCCCTAGACCTGCCTACCTGCACCCTCTTGCCTCTCCTTTTAGCAAACACCCTAAATCTCTCTAGACCATAGGAGTAGATCACATCTTCATTTTTTTTTTATTTCTCCACCACATTTCCTCTAAGCCTGCTTGATATAACTGATAAGTCTCTGTTAGCTGCCTCCCACTCTTTACTATCATTGGCCCTTGGCCACCTAGCTTTCTGCCTCATGCTTCTCTCCTTGGCTGGCCTGTTGACCTCGGCACCAACTGCATCTACTTCTCCTCCCCAGGGATATTGTTATTGATATCCTGCGAACTTTGGTTTTCTACCTGTCACTGGACTTCATCCGACTGACTTGACTGACTTCTCAAGAAATACTGGTCGATGCGGCCACTCTTCCCTTCCAACATTTCCTCTTTCTGTGATGAATTCTAATGCCTTGGATTAATGTTATGTTATGAAACTTCCTATCCACTGTACAACTTTTGCTCTCTTTAGTTGCCTTCATTGTCACCTGAATACTACTACGTCTAGCCATAAAAGATGGGTCCGTGCCCCCATCCCTCACCGAGTCACGCATCCAAGACATAGTCATATCCATTCTACTGTCTGTTAGCATGTAAACCACCCGTGAGTCATCTTCCACCCCTGCTCTTGCTGACTTTTGGGGTGTTTTCCTTATATTGGCTGTAGCCAAGGCTGGTTGTAGCAAGGCCGAGTCTTGCCACTGCTGCCATGGTTTGCTAGCCCATTACTAGGAAAAAAATAAAACAAAATTTTTAAATAAATAAATATGTATATATATATCACTTTGAGCAATGTCTGGTAAATAAAAATATTTAACTTTTCTCCCATATTTTATTTAAATGAGATGCACTTGTATAGAAGGTGAAAATGGTAGCTCCTTCCACTATATTGTGTCATCTATACTGATAAAATAAATAGGAATGGTATTCTTAAATTTGTGTCTAACAGATCTGTCTGGCCTGTATCCCTCAAAAAAAATAATGGCCTGCAGTTTGAATAGACTGCACCTTTTCACCAAGGATGTTATGGGATGCTGTTGCCAGTATTTTAGCTCTGTCAATGACAATATTCTACACACACAAATGAACAAATACATGAATTTACACAGATGACAGTGCTTCATCCGTGTAGCCATGGGCACAGAAGTATTCACACTGTATACTTTGTGGTCACATGTATTCCTTATTACATCTAAATGTGGCAGGAACATTAATGTTGGGTCCTTGATGTAGTTTGGGTGTTATCACCTTAGTATATAGTGGTCTGAGATTAAAAGGAAATGCTGCATTTGATCTTAGTGGTCACCATGTGCACAGGCTGGGTCGACAAAAAATTCTTAGATCCCTATTACACAGTCTTCATGTGCTTCCATATAACTCCTAACATGTGCTAAACTACAGCGTAAGAGTTTTACAGTCTGATGCTTTATCACCTTGAATCGCTGTATAAATGATCATAGATAATCTTGAAACTAGTATTTTTATTTCATGTATTCATCAAGAATGGGTGCATATCAGAACTGTATTGTGGGGGTATTTTAACATTCTTGCATACCTAGAACACAAGATTTGAATACAAGACTATCTATGCAGAAATGTTTTTTAAAGGTTCAACAAGCTTTTAAAAACAGTAATGTAGCCTCTGTTTTTTTGTTTTCTAATTTATTTCTCAGTTGACTTCAGGGGAGACTGTGCCCCTACTGAATAATCCCTATTATCTCATCAGTTTTCTTATTTATAGAATGAAAGTATTTTATCTTCACTTTCAGTGTTTCTTGATCTGCCTACTAAGAAAATAAAGCTCATCTGTTCATACCTGCTTCATGCTATTACTGGTCAGCAGTGCAGAGGAGAGATCAAGCCTGGGTTTGACTTTTCCTCTCAGCTCTTTTTTCCTCATTCTTTGCGCAATTATTTCTCTTATGTAACCGTTGTCTACAATATAAATTTCTTCCAGGGGACAATGTCTGAAAGGTTAATCCTGTTATTTTCATATCTCAGTGATATTGTGTTTTCTCTGCCCACTCTTCTTACCATGCATTCTCTGACAGGGTGATTTTCTTGGGCAACATAACCTCAATTACTGCAGCTGTTTTGATGACACTTCATAGCTATTGGAGCCTGACATGGATACAGGAGTGGACTGGCCATCTGGTATATCGGGCGCTGTCCCGGTGGGCCGATGTCTAGTGGGGGTGGGTCAACAAGTTGTTTTTTTTCCCGCCACATAATTGGCCGGCCAGTTATGTGACGAATTGTACAGTTGTGTGGCTGACTCGCCATTCAGCACAGCCCATCGACACATCCCATTGGTCAGCTGTCAGTCAGGGCCTGTCAATCACCCATTTGCTGGATGGATGCAGCCAACAGAGTCACAGCAAGTGAGCTGAGATTTGGTGAGGAGTCTGACAGCATCATGGAAAAACAACCACCAAAAAAACATCGAATGAAAAAATGAAAGCACCAAAATAACTGCATTATTTGGTCCAGCAGCAGCATCCGATAGCAGAGGACAGGCCCCGCAGACCATGCCTAATCCTCGTGTTACCCTCGTACCTCAAGGTTGAAATGTGGCGGCATTTTGCTGCTATGGTTGTACTCCACCCTGTGATGGCAGGGGTCCTGGCCAATTAATAATAATAGACAGCACTCTCCATCACCATCATCAAGTCACCAAATGAGTGAATATGTTATGGAAAAATGCTGTTTCATCCCTCCAGTAAAGTTCAGAGACTTAGAGAATCAATATCAAGGTGTAATGAAGCTGTTCTGATGGCACATGGTGGCCTAGCAACTTGCTAAGACACTTCATATTGATTATTCTTTTAATTTGCCTCACATCTGCAGCTTCATTTCACTGTTATGTCATTATCATTGCAGATGAAAAAAACAACATTTTTTTTGCTCTATAAGCAGAGGCAGACATTCTGGTATGTAGTGGAAAGTGATGTTTTGAGTATAACCATAACCAGATGTGTAAGATGTTTCCACACTGGGCAGCTATGGAATTCTGAGCTCTGCCACATATATTTCACATTACATTCATTCCCAGGAAAATCATTCTCATTTTGAAGCAGGAAATGGAGGACTATGTGAGGTGGTAGTGAAGGCTAAACCCACATGAACACAGTTTATCTTGTTTTTGCATAGTGCTTTTATCAGACTGCTGATATTTTGTATCAGTAGTCGCTGATATCTCCAATTTTTTTGAGTCTTCTAGTGGTGAAGACTCAAAAATTGGAGATAATATTTATTCTTGACTTTTTGTTTAGCACTCTAACACTGTCTGTCCACATATCAAGTACAGTAGAGCCTGGTTATTATCATACCCTTTGTGCAAAGCAAAACTATGACTATATCCGGGCTATTCTAATATGCGGGCTTCAAAATGGCGGCGATATCAGAGCAATTATAGCATTTGTGTTGATCTATAGGCCTATGAAACTTGTTTCAGTCATCTATTTGTTAATTTGAATGGGCATAGAACTACATTAAAGTTGCTCGGTCAGGTGAGCAGTTTAGATGAGCAGGTCAATGACACACTGACATATGTAACGCCCGGACAAACAAGATGGGTGATAATCTCGTCATGGATGACCGGCATAGATGATATTATCTATTCCTGGGACCAAATTTTGTGCATTTGCCTATGACTATACCGAGGCTTATGACATTATCCTATGACTATAAACGGGCATATTTACTATAATTACATAAGAAATGGTTTTGGATTTCAAAATTCTATGACTATATGCGGGCTATTCCAATAAGCGGTATGATATTAAGTGGGCTCTACTGTATATGTATATAAGTGTGTTCCTGTTATATTTGTATTTAACCACATTGTACAGTTTAAACAATAGAAACTAGTGATTAAAATACTAAAAGGTTCGCCTAAACGGTCTGAAGTCAGAGTTTGCTCAGTTGCCAAGGAGTTATCATGGTATTATGTTTGTTACTTTGATCGTGAGATAGTAATTAGTTACGGTTTTTGCTCGGAGATTGTCCTCCTTGACCTTTCTCCTGCCCTCAACTACCGACTGAAAAACATTTAAACAAGCAGAAACAGTTTCTCCTTTACATTGTTTGTCCACCAGAGGGCGCTGTCAAGTTTTCTATACAATAAAATTGGAAAATGTCTCTCTCTGCACAGATCCTGGGCACAAGTCTTTACTGGCTAAATTCATGTAAATCTTATATAATCATTATCATATATACACACTAAATGCACAATTATCAGGCACACTTTACAATTTTTATTGTTCAACAAATCAAGTACTGGGGCTGCACAGTGGTTCAGTGGTTCGCAGCGTCACCTCACAGCTAGACTCGTTTCGCGTCCTGGTTAGGACGCCTGGGATCTTTCTGTGTGGAGTTTGCATGTTCTCCCTGTGCAGCGTGGGTTCTCACCAGGTACTCCGGCTTCCTCCCACAGTCCAGAACATGCTGAGGTTAATTGATGATTCTAAATTTTCCGTAGGTGTGAATGTGAGTGTGCTTGGTTGTCTGTCTCTATGTGTGGCCCTGTCATAGACTGAGGGTGTCCAGGGTGTCCCCCTACCTTCGCCCAAGTCAGCTGGGATAGACTCCAGCCCCCCGCAACCCTACAAAGGATTAAGCGGTGTATAGATAATGGATGGATGGAAATAAAGTACTGTTTTATGGGCAGAACTTTGTGCCGTCAGAAACAGGATTTGAATGTATTTGCATTATTTCTATTTAAATATGTATTGCTCAACTTGAATAATTTGTGTTTATTAAATTGATACTGTATTGCAATAAACTTGAAACCGAATGTTATAGTTTGAAACTGAATTTTGTTGTTCTGAAATTGTATTTGATCCTCACTGAAAATTCAACTCTACATTCAGTTTTCACACAGTTTTGGCTCTTAAAATCCAGATTTGGATTTTATCACACTGTTCCACACATCCGGGTCACTGAAGGAGAGTAATCAATCACAGATCCACAGAACTCGATTAGCTGATCAGCACCTGCAGTCTATACAGACAGAGGACGTCTCCTCCTACTACTACTACTGCACAAGGTGAAGATAAAATCTCCAGATAAAATCCCTGCTGATGGGTTAGGGTCTGATCCTGGGACTGAAGAATCATTACAGTTTCTTTGGTAAGTTAAGTTTATGTTAGCTAATGAGTAATAACTAGGTAGCTAAGAGAACAAACTATCATGAGATGAAAAAAAATGATTCTGCTGGGTTTAGACTGGAAGTCAGTTTTCATGTTACTGTAATCTGGTTACTGGGCATTGAACTAAAAGAGCAAAAGGCCAGACGTACCTTTAGCTCCCTGCAGTTTTTTATTATTATTTCAGCAGCAACTTGTTTTATAGATTCAACTTTGGTATTGACTTTCTTTTTTTAAATTTCAAAGTTACAAGGCATCCTAAAGTATTGTTGTCCCATTTCTCCTTAAAGCAAATTATGGGGGACATAAAACAGACTAAACTGATCACATAGATTATGCAGGCTATGCTATAAGCTGTCTGCTATAAGCTTCACATTTCTGATATTTTTCTTTCAAAATACAACCCCCTTAGTGTCACATATGTCACATTTGTGTTAATGGTAAATTTATTACATATGTGAAGATGAATCAGCTTGGCAGTCTTTTTGCGTTTGGTGACAAAGATGTGTCTTTTTATTTGCATGTCCACTAAACTATAACTTTGCATCATAGGTTGAATAACAAAACGTTTTTTTCAAATTTGTTTTACAACACAAAAATTTGCAAACTGAATAAAAATAAAAAAGAATGCTTCATATAGGACAACAAGTCCAACTCAACAAGTGACTGTAGCTACAGAGAACTGAGGAACAGACTTATGTAGAAACATAAACCTTTATGTCTGAATCATTTCTTTCCTCAGTGAAGCAGTGAAGATGCACATTGCATTCTTCACAGAGGGTGGATTTTGCACTGGCCATACTTGTCACATTTCACAAGCCAGTGTAGAACCTGGTTGTTACGTGCAGCAGCTTGCTGACGTTACCTCTCACTCACACTCTCTCTGTCAGCCCCGTCTCCCTCCTCCCTCTGCCTGCTGCACACCTGAGTGACATTGATACTCGGATAGAGAGGAGGAGGGGATAAAAGGGACAGGGAGTGTCGAGTCAGAAGGGGGGCTCTGCACGGCACATGGCACATAGCTGGCGACTCTGGATCAGGTAGAGAGGAGGCTTGTTCCTCCTACCTTTTGGTTCTTTTTTTCCCCTAAGCACATCTCTTCCCATGCCTGTTTAGGGGCTGGGGTTTTGTTGTTTCAGTTTGTTTTGTTAGTTTGGGCTGGAGATCACTGGTAGTCCTATTATTCGTCTTTTGTTTATCTTAGTTTGGGGGTTAGGTAGTTTAGGGGGACGTTGGGAGCGACGACCCACTGTGTGGTTGGCCCGACGTTTCCTTTTCTTTTGCTTTTGGCCAGGGTCTCCAGTCTCTTTTGTTTTTGTTTTTTTTGCCTTTGGTTTTGTGTTATATAAAGCTTGGGAGTTAAATGTCACCACTTGTCTGGCGTCCTCTTTCATATGTTACAGCCTCCTGCCCCCATTGAGCCTTGTTTAAAAATGTTTGTGGGGAGGCAGTAACACTGGTCCACATGAAAATCACATGGACTTCCACCACAAACTCCCATGGGAGTTGGTGTGGAGCTATGGTGTTGAGTGATGGGCGGCCCCTTTTTGAATGCACAAGAAGAAAACATGTTGCGACCTCTGACTGGAAGCTCCATTGTTTCAGAGGCTTGTGGACACCAAGTAGTTTACAGTCAGTGGTACATCTGCCATGTATTAACAAGGCATAGCCACCGGCCTGAAGGAAGGCATTGATAGCTCCTGAATTCAGCTGGCAGAACTACATCAAAGGTAGGACAAATGGATTTTCACAACGTAGCATAGACACGAAATCAAGAAGACAATCATTTAGGAGGTATAGCGTACAAAGGAGCAGAACATTCCAAGTCAACACACAGATAATCCAGAGACTGTTTCTCAGAGCTGTAAATTGGGTAAGAAACCATTTCAGGAGACAGCCAACCCAAATCACCTCCTTTTTGGAGACAACAGGATGTCTCCCTCCAGCACCAGAATCTGATAAGGGTCATAAAAGTGCCAATGGTGTGGAAAACCACACCTCGGGAGAAGAGGAGACGACATTCGTCCTAACACAAGGAACTCTTTGATGATTTGAACTAAACACTTCTAAATAATTAAATCAAAGAATTCAACATCTCTGGAGTGATGATCCCAACATCTGGACTCTGTGATACCAGGTTGATCAGGACCAGCATGGAAGGAGAACACATTGAATCTGAAGTGTTTATTGAGACGCATACACAAGACACCAACACCCCCTCCTCTCTGTCACAGACCACCATAAAAGACACACAGCGAGAGAGAGAGACCTTTTATCCCCAGCATGTATACTTATAAGTTGTATTTTTCTTATAATTGAATGTATATGCTTGCATTTGTAGTTACATTAATAGTTTACTTTCATGTAGCTTAAAAGCCTACAATTTGTGAGATTATTCTTGTGTTATATATTTTATTATCATTATCTCCTCCTCCTATTAACTTTGTTTCTGGATCAGAACTCTCCAGGATCGTCTCCACGGCAACGGCCATGTCCACATTATCAGAGACAATTGGATTGAGACTGAGTTGAGATAAAGGACATGGGCTCACACATACACACACACACACGAAGAAACATAGAACACGCACACCCCCTACAACTCAACGCCTTCTTGGCCCCACTCCCCCCTCGTTCCCTCCGTAGTGCAGCATGGAGGGTGATGCTGTGTTTGTGCTGCGAACTTTACGTGAGCTTTGTTTTTCTATTATTAACTGGAAGTTAGACTTCTTAAGTTAACTTCAATAACGCAACAGCACGGACATTTTCTTTTAACTATGAGCTTCAACTCTTAGTGTTTGTACTTTGACACATTTTTACAACATGACTACACCAAAGTGCCTCCTTGTCTCTGCGTTCCTGATCCAACTCATCCAGCAGATCATCACAGCTGGACATCCTGCAGCAGCCTCCCTCTCCCTCCATCAAAAGGCTACGCAAGTATCATTTTCCTTCTGCTAAACGGGTGAATTTATAAATTACGATGGGGTTCCAATTCCAAATTGATTCTAAATTCATCATCTTTCTATCAGCTGCTTCCAGTGACGATCACAGTTAATTAGCTTATCTGCATTCATTCATTCACTGTCTGTTGTTATGTCATTGTTGTTTATTGTTTGTTTGTAGTGTTAGTTAATAAATGTTTGTGTATAATTATCATCGGTTCTGCCGTGTATTTCTTTGTTTGGGAACTGGAGGTCAATGAAATCAGAATTTATGACTTTTGGTAATGAGATTGATCAATAAAAGTAGATTTGATAAATTTATGATTATTCAACCTAAAATATTCTTAATAAAGGTTTCTTAGATGCCTATTGTAAGTCTAAGTGGTGCCCCTTCATTAATGAGTTCAATTTTAATTGTAAAGTGTAGTTACGCTACAGAGGCCACAGCTCATATCATAGCCTGTGTAATTTATTGTGTAGCTATGTTGGATGTGACATGCATGAAAAGAAATAAAACAGAGCAGTAATAAATAATATTTCCTCTTTCTGCAGCTCTGAGTCAACAGAGGAACCAGGCCCTTCCACATCACAGGCCCACGCTCCGCTGAGATAGCTCCTGCTCCTGCTCCTGCTCCTGCTCCGTCGCCAACATCATCCCTTCTGGATAATAAATTGGAGGCTGAGATGGATGTGGTCAAACAGCACAAAAAAGTCCTCCTTCTACAGGAGGAGTACCACAGACTCAAAGTTGAGCTTCTGAAAAATAAACTGGCTGATAAATAGATATTATGCATCTTGTGTCTTTACTATAAAATGTGTTGAATGTTTACGTATGTTTTTTCAATACAGTCATCATTACACTGATTGGAAATGACCTAAAGTGCAACTGTGTAACCTGACCTCTGTAAGGATTCCCAGTCAGAGCGAAATTCCCCTCCTGCTGAGAATAAATGTCTTCATCATCTGCGTCATCACTGCTGTCCTGGACATCCTTGGGAGGTTGCGGGATTTGCCTGGCCTTACAGATGTTCTGGAGTGCACAGGCGATTGTTATTTTTGCAGACCTTTCCCAGCAACTCACTTTTCCATGCAACACATGGAACCTCCGTTTCAGTCCAATAGCCTGCTCAACCACTGGCCGTGTTTTCTACTGGGCCATATGCACATACGAAAAACAGCACAGTTGCACTCAACAGCTGGATATTGTGAATAATCGTAGATGACTGTAAATTATTTTAGAGAGAGATTTAAAGTAATTGACACTCTAACTGCTCTTTAATTTCAATTCCTATACATAGCCTATAATTCAAAATTATTTACATTACCTGTTGTAATTTAGTCGTGGTCCAGGATCTGGATGGAGGTATGGTGTCAAAAGCCAAGGTCTGCATGGGTAGCCACTGTCTCTCAGACAGTATTCTTGAATCCTGCATCGAGCCTGGCCATTTTTCCACGATGTCCAAAATCATATAGTCCGCACTGAAAACAATCTGAGTATTGATACTATGATACCGCTCTCTGTTGACAAAAAATGGCCTTGTCTTGACATGGGGCAGTTACGTGGACGTGAGTCCCATCAGTAACGCCAACAACGTCAGGGAAACCCGCTATGCCAATGAATACCCATCTGTTGGCCTGTAACGAGTGAGCATCCAGGGGAAAGTGAGCAAATCGTGCAATGATGTGAGGCTGTGAAAGCGCCGTAATGGTCTGACTGGTCACTCTGCTGACAGAGGGTTGTGACAGACCCAAGTCATCACTACTACACTGTGGCATTTTATCCGTGTTCAGGTATCGCAATGTTGTGATGACTTTCATCTCAGGCGTTATTACCTTACTGCGCTGGGTGGGACAAGTCAGCTCATCCCTGATGAGATCAACCACAAACATTACCCCTGCACAATGGAGCCGGTAGCGTGATAATTAATCGTTGTCATTTAATGTATGAAGAATATCTCTCCTTCCTCTCTGTCTTTCCACCATCTTTTGAAGATACTCTTCAGCTTCTTAAAAGTCCTCCTCCCTCCTCTTAACAGTTTTCCACCTTAGGAGTTCTCTTAAGGCCTGAGACGCTTTGTGAACAACTTTTATCTTACCAAGGGAAAACTCTAAGAAAAACCTCAGAATTCCAGCAATTCTAAGATTTTTCTAGGAATGATGTCACTAAGAGCTACTTTTAGCCTTAAGAATCTTTGTGAATACGGGCCCAGATCTTTATGCTCTAAAATCGATACTCAAGTCAAAATAATAAAAAAAACAAAAGGAAGACAGTGGAAAGTAACTGAACTATTGAGATCTTGTCTAAATGTTCGCATTTGGTGGGAACTACTTTTTCTTCTACCTGGGTAAGTGCGTAATGGGTAAGCGCAGCGGCACGCTGCTCTGTCACTCAGTCACTCTGTCTCAGTCTGAACTCTACAGACACAATGGCAGAGCATGAACAGAGTCATGTGTGGAGCTACTTTAGCTACACAAACAGCCACAACACAGTTTGTGATGGTGGAAACGGTAAGGAGTTGTGGCAACACAACAAACCTTGTGAAACACCTCAAGTTAAACCACAATACAGAATACGAGGCATTTATGATGAGGTGGACCGAAGAGGACAGCACAGTGTCAGGGGCTGCAAGGGCCAGACAGATGGACAGACTACAGGCAGGCTCTATCCAGGTACACAGGGAGAACATGTGGAGCTTTAAATGGCGCGAAGCACTGTTCCTGTTAGAGCTGTTCAAATGAATAAATATGGCTATGAAATAAGTAACGAAATAAATACAGCCTTCAACAAATAGCTGCATGAGTTCAGCTTTTTTCCAGAATGTCGATGGATTCTAGAATGTTGTCCGTGGATGAGTGTTGTAAGATTCTAGAATGTTACAACATTCCAGAATATTGATTCATTCTATAATATTGTCCTCGGATTCTAGAATGTTCCAATATTCTAGAATGTTGTAAGATTCTAGAATGTTTTCCTCTCATTATTTTTTTAAACATGTCCATCCATCCATCCATCCATCCATTATCTTCCACTTATCCGGGACCAGGTTGTGGGGGTAGCAGTCTAAGCAGAGAGGCCCAGTCTTCCCTCGCCCCAGACAGCTCCAGCTCTTCCGGTGTGACCCCGAGGCGTTCCCAGGCCAGCCGAGAGACAAAGTCCCTCCAGTGTGTCCTAGGTCTACCCCGAGGCCTTCTCCCTGTGGGACATGCCAGGAACACCTCCCCAGGGAGGCGTCCCAAAGGCATCCGGAACAGATGTCCAAGCCACCTCAACGGACCCCTCTTGATGTGGAAAAGTAGCAGCTCTACTCTGAGCTCCTCCCTGGTGGCCGAGCTCCTCACCCGATCTCGAAGGGTGCGCCCAGCCACCCTGCGGAGGAAACTCATTTCAACTGCTTGTATCCGGGACCTCGTTCTTTCGGTCATGACCCAAAGCTCATGACCATGGGTAAGAGTCAGAATGTAGATTGACTGGTAAATCAAGAGCACGATTTACCAGAGCCTTTTGGCTTACCTCCATCTTCACCACGACGGACTGGTACAGCAACCACATGACTGCAGACACTGCGCTGATCCGTCTGTCAATCTCACGCTCCATCCTCCCCTCACTCGTGAAAAGACTCCGAGATACTTAACTCCTCCACTTGGGACAGGGTCTCTCCACTGACCTAGAGAGGGCAAGCCACCTTTTTTCAGTCGAGAACCATGGCCTCGGATTTGAAGGTGCTCATCCTCATCCCAGTCACTTCACACTCGGCTGCAAACCACCCCAGTGCACGCTGAAGGTCCAGGCCTGATGAAGCCAACAGGACCACATCATCCGCAAAAAGCAGAGACGAGATTCTGCGGTCCCCAAACTGGACCCCGTCCAGCCCCTGGCTGCGCCTAGAAATTCTGTCCATAAAAGTTATGAACAGAACCGGTGACAAAGGGCAGCCCTGCCAGAGTCCATCATTTTAAACATGTGTTTTATTCAATTTTCACATTTTACAAAGATTACAGCAATAACATATAACAACAAAAAACAAGTAAGATGCAAGAAAGCGGAATTGCAGCAAGGTATTTTTCAGTATAATCTTGTTCAAGTCTTAAGGTTTTATGACAGTACTCTACACTATATTACAGTTCATGAATCAAGGCATACATCAGCATGTTGGAAAATGAATAAAAAATATAAATAAATAAAAAGTACTATCAAATTAAACATTTAATGCAAAATGGTTGCTCCGGCTTGCTTCTTTTCTAGGAAAGACAAAAAACTCTCCCAAATCTTCTCCAAAGTATTATGTTTCCCCTTTATCATAAGGTAAGTTTGTCAAGAGCGAGGGAGTTTGATAGACCAGCAAACCAGACTTGTAAACTTGGTTTGGTAACTGATCGGCAGGATTTGGCTATGGTGTGTTTTGCTTGTAGAAAGTGGTACATTGTTATTTTCTCACAGCACTTAACATAGTAAGGTACGGACCTTACAATTTATGAACAGAGAACAGAAAACAGAAAACCCAATATCCAAAGTTGTTTTTGGATTCCCTATGAGCAAGCAGTCAGCAATGGTGGGAAGGAACCAAAAAAAACCCTAGGATAGTGAAGGGAAAAAAGATATCTGACAGAACCAGGCTCATGGAAGGCGGCCATCTGTCTAGACTGGTTGGGGTGAGGATATAAAGAGGGGTTGGGGTGAGGATAGCAGGTGTTTAGGCCAGTGGCTGCAGGTCAGAGACGTGGAGTTCCACATCCAGAGACATCCGCAGAGAGAACAAGCACAGGACACAGGACCTTGGGGGAAGCAGAGTTAGTGTGATCTCAGGGACTGTCTGTGTCATGCTCGCTCAGATTGTTCCATAGCATCACTCGAGCAGAGTCACAGCAAAACATAAATGCATGTCATTCCAAAATAAATGGCTAAATCCGACAGTTTCCTCTCTGAAATATTCAAATTTTCCATTTTCATGTAACTTTGCTAAAGTATAGTGACTTTCTTATATAAGCCTAGAGCCTTTTTCCAGTTAGTGCCTCACCTAGAACTCGATCCAGACGTGTTAAGTAAAGAATTTTTAAAAAAAAGAGGCAGCCAGATTTGTACTTATATTTTACTGGTCTCTCCAAGAGAAAGAATCCATTTTTTCAAGACAATGAGAAAAACACAAATAATGTACAACCTGCTATTAAAACAACAGTTTGGCAAAGTTTTACATATAGTCTATAGTAACATAAAGAAAAAGCAACATGATACTACTGTGGCTAATCAAACACAAAAGTGTGTGTCATTCAGTGTCAAACAACATGCCATTACACTGAAGTGCAGTCAAATGAACGGAGATGCAATACAATCAAAGGTTGTCAGGTTGTAAGCCATAGTGTACTATGCAGCTAACAAACATTCTTTTGTAGAAACACCACCCTACTTCATAAATTGCAAAGACTTTTAAAGGTTAAAGTTTTTAATGGACAGATACTAGAGGAGTCCTACACTCAGAGGTCTTTCAGTCCATCTGAAAATGAGTGAGTGAGTCAGACAAGAGTTAGTGTAGATGCGCCCCATCAGGAAGTAGCTAGAATCAACATGACCACACCTATTCTAATATGCCAACTCCAAATTCACTCAGCCAGAGAGGGGAAAGGAAACTCATGAGAAAACAATATCAGCAACACTTACAAATCTATCTAAAATACCATGTTAAATATAAATAAGAAAAACTTTCTCAGAGAGCGGGGTCACTAAATTCTGCCATGCTACCAATACAGCGACTCGTCACCCTTTAGAGGAAGATAAAACAAGTATTTCGGTAAGTTGTCTGTTCTGCTTGCCATTCTGCAGAGTAACAGTTGAAATGATAAGTATTGCTTTCACCTTTCACTCAAGTGATTTCACCATGTTTCATTTTCTAGAGAGATGGTTCCATAATGTGTTTAGCCATGTAGCAAACCCAAAGGCGAGGAGCAGTGGGACACTGTAGCATAGTTCCATCACAAGCGAAACTACAAGCAGAGTAGGAGAGTACAGTCCCTCCTAATCCACAATGCCCTATCTTGCAATTTAAAATTGTGATCTAGGTCTCTCTTAGAATGTAATGGGTTCTGTCTTACCTCATGCTCACCTTTCCACCAAGATGCATTAAACTTGGCCTGGTAGTTTTGGGGAAATTTTGCCAACAGACAGACAACCAAACAAACATTGGCTTGGTTTGTCATAATAGTCTTCTGGACATGTTGACTTGGAATAGTCTAAGACAGGCTTCAGGTCTCAACTGGTCTTTGGTCTAGATGACCACCAGTTAGCTTTTCTTTTTTTTCAGGCCAGTATGCTTGGCTGCCTACCTAACAGGCAGAAGAGACAGTTATTTTCCATTATACACTTTTACTGCAGAACAACCAAAATATTATACTTTTAGCTGCACAAATAGACCCCAATGTTCTCCTTTCTTCGCCGCAGTTGTTTCTCAGAGCTGTTTTCTGGTTCTGTAACACTCTTAACTTTTCTGAAGTCATTAGTAAAGTGAGTGTTAATATTTCACAGCTGACTTGCACAAGAAACAGCAGGAAGACAACAATGCTTTTTGCCTCCTATGCCACTTATGCCAAACTCCTTTGGAATCAGTCTTGAATGGATCTCAAAATCACTTTGATTAAAGACTGGTCTTACTCCAGACCTGCCTACAGCTGTGGTTCCAACACCTCTGTGCTGTGTTTCACACATTTAATTTTGCATAAACATTGGGGGAAAATTCATAATGTTTGGATGTGCAGTTAGATATGAAGATAGTTTGAAACATATTTAGTCTACATGGTGGGGTCTGTATTGACTCTACTGTGGTACTCTGCTGACTACAGTGAATATGTCCGTTAGTTGCTGAAAGGTGTATTGATTCATTTGTGATGGAGCTAGGGTAGAAGTCTCCCCCTGCTTCTAATCCTTGTACTAAACTATGCTCCACTTAGTCCCCACTTGCCTCTCTCCTGGAGGCACCAAGATAAACGTAACCCCGTCTGACTCTGGGTCTGATGGCACATGAGAAGATTTAGAAAATGGTATGACGTTTCTCAAACAGCAATTATGTTAAGAAACCTTTTTTCATTTGTTATCACTTTTAGATGAACACTTCTGCATTATTATATTCTGGAATTGATAACAAAATAAACTTGAGACAAGCTCTTGTGACAGGATCTAGTTCAAACTTTAAAAAACTTAACTCATCCTAAAAGTCATCAGGCAACAAAACAGTACAATTACTTTTGAACAGCTATGCTCAAAAATCATTAGTGACACTATCAGTCATGTAAATGCAAGTGTGGCTTTTCCTGTTGTTCCTATGTCTTAGTTCAAATGATGTAAACAAAGTCATGATGACATCTCCTTTACAGACAAGCAAGCTAGCCAGTATGCACACACGCCCACACCAGTGTTTTCAGTCTTAATGGTAAAATTAAGCTTTACTGAAATATTAAATAAGGCAAATGATGAACTATGCTAGTTACCATTAAAAACCTCTGGAATTTATGAGCATTGCTACACAAATGGAGAATTATTCATTACCATCAGTGACATATTTTCTAAGGTGAAATAGCAGCACATTACACAAAGACATAAAGGTATGAAAATAAAAACTACATAAATTAAACTTGTATGAAAAAATATATTACATACATATGCATAAATAAATTACATAAGTCGAATTGTAATCAATTTCAAAATGATACAGAAAAAGCCAAAAATAAAAGCAAATGAACACAGTCACTCAAGGCCTGTAACTGTATGGCATATCCTCTGAAGGCTGTCACTGTGTTCCACTGTCCATTGTAAATAAAGTTAACATAAACTGCTCCACTTCTCCACATGAGCACTGCACCCTGTGCTTTAATACCCATGCTGTAATGTCATGGTGTCCATTGTCCATAAGGTTTGTAAATATACCACTTGGCACATCTTCGATGTTCCATAGGTGGTCTCATTACTTCATTACTACTTCCTATGCTGAGAAAACTACATACATCCTAATGCCACATGTATATGTTGTCAAGTGTTCAGATAAACCACTCCTTCTTGCTCTCGTCAATAGTTTCAGTAAAGGCTGGGTCATTCACAATGATCGCTGCGTCGGCACAGTCTGCTGACTCAGCTCCCTTGGCCTCATTAGTGTGGTAGGAGCCTTTATGACGAAACATATGACGGATCACAAACACCATGATGCAAAGGACAGCGAAGATCACCATGGAGATGACACCTGGAAATAAAACATAGCATTTTATTGAACAGACTGAACAGCTGAAATAATAAATAATAACGCTTTGCCCACAAAACAAACTGATGTTGTTAGATTCTCCCTTCCTGGGAAGCATGTCTTTAAACACCACACGTTCTTGACATCCCTTGTACTCAACCAGGGATGAAAACACTGCTTTTCACTGGCTGATCCTCATAAGTGTGCATATGTGGATAGGAGCCATTTAGTAAAACCCAAACACAACATCTATTTTTTTTGTTTTTTATTAAGGGTCTTTACACATGATCAGTATTCTGTAAGAAAACTTATTCAATTAGTATATAAAAGTATTATGCAAATGTGAAAATAAATTAAAATGCAGTTCCACAATAGCACATACATGTGTTATTTGAGTAAGAATAAATTCCTTGCCCTGCTCCACTCTCAGGAAAGTTTCACTGTAAGGGAAGGAAATAAGGCATTATTACACGTCCTTGAAGTTGAAAAAATCCTGTGCAAAGGAGCTTATAACAGCTTGGTACCCCATCTTCCAGAGATCTGTGGAGTCACACATCATCCCCAGTCTCTGGAAAAAATCAAAAATCACTCCGGTTTCAAAAAAACAATGTCCTGTGGTCAACAATGACTTCAGGCCTGTGGCTCTAACTTCCATAGTCATGAAGTGTTTTGAGAGGATCATGGTGACGCTGCTCAGGGATAAGTGGATACACACTTACACTCCTTTCAGTTTGCCCATAAGCAGGGTCGTGGCACTGATGATGCTATCAACAGCATCACACTTCTAGTTAACAAACGCATCGATGACCCCAGAGCTTATACACATGTTGTTCATTGATTTTAGCTCAGCTTTCAACATCATGCAGCCGCACCTGCATTTGGGAAAACTGAAGGAGACGAGTGGGAATTCTTACATCCTGAAGTGGAACCACTCCTTCCTAACACAGCGCACACAGCAAGTCAGGGTCAACAGTGCCCTCTCGGAACCCAGACTGATAAGTACAGGTGCCTCACAGGGCTGTGTCAGCTCCCTGGTCCTCTTCACATTGAGCAATGTGAGAGAACAGTAGGCGAATCTGGACCAGGAGTGGAGACTGCAAGGAAGGCTTGTATTCATGTGTTTAAATTCAGGTTAAAATGGAATGTACCTAAAAGGTCAAGTGACAAAATGCTAGTTAAAATGTCTTATATTTAATATCATGTGGCTAAAAGTACAGTTAAAAATGTGTTGTATTTTAAAAGTTAATAGTAATTTGATAAATGTGATTTTTGTGTACTTATGGGAGTTAAAAGCTGCTAAAGTTGTAAGGATAAAATCATCATTGCACAGCACTTTAAAAAGTATTTGATTTATGTGAATGCTTTAAATATGGGTATTTTTGTCCTTATTTTCAAGGTTAATTTCTAGTTTAAACATTAAGTATTTTATTTTGGGTTATGTTTACTGGTTATGGTTTCCTGGGTTACATTTACTAAAACTAATTTGAGTTTGTGTTTGAGGTTTTTCCACCTGTATTGGCCTTGGAAGACTTTCGAAAATAAAAGAAAGAAAAGAAAGAAAGCTGAATCTGCAATGTTCTGACGCAAGCTGCCTCTTCAAGTGGGGGCTGCAGTAGAAAACTCACAAGAGTGAGAAGCACTTGACAATGACTGTAGCCCACTGGACTGTTTCTCGGAAATGGGGGAATGTGTCCAGTGGTGAGACCAAAACCATTTTGTGCTGAATGTGGGGAAGACAGAGGAGATGATATCTGATCCAAAGACTGTTGGTGACCACAGGCCAGTCGTCATTAAAAACGAACAGATCAGTCGGGTGAGTTCATACAGGTATCTGGGGATTGACATTAACACACTCAGCTGAAAGGTACATGTTGGAAGTCTCTGCTCCAAACTCCAACAGCGTCTTTACTTTCTATGCAGACTGACGGTCTATGGAGTGGAGCAGAGGATCATATAGCTCTTCTACTGGAGATGTGTGTGTGTGTGTGTGTGTATATGTGTATGTATATATATATATATATATATATATATATATATATATATATACTTGTTTGAAGTCTGTCGCTGCTGTACTTTTGTTCTTCTTATTTTTCTGTTTATACCTTGTAAGGTGCAGCTGGATGAAATCCAAAAAAAATTTCCCCACGGGGACAATAAAAATATATCTTGTCTTATCTTACTAATGTTCCTCAAACAGCTCACATGCAGGCCAGGGTAGATGCTACCTTGGCGGCTGTGTGCTGAGCAACATAATAGCTGTGTCCCAATTCAGGGGCTGCATTCTTCAAGGGACCCAGCCTTTGAAGGACGGGTAGGCTGCATGAAAAGGCTGTATGAGCGTTTATTAAATGAGACAGTCTACCCTACGACGGACTTCCTGCTTGCGTCATGACATCTCATAGCGTTGCTCCTGTTGCCTAGCAACCATGACAAACAAATTTTCATCCCGATAAAGGACAAGTCTATGATAAGACAACGGTATAATTTTACCTAATTTTTTACTGAATTTGACCCCGAAATTGTAATTTTGTTTTTAATGTTTAATATACTTGAAGACTGGAGGGTCTTGTACTGTACAGTGGTACGGGACTAAACTGTCTGAGAAACAAGAAGCGTTCACAGCTTGTTTAAATCTGTTAACATCCACTGATATGAACTTCAGATATTATAAATCACCACAATGACTGGGCTGAGTGTTTCTGATGAGGATCACTAAATACCTGCTGTCTGAACAGAAACCAAAAATTATTTATGTTCAACATGTTATCAGATAACTTGGTGGAACTAAACCAAAAACAGTGAGGATAGTCATGTTTTCAATGGTCTACAGAGAATTTGTCATGCCCGCTGGTGTCAAACAGAATTACCACCAATAGAAGTTCTATAATAATTTCAATAAGGTTTAAATACATGAATATTTATAAATGAATAAGTCGTTTATGTGATGGCCATGGCCAGAAAAAAATCGCCACAGTCTCGGTAAAATAAAGCTTAAACACTGAAGCTGTTTAATCAAATGGGAAAGTAAACGTTTTAAATTGCAGCGGCTCACATCAATAACATAACTTAATCGTTTTTTTAAAACAAATTTTAATGTGTTCAACACTTGTACTATTGGAGTGAACTGTAACATAATACTCATATTTAAAACTAGAATCCTCCGCTGCTGATGGATCCATCTTCTCCGTCAGCCATCAACAGTTAAAACTCCAGCTGTTGATCGAACTGTCAGCGGCCCGCAATGAATCTTGGGATATTTGGGGCTATGAAGGATACATCGATGCATCCTTCAAATCCGTGGAAAAGAAGGACGCATTCGTCGGCCGCATTTGAAGGAGTCTGCAAGTTTTTATGAAATGGGACAGCCTTAGTCGCACCGCTGTGACGTATGTGGCCGAATAATGCAGCCTAGAAGGATGCAGCCCCTGAATTGAGACACAGCTATTGTCTCTACTCAGCTACTACAGAGCAGCAACTCAGTAGGTGTGAGACATGACCTGCGAGTCTGACTAAGACTTTGTAGAGTTGAACAGTTGTAAAGTTTACAAACTTACCTCCAATTATGGCAGAGTTGCGATCCACACCATCACCAATAGCCTTGTCCTCGTTGAAGGGGAAAACGGCTCCAGCTGTGGGTAAAGCAAACACTGGTTATATGTTTGAACCCTGACATAAACTGTTATTTTCACTTCGGCATGCCCTTGAAACTGTGACATCTGTGTGTGTCTCTACCAGCTTCTATGTGCCAGGGGTCACTAGCGGAGGCCATTGGGGAGATAGTCAGGGGTGAGGCCCCACAGTTGGATGGGACTAAAATCCCATGGGTGGTGACGGGAGATGTCATCCCAGAGCGCAGGGCTGCTTTAAGTGGCGCCACACTGTTAAACTGTACTTTCGACAGGCAGCCCACAAAACCAGGCGTGTTGTAGCGCTCGATCAGGATGGGGTCAATCTGTCCTGTTTCTGCAAAAAAGACACAGTAAGGTTTTTCTTATTATTGACACATTGTGACCCCTTTAAAGATCTCTGGAAACAATACAACTGAAACTCTATCCAGGGTTCTGTGTTACCTTTTAAATGCTTCACTGTTGTAACACAATAATCTTGTATGTCCAGAATGTTAGTTAATTGTTTAGTACACAAGAATGTCAGCTTTGTTTAAAGGTGTACTCTCTGGAGTCTTGACCACAGTTTCTTTTCCTGCTCAGACTTCTTACTCCAAAAACTTTGATAAGTTCAGTTCTGTAGCAGGAGATTTCTTTTTTTTTTGGCACAGCTTGGGGTGTAATCCGACGATGTCATTGGTGACAGGATTTCACATGCTTCTGTTACCAATGACAGGTAACTCCTAGACCATTTGCGCTGTCTAAAAAATTCAAAAAGGATCAGAAAGCAGAGAAATGGAGTTTTGCGCTCACAAATGGTGCATTACAGTTGGTAGCCCCCAGGGCTTCCCCAGTACCACCGTCCAATCACAGACAAGATTCTCTAGCTCTAGTCTCAAAGACTACTACAGCCAAAAAACACCAGGAATTCAGCCATGAAACATGGGAAAAATAGGAAATAAAAGGCAAGGAGTAACACTTTTTTGTTTTTAAATATGTAATATAGTTCAGAGTTGTACATTTTTCATTTGAAATTCTTTGATGATGTCATTTACATGTTCTAATGTAGCAATAAACTTGTAAAATCCATATCTGTTTTTTCTTTTCCCCCTTAAAACTGTTTTTGCAGTCAAAACACACAGTAAGGCTGAAAAACTGCTTGATATTGAAAGTTGAACTTATCTTGGAAGAAGGGGCAGAAGCACTCACTCACTGCACATTTATCGACAGTTCTACATCCATATAATCAAAATAAATCCAGGCGGCCACATTTGTATTATAGGTGTTATATGAGTGCTGCTGAAATGCCACAAGATATTAGAAATAGTTACAAAGTACACAACATTTCAAATTGTAACATTTTAAAAACACACAAAACGATACTGTCCTCACACTAAATGTAAAGTTATGCACATACTAATATTCAAACTTTATGCATTACATCGTCGAATGTTAAGTAATGAACTGATAACAGAGCCAACGCAACTGATGCACAGTGGAGAAATCACTGCTACACGGATGCACCTAAAGAAGATTATGATTGGTGAATCGGCTGTCTTTGCCAATTTTGGTTGTTGCTTCCAGCTCTTGTATTAAAACAAAAAAATGTTCCTGCACAGCAGAACAGATAACACGATGCATTCTGCTATGAATATGACTCTATTGACAGCCATAGTGATGCTAAGTGATTATTTTCAAGCTAACACTGTATCTCTGTCGAGATAAAAGTTTGGAGTTTACGATGTAAAGTGTCCTGAGATAACACATGTTATGATTTGGTTCTATATATTTTGGTTAGCACAGACGCCTCAAAGCCAGAAAGTTCTGGGTTTGCTTCCTGGTGGGGGGTCGTTCTGTGTGGAGTTTGTATGTTCTCCCTGTGCCTGCGTGGGTCCACGTGGGCACTCCAGCTTCCTCCTACAGTCCAAAGACATGCTGAGGTTATTTGGTGATTCTAAATGGTCCATAGGTGTGACTGTGAGTGTGCTTGGTTGTCTGTCTTTCTATGTGGTCCTGAAATAAGACTGGCCACCTGTCCAGGCTGAACCCTGCCTTTGCCCTAAGTCAGTTGGGATAGATTCCAGCCCCCCTGCAACTAGGGACAGATGTTGCTAAGATTTTAACGGTATTACTACTTTTACTGATACTGCTTATCGATACAGTATGTTAAAGGTATTCCTATCGGTACGTTCAGATTGCTTTTATCTGTTTTTTAAGAGAAAAAACAAAACAAATTAAGAACAGAATAAATACTGCTTTATTTTCTCATATGTACTGTATAACACTTAAAATTCATATTGACAGTAATGTTGTGTTGATGGATGATCACAGTGTCATAGGTTTTACTCACAGAATGAAATATTATCAAATGTGTTTCATTAAACTCTCCAGCATTATATCAGAATGATAAAAGCTCCTCCTTTAACAGAAAAGTAAATATCAGTACATTGTGCTGATAAAACCTGTTTCATTTTTCACTTCTCAGTGTAAAATTAATGCAGGTTCAACAGTATTTTCTGTGATTTTAATAGTGTCGAGAAGAAAACAGTTTAAATACTTCTTCTGCCACAAACACCAACATTCAGGCAGAAAATAACTAAAAGTCTGACAGAGTTTGTCTGCAGCCTCCAAATCACTAAATCCTGCTGTACTCTGAAAGTGAAACTGAAATTCTGAACGATAGTTCAGATGATTCTCTGAATTTCAGACCGAATTCATGAACACAGTCACAGTTTAACAAACGGCTGGAGAATACTTACGTCGTACCTACTTATTAATTATCCTATGTTCATTTAATTTGGTTAACTCCGTGTTTGGGCTGCTAGCAAACATAACATACCTGGTTATTAAGGACTGAACTATGAGCTTAGCAGTTGAACATTTCCATTTCTCAGTTTATATGTGATGAACTTTACTGAATGTTTCCACAGACTGATCATGTTTCTGTTCTTACATGCAAACAACTTGTTAATTTTGTGGCAACAAACATTTTCTGCATCGACTGTAGCAAAGTTTAATCATAGATTTAAACGTTTATTTCTCCTCCATCATCACCTGTTTTGCTGCATGGAGCTGCAGGTGAGTGACGAAGCTGCTCTGTCCCTCAGACAACGGAGTCTTCCAGTTGTCTGAGCTACAGACTCCAACAGACAGAGCTCTGTTTTGGATTTTAAAGCCAAAGTGCAACATAGAAACATACACATCAGACACGTCTTATTGTGACAAGATATAAAGAGCAACACAATGATCTTACTTTCTAAAGTATTGTTAACAGAACTGTTACTGTCGGGGCTCATCGATCCTCTGCTATTTAAACATTTTGCTAGGTGGCTTACTTATTACCAGGGCTTGGTGCCCATCCCTACCTGTGACTCTGCAGGGGAATAAGTGGTGTATAGACAATGGATGGATTAGTCCTTGTAGTATGCGGTTCTGTCTCCTAGCTGTGCTGCTCATGTCATGTGTCTTTCCTGTAGATTCTGTGCTCCATGTGTAGCTCTTTGTGTGTAGCATTATCCCCTGCCCAGCCAGCCAGCTCCTTCAATATTGCATATCGGGCTGATAGATTTCAATTAATTCAGATATTTGTTGGATGTGTGGAAAAGAGGAGTGTACCCATGGAAGCCCCACCTCGCAATTTACATTAGATTTCCTGATGACGTGGTGGTAGTAGACTTGACAAGAAATAACAGTGAGAGGCTGTACCAAAATGAGATGGATAACTTTCATGGTGTCAGGCCAACAACCTAGCCTCCTCACTCTCAGTGTGTCTCCAGTGGAGAGGAAGAGGAGCTTTAAGTCCCTTGGTGTCCTGCTCATCAAGGACCTCAAATAGACAAACCACTCAGACAATCTGACAGTAAAGGCATGGCAGCGCCCATACTTCTGTGCTGCCTGGGAGGGTTCAGGCTCTCATAGGTGCTTATGAGCCTTTACATTAGTGTCCTGATTGGCAAAATCTCTGCCACATATCACTTTCTTACATTTTCATTGCATGGATACATATTTTTGGTGGTTTTAAATAGGGCCCATTTGATACACTCATTAGAGTCAGCCATGAACACTGCTGTGGGAAAGTCTGAGGAGCTCAGCACAGATCTGAAAAAAGCAAATCACTGAATTGAACAAATCAGAAAAAAATCACTTGGAGTCATTTCAAAGCAGGTATGGATCCCAAAATCATCTGTGCAAATACACTATATTACCAAAAGTATTTGCTCACCTGCCTTGACTCACATATGAACTTAAGTGCCATCCCATTCCTAACCCATAGGGTTCAATATGATGTCGGTCCACCTTTTGCAGCTATTACAGCTTCAACTCTTCTGGGAAGGCTGTCCACAAGGTTGAGGAGTGTGTTCATGGGAATATTTGACCATTCTTCCAGAAGCGCATTGGTGAGGTCACACACTGATGTTGGTGGAGAAGGCCTGGCTCTCAGTCTCCGCTCTAATTCATCCCAAAGGTGGTCTATCGGGTTCAGGTCAGGACTCTGTGCAGGCCAGTCAAGTTCATCCACACCAGACTCTGTCATCCATGTCTGTATGGACCTTGCTTTGTCCACTGGTGCACAGTCATGTTGGAAGAGGAAGGGGCCCGCTCCAAACTGTTCCCACAAGGTCGGGAGCATAGAATTGTCCAAAATGTTTTGGTATCCTGAAGCATTCAAAGTTCCTTTCACTGGAACTAAGGGGCCAAGCCCGACTCCTGAAAAACAACCCCACACCATAATTCCTCCTCCATCAAATTTCACACTTGGCACAATGCAGTCCGAAATGTACCGTTCTCCTGGCAACCTCCAAACCCAGACTGGTCCATCAGATTGCCAGATGGAAAAGCGTGAATCATCACTCCAGAGAACGCGTCTCCACTGCTCTATAGTCCAGTGGTGGCGTGCTTTACACCACTGCATCCGGCGCTTGGCATTGCACTTGGTGATGTACGGCTTGGATGCAGCTGCTCTGCCATGGAAACCCATTCCATGAAGCTCTCTGCGTACTGTACTTGGGCTAATCTGAAGGCCACATGAAGTTTGGAGCTCTGCAGCAATTGACTGTGCAGGAAGTCGGTGACCTCTTTGCACTATGCGCCTCAGCATCCGCTGACCCCTCTCCATCAGTTTATGTGGCCTACCACTTCCCAAACTCGTCCATTTTCTTATAATAAAGCTGACAGTTGACTGTGGAATATTTAGGAGTGAGGAAATTTCACGACTGGATTTGTTGCACAGGTGGCATCCTATGACAGTTCCATGCTGGAATTCACTGAGCTCCTGAGAGCGACCCATTCTTTTACAAATGTTTGTCAAAACAGTCTGCATGCCTAGGTGCTTGATTTTATACACCTGTGGCCAGGCCAAGTGATTAGGACACCTGATTCTGATCATTTGGATGGGTGAGCAAATACTTTTGGTAATATAGTGTAGTTACTTCTAAGTATGAAGTGCACAGTTGTGTCACTGCTGCTATCAAGAAAAAACACAAGCTCTCACCTGCTGCTGAGACAACTGGTCAGGATAGTCAAAAGTCAATCGAAAATCACCAAAAAGCAAGTCTGAAATGAATTAGAAGCTGCTGGAAACAGAGGTTTCAGTGTCCACAGTCATGTATTTTACATCACCATGGGTTTAGAGGATGCCATGCAAGAAGGAAACCCTTCCTCTCGAAACAGCACCTTAAGGCTTGACTCAAGTTTCCTGCTGATAACATGGACAAGAAAAGGCTTTCTGGAGCAAGGTTCTGTAGTCAGATGAAACAAAATTGAGCTATTTGGCCACAATGTCCAGAAAAATGTTTGGAGGACAGAAGGTGAGGCCCTCCACCTCAAACACCATACCTAGTGTTAAGCATGACTGAGGTGACATTATGTTCTGGGGCTGTTTCAGAGCTAGTGGAACTGAGGCTTTACACAATGTAAATGGAATAATGAAGAAGGAGGATTACCTGGTATTTACAAGTGTGTGTAAAGTTTTGTTCATGACTGTATATATCATATTTAGTTTATGGTTAGAACGTAACCATTTTCCCCCCAGCTTCCATGCATTAAATTTACCAGGAAATGGGAAAAAAATGAAAGAAGATTACCCCAAAATCCTGTTGCTGGATTAAACACATAAATGCAGTCACACACACTACTCATCTACATACTTACCAAATACCTTTCCCAGAAAAATGCTTTTCACCAAGTTGAACTGGGTGTCTGAGGCCTCAGGCAGGGTGAATGTGGACACTGGGTAGTGGTCAAGCTAAAGAATATGGAAAGAAGAAAGGAACTGTGACAAATTCAACTGACAACTTGCGTCTACTCTGTCCGTGCAGATACCAGGCTTGACACATTTGTCTCTGACTTCTGCCTCCTCGTTTTCTCTATGGGCAAACCTTTGGGTAAAAGGCTCTACAGTATGAAAAACTAAACATAGCGCTTCTACAGTTGCTCCTACACTGAAGCAATCCACCTAATCAATACTTCATTAGTTATAAGAAGAACAAACACTGTATTCTGGCAATTAAGGGCATGGGCCATATGGCTGCACTACTCTTAATGTACTGCATAGTAATTGTGTATAACAGTGTGTGTTCTGTGGTCATGACTTGTGTAACATCTGGTTCTTGTGGAGCACACTGAAACCTGTCTTGTGTGCACTAAATGATTCTATGTCTGCTGTTGTAGAGTGCACCAAAACAGATTCCAATCAGTGGTTTATATGACAGGATCAAATTACTGAGCAAAGAAACTACTTGCAATTTCCAATTCAGAGAACTCTTTGTAAACATTTTTTTCTACTCTTTCATCAGTAATGAAAATGAATATCAACATGTCAAATCATTTTAGGAAGCAAACATAACTGGCATTCTTTCAAGGTGACAAGTGTCGTGTAATTACATTTAAAAATCACTGTTGTTATTTCTGTTCATTTGTGTAAAGAGTATGTTAATCAGCAAGATTCTGGGGTGTTGTAGAACTTTAAATGAAGAAAGCAAATAAGCAGATTCTGCTTATTTGAAGAATAAATTATTCAGTTTAACTTTGTGAAGCAATATACGAGTAGGAAGTACTAACCTGTAGTTGAATCTCCCTCAGGTTCCTAGTTATGTTGACAGAGTGTGGCTGTCCGTTGGCCATGTTACGATGGTCAATGTCTATGGTGTAAGGTTCTATTAGCCCCCCAAGACTGTAGCGGATTTGAAGAGTGCCTGGACACACCATTACACAGACATAGATATATCTTCTTAATATATATATATAAATAAATAAACAATTGAATAAGATACGTTGTACATTAGCCTACCATTGTGTCTGAGCACAACAGCCACGTAGTCTTGCGTCCTGGAACTGATGTAGACCAGGATGCTGGGAGCACTGTAGGTGCTAAAGCTGAACACCAGCTCCTCTTTAGTCAGGTTAGCCTCACTTGGAATACCACCAACTGATAGGCTCTTCATCTCCTGCAGAGCAAAAGGTCCTGACTCTGGCAGGAAGTCATAACGCACCAGGGTTCCTGTCTCAAAGTAGCCACCGACATCTAGCACACAAACACACACAGAAAGTGTTGATCACTAATTAAAGATGGCATCATCTAGTCTAACCTGATGTAACCAAATGTAATTCAATCTAGTATTGGGGTACCATCGGTGCAAAAAGGTCCATCGTATGCAGTGAGGGAGCAGTCGCAAGAGTATCCATTGTACTGCTCCACACACTTCCCTCCGTTCCTGCAGTGAATTCCATAGCTGCTGCAGTGGCCCTGGCAGCCTGGATTCACCCCTGAAGTTATCTTTGCCCTCTCCTCCAGGTCAAAGGTCACACCATTAATCTTCAGAGCACGCATGCAGCCAAGGAAACCTCTCTGACCACTCGAAGCACCTGGGATATAAGAAATGAAGCATAGCATAAGTTCAGACAAAAAAACGGAAGCCTACAGCTGTTTCACTCATGCTTTACAGTCACTGTTCATTAACAGCTGTGTCAACCATATTCACAGAGTGCACACAGGGAAGACCCAACATACTCATGCCAACACTACAGAAACAACATTAAAATCACTGACACATGAAGTGTAGAGTGATCATCTCATTACAATGCAAAGCTCTGCTAGGAAAACTTGAGTCCTGGCATTCATGTTGATGTTACTTTGGCTTGTACTGCCAACCCAAACATTGGTCCAGACCATCCTCCCCTTCATTGCAACAGTCTTTCCCAGTAGTCTTTGGATGCCTAAACAGAATGTTGTGCCCTGACACACTGCAAAAACTGCTCAAGAGCAGCTCAAGGAAAACATCAGCCTAAGGTGCTGACCCAGGCTCCAAATTCCCCAGATCCCACTTTGATTCAGTTCTACAGGATGCACCAGAACAAGTGTTATCCACAGAGGCCCCAACCTGCGAAGCACATAGGGACAAAAGATCTTCTGCCACAATGCAGTGCCACCCACCACAGGTCCCATGTCCATGGCCAAACAGAAAAGAATTGTAGAATTAATTAAAAGGTAGGTTGGTTGGTTTAATGCTGTGACTGTCAGTGTATATGCTGCTGCAGTTCTCTCCACTATCCTAACCCACATCTAACGTGCACTATTCCTTTGTTGTTGATTTACTCAAATCTAATGCTCAAATATGTTTGTCAAAGGTGATGATCATTTTGTCTTAGTGTCTCAGGAAACACAACAACCAAAACTGTGTCTGTAACAAACCTGCTAGATATGGCTGCAGCATTCAGCCATGTCAGTGCAACGTAGGGTCAAAGGAGCATAACACCCCATGCCATATATAAAACAATGGAGGAGCAAGTAGCTACAAAAGCTGTTAGTGGATTTACTCCTCACAGTGAGGACAATAAGTATTTGATCCCCTACATATCTCATGATTCTGGCCACGTGCAAAAGAAACAGGTCTATAAAGTTAATAGCAGGTCTGTTTTAACTGTAAGAGACCGAATGTAAACAAAATAATCCTGAAAAACACTTTATCTAACAGTTATAAATTAATTTCCAGTTGATCAAGGGAAATAAGTATTTGAACCTGTTCCTAGCAGTATACACACACACACACACACACACACACACAAACATATATATGTATATTTATATATATATACATATATATATGTGTGTGTATGTGTGTGTACATATATGGCAAGCTGTTTAGGAATTTATATATTAAATGAAACTCTGAGTACAGTAATCCCTCGCCATATCACAGTTCACTTTTCGCGGTCTCACTGTATCGCAGATTTTTAAACTGTATACAGTTACTATATCAACCAGAGTACTGTGTTCTGTATCCTGGGCACTGACTGGCTCAGCAACTGTAGCATCCTTTGACCAGGATATGTCCTTTAACCCTGTGAGCCTTAGGCTACTCAGGGTAATTTCACTACCTTTATTTTAAAGCATTTATCTTTGTCATTATAAGGTAGAGTCATACATGTTATGTCCATTGTACTTTTTCAGTCTAGGCTATCCAGATCTTCCAACATTTGATACTGAGATATTTTTAGACTTTAGCCTTTATATTAAGAAAAATAAATACTTCGTCTTTTAAAACTGTTATGCTTTTACATTTCTCTCACAATAAAATGCTAGCAATAGACATGTCTTTTCATGATTGCATAGGAAAAAACATCTGGGGCCTCATTTTATCAAGTGGTAGTTTGTGCTTTTTACTCTCTCTTTCTCTGTTTCTAACCTGGTTCTGCTGGAGGTTCTTCCTGTTAGGTTGTATGATGTTGTGATTTGGTGCTATATTGATAAAAATTTAAAAGACTTGCACTGGTGCGCAGTTGTTTCATCAAGGTTGGAAGCAAAGTCTCAAGGACTGCAAGGATCATCCTACGTGTAATCCTGTGGGACTCTCTAAAGTGGCTGGAATGTCAGAATTCCTAGTGCCCTCAAAAAGGAAAACTGCTACAGTTTTCCTTTTTGAGGGCCCTAGACACGGCAGCACATTGTGTGTGTTTGTGTGTGTACACGGCTCACCAACATATAGATCACTATAGAACTCCAGTTTTGCATGTCCCTGTGGCGGGTTGGGTCTGATCTCTCTGTATTGTCCATTAAGTTGCAGCACTGCCTCCTTGATGTTTTTCTCGGCCTCCACACGATGCCACTGGTCATCGTTTAGCAGAACTGGCGAGCGGACACTTAGTTCCACCTGCTCACTGCCCACGTCAAAAGAGAAGAAGATCACTGAGCCTCCTGTGACAACAGAATAAAATCAGACATTAGGAACATTTTTGGATTTTTAATCCTCCATCTCCGATTTCTCACTCTAAACGTGACAAAATGATGATGCTCATTACTGACATTACACTGATTGATGCCTTGGAAAGGTTTGGGTTCGAAGAGAGTTTTAGAAAGTAGGTCCGTGCTATTTATAAAATGCCAGCAGCAGAAATCTTGACAAACTGAAACATTTCACAACCTTTTAACATCAAAAGAGGCTGTTGAGAGGGTTGTCCATTGTCACCGCTGCTGTTCACATTAGCAATACAACTTTTTGCAACTGGTGTACGATCACAGTCACAAATTTATGGAATAACAGTCGGACAGATTTAACATAAGCTGTCACTCTATGCTGATGATATAATTCTGTTTATCACAAAACTAAGTGAATCAGTTCCAGCTCTACTACAGTTAACAAGAATATTTGTTGATATTTCCGGCTATGCAGGAAACAAAACCAAATTGGCAATACTACTTTTCAATGAAAAAGAAACAAGAAGCCCAGCTCCCAAGGTTCTTCAATTTAATGTGGTAAAGGAATTCACATACTTGGGGATACAAATACAAATAGAAGATGTCTGGCACATCAATATGTATCATATGCTAATTAAGGACCACTAATGGAACAAATTACAGATTCAGTTGATTCAGTCTCTGTCTGTCTCAGGAATAAGTAGGATTAAAATTTTAAAAATGAATGCTTTACCAAAGCTGTTTTTTCAAAACATTCCCCTGCCCCCAGATTCATTCCTCAAAATTAAAAACTACTTGTTGGATTCATGTGGAACAATAGAAAAGCAAGGCTATGTTTGTCCCATGGAGGGCTAAAATGTCCAAACCTATTGTTGCATTACTGGACTGAACAGTTGAGGTCCATCATCTTTTACTTATCAACAAAGGATACTCCTTATTGGACAGAAATGCAAACTAACAGAATCTAAGACTTCATCTTCCCAAGTACCTGTACTCTGACACAGTGAAAAATCTATGAAGACAGACCAGCAACCCAATAGTCAAACATATGATTAAAATCTGGTCTGATGTAAGAAAATATCTAAAAGAAGCAGATTCCTTGTCACAATACAGCCACATATGGGGCATCCAATTCTTTACACCAGGAAGAGTTGATGCTACATTTAAAATCTGGGCTTCGAAAGGACTCAAAAAGATCCAAGATTTCTATCTATCAAATTCTGATACTATGATGTCTTTTGAACAACTGAACCATGAGTTTAATCTTAACATGAAACACTTTTTCAAATTCCTACAACTTTGAAGCTTTGTAAAAGCAAATTAAAACAAGATACTTAATAAACTCCTACAGTCACTTGTTGAAACATTGATAACAAAGAAAAGGGTGTCTTATCTGAATTCTATAATATGATTACATCTTACTCATCTGAGAGCTCACAATTTAAGCTATGTGCTTGGACGGAAGATCTGGAAACTGAACTTTCAGCAGAGGAGTGGAAATTTGCCTGTGCTGCAACTCATACTCAGACAATAAACACACAGCTCAGATTAATAATTATAATTGTGTAATGCGTACAGACGTAACTTCTACAAAACTATAACAGTTCAGTAAAAGTATACCAGATGTATGCACTAAATGCACAGAGGTTAAAGGAACACTATTTCACTGTGTTTGGCATTGTAGAAAGATCCAAACATTTTGGTAAGAGGTCAGAACTACATGTGAGAAGACTATTTCAAAAAGAATTCCATTGGACAATAAATTGTTTCTGATTGGCCTTAATAAAAAAAAAAACATAACAATAATAAAAACGACCAAATACTGAAGGTCATCAGCATTCTAATGCTAAAAAGGTAATAGCCTTGTTTTGGAAGAACTTTCACAGACCGACAATCACAAATTGGATAAAGCAAATGATGTTGAGCCTTCTGCTCAAAAAAATTACATATATATTAAGGACAAAAAAGTATGGGGAAGTGTGGGGACCCTTCAGGAAACTCTTGACGAGACATGCAGTTTCTGTATAGTGTGGTCATGTGTTGGTTTGGGGGAGCAACTGTTGTTCGTTGTGTTTTTGATAGCTGTTAACTTATTGTTTTTTTTATAAGTAGAAATAATTTTGGCCACATTGGTACAACATTTTCTGTTATTAGTGGCAGATAAAATTGACACAATACATTTTTCAAAAATTTCTTGTGAGTTAAGTGAAAAAAATGGGGTATTTGTCTAATTGCGATCTCTGTTGGTAACATACAAAATCACTGCCTAGAAACACTTCAGATGTCTTTATGCATTACTTATGTTGAGAAAGTCTTAAGTCTTAAAGTAGTCATCTCTTAACTACAAATGTTATCCTGTCCTACAGATGATTCTAACATGTTGTACAGTGTACACACACATAGACACACCTCTGAGTTCGATGTGAAGGGCACCAGTGCTTCCCATGTTTTCCAGAAAGACTCCATGAGTGGAGGATGTCTTAAAATAGAAGGAGATGTCAGTGCTGGTTTCTGCTCTGTCGCAAGGGAAATGGAGGAAGGAGGCAGGGCTGGTGAACGAGGCTGCGTTCCAGTAGTTACCTTTTAAAGACAACAGCAGGATATACATTAAAATAAAAATGCTTATTTTACAGAAAATATCTCATATTCTATGGTAAAACACTGTGTTTGTGTGTAAGAGAGAGATAGAAAAACACTCACGATCACCCTGGCATTTCAATGGCCCTACTGTCAGCTTGGCCTCAGATCCAGCTCTGCTTGTATCACCAATCACAACTTGACTGACTGGCAAATGGTCTTTATAGACCAATAAGCCCGCATCCTCTCTCCTAACCCATACACACACACACACAAACACACACACACAAGAGGAAACGAGATACATTTCAGAGGCCAGGATCATGTTGCTTTATACAGTATCTGAAGCAGTTCAGCTTTAGTTTATCAATAAATCATGTTTTACCACCTGTGTCTAATCTGTTTGCAGCTTAAATCTATTAAGTTATCTTGGAAAATTCTTGGAATATTCGCTTTCCACAGTGTCCTTTCCATAGTGTACTACAAAATGAAGGTTTGAGGTCTGACTGGTGTTGACTTTCAAACTAAAATGTGTGAAACAGATCAAAAAACTGAGAAAAGTTGTAAAAGCAAATTTGAAAACATAATAAACTGTGGAAGTTGGTCATAGTTTGTATGACTGTATAAACTGGTAAATAAATAGGTGATACAAAGAGTCAAAGTTAAAGCAGGGAAATGGCCTTCAAAATGTGTATATTTAAAATAGAAGAATGTATTGGATTTTGTGTAATAGTTGTATAGAATACATATTGGAGCAAGTGACATACAATGGAAAGAAATACAATAGAAAATGCAAACATTCTGCTTATATATCCAGAGGATAGAGCTGTCATGTAGTAATAGTGTGATTACCTGAAAGCAAAAAGGAAATTAGATCTGCTGGCTGCCACAGCCACTTTGGTAAAGGTAAGGATTATATTTCAGTGCGAACAGAAAATCTCTGTGAACTAAACTAGGTAAAAATGATAAGCTGCTCAGCTGAACTGCTAGGAGGTGACGCACTAACCAGGTACGTTGGTCAGCGTCACAGTTGCAGTAGTGTTTGGGGTCAGTACAGTTGTGTTCAATACCACAGGAACACTTCTGTATCCCTGGTCCTGAACCCCCCCAGTAGAAATGCCTCTCATTTGCTCTTCCTACCCACCAGGTAAATGGGTTGCCATCTACACATCAAAGAAACAGGTTAAAGTCAGTTTATTTTCATTTCAATTAGATCAAATCATAAGTCTTACTTTTAAAAAGTCCTGCTCAATTAATGACTTCTAACAAGTGATTCTGTGTTAATGATGAGCACTTTAACATAAAGTACATCTGTGTCACATCGAAACCATACGATTGTTTCCTGAGTAATGGATACTTCACCTGGACTGTTGAGAAGACGGGACATTCGGCAGGCATAAGCTACATACTGTTCACAGCTCTCTGCGCTGCTGGTAACTGACAACACCTGGTCACAAAGGGGACAAAGAATTCACTAAATACAAAATCATTCCATTTAATGACAAACTTGTAATAACAACACATCACCCTATTTAACCTACCTTAAGTGGTCTTCAATACATAACACCTCTCTATTTTTCTGTTGATTAGTTCCTTGTTGAGTGGCCTTGAATATGTGCAACATGTCACGGTTCGGTACCTATACAATATTATTCTAATGATTTCTGAGAGTTGAATTTGATCTGTTTAGGTTTCCTTAATTATAATTAATTATATTATATATAACTACGTCGCTTCAGTCCCTGTCTGTCTCCCACTTTCTTTCTTTCCTTCTTCCGTTCCCTCTCTCTCTTCCTCTCACTCAGCCCTGCTTTCCCTCACCTTCATTCCAGCTCCCTGATTACCTGCTCTCATTACCTGCATTCAAGACAGCTGCAAACAACACCTCACCTGCCACTAATCACCTCTCTCCATAAAAACCCGGTTCATTCAGTCACCATGCCATAAACCATAAACTACTCCAGACCATAAACTACTCTGCCCCGGTTCACTGTCTGTCCCTGCGCCGTCTTCTGCCTGCTTCCCCATAACCTGTCTGCTGTACCCCCCCCTGCCTTTGCAGGGGGTGACAGGCCTGGATCCTGCCTGTCACCAGTTAAGTTTTGATTTGTTTTGGACTGTAGCCTGTAGCTTTGTTGATTATTCTGCTTGTATGTTTAGAGTCTTTTGTTGATTTGTCACATTTAATGTTTGGTGTAGTTTGTTTTCCGCCTTGTCTGTTCGTTGAGTATTTTTGAGTTTTGTAGTGTTTTGTATTAGTCCCATTTTGTTCTTTGATTTCTCCCTTTTGTGGCCAGTTTTGAGTTTAGTTGTTTTTTTGTTGTTCGTTAGCTTTGTGTTTTTACTGATTTCAGTTTACTTCACTGTGTTTAGTTCTTCGTTCAGTTTTGCTTTCAGTTGGGTCTGGTTTGAGTTTTCCTGTTTAGTAGTCAAGTTGTTGCTTGTAAATTAAGTTCTCCTTACATTCCCCTCTCATGTTAGTTTTGAGTTTTGTAGTTTTGTATGTTTTTGTATTGGGTTTGTTTTAGTTGTCACCAGGGTTAATCTTTGTTCTAGTTTTGTCTGGGTTAAGTATTAAAGCAATCTTAAGTTAAACATTCTACTCATCTGTAAGTTCTGTGTCTGCACCTGGGTTCTCTGCCCCTTGTGACACAGAATAATGCAGGGGAAACAAAGGAGAGGAGGAGGGGAATATTTTTTTCTTCTTGGGATGTGAAAGGAATTAATGAACCAGGTAAAAGAGGCAAGGTGTTGGCACACTTAAAATCTCTTAAGTCAGGAGTTATATTTTTGCAGGAAACATACTTAAAGAAAGATTCACATCTCAGGGGGGTGTTCTGTTGCACATTTTTTTTTCCCTTTCTTTGTCTCTTTATTTTCCTTTGTATTCAATAAAAAAAGACAAAGATATAGAAATTGCTTGATGGATGACATGTACGGAAGATTTAATGAAAATATTTGAAACAAAAACAAGAAACGACAGGAAATAACTTGTGAATGAAACTAATGACTGTGTTCAGCTTGTGGCTGTAGGCCTTTCAAAATTATGATCAATGTAGTACAAAAAAAAGTTCAAATCTACAGCAACGTAGTGTGTGCTGCAGGCGAATTCATTCAAAGTAAGTCTGTGTGCGTGGTGTACCTGTTCATAAGTCCCATTATAAGTAATCTGCAGCACTGCTTTCCCCTCCTGGTCTGCCTTGGATATTGCTGTCTGAGGAGACAGGTTGTTCTTCAGTGTGGTCCAAACTCTTTCCTCTAAAGGACCAGAATACACTGTCAATACTCTGTCACATCTTGTGCAGCAAAATTCACCACATGGATAATGACTTAAATGATACATACAGAGAAATATATTATGACTGATGTATGCTTCCACATCACAGTAGCAACTACTCTAACACTACTACAGCCTTTACAAAGAGGCTGGGTAGAACATTTTGCATAATGAGGACAGCTGCTGAAAAAAGTGTTGAAAGCAGTACTGACACACAATTTTGTGCTAAATTTTAAAGAAAGCATTGGTGGTATGTTTTTGGTTTTTTTTGCTGTCTTATCTAAATTTACCTGAGAAAATGAAATGTATCACCCTACACCAGTCTCACAGTGATATCTCACCTGCCATGTCACAATGGACCCTGAAGGGGTCGATAGAGCCACTGCCATCTGGGTCAATCCAGTAGCTTCCTGAACTCTTCCCCTGGTGCTTATACTCTACACAGGACTGCTGATACAGTGCTACAGATGAGATAAAACACACAGTTAAGTAGACACAAAGTAGTGTGTGAGTGTGTGTGCATTACTCATGTTGTGGAGAAATGGGTTTACACATTCACACTATGGGGAACCAAGTGGCCATAAGGCAAAATGATTAAACTTCATGTAGAATGCTGAGGGTAAGGTGAGGTTAAAACTTTCTTAAGCTTAAAGTATTGGTTCGTCTACAAAAAACAAATGTGAGTCAATATAAGGCTTTTAAACTGATAGTCATGGGTGTATGAATGCACTCACAGGTATGGCATGTGGCTCCAGTGTAGCCAGTGCCGCTACAGTTGCAGTTGAATGTATCCCATGTTTGAGAGCAGCGACCACCATGCTCACAGTGGTTAGGAACACACCTGACATGAAACAAAAATGCACAGCAAACTGTGAACAGTGAGAATGCAGTCGTTTCCATCCCACAATATTTGCTGTGAACTAACATAGCAACCCACTATTCTTTAGTTTCCTTTTCATTACAAAGAAAGGGAAGTTTAAAATTCTGACTTCTAAACTGTGTACCTGTCTATAATGGCACACATATCCAGGCTGACATTTTCGAAGGTTCCAATGAGCCCCTGCTCCACAGCCCTAAGGTCAGCCAGATGATCATCGATGTGGATCATCTGCATGCAGCCCTGGAAGGACCGCTGAAGTGATCGGGCATTAGTGTGTAGAAAGTAGCCTGGAGACAAGTGGAGGAGGCCAAAAGTCAATATTACAACCATTGGAGGAACAGAAATGGAATAAACCCAGTGAAAATTTGGTTAGTGAGTTTTTCTCCTAGTTTCTTCCACCCTTTTAACAGTAGCCATGATTTTAGACCACTTACGTCATAGGTCTAAACCTCCCTATCACAGAAAAATAGACACCAACAGGCAACATGTAGGTCTACTGTTTCAGAGCCTCTATACAAGAAGGTTTATGACACTCATGAAAAAGTACTATGAAAGCAACTGTTGGGAAACGATGGGCTCAGACAACATTATAAGCAAGACATATGAAGGTTTAATATAAGCAAAGCAGACCTCAGACTCCTGGTATCATTTACTCATGTTTTTGTTCAGCATTAATGTTGTAGCATCTGAGATTAAGGTACAAGTCTGTTTCATTTAATAGTTACTTGAACAGCACAGTTACGCACAATTACGAGCCACTTGGTAGCTTTAAGATTTAAACAGTGAGGAAAGTCAGGTTAAGGAACCTCACTGGACTGATGTTTTATACAATAGCAGTAGATTGTAGCATCCATGTCAGCTTTAGTTTTTATTTGTCTTTTTTAAAAGCTTTGAAATGTTGAGGAAGTTCATAACTGGTTATCTAAAATGACTAGAGAACTAAAAATGCAAAGTACACTGTAGAACAATAGAGGGCTACAAAAACTCATAAATAAATATGAATGAATATGAATGAATAAAATTAAATCAGTGCAGTCTAAGTATAGCACTTCTCCAAAATACTCATCTTATATGTAAAGATGAGCTAAAGGTTAAAAGGAGGTTTAAATGTTTTCTCAGCCCACTGTGGACTGAAGGTGGAACTTTATGTAAGACATGGGTCCGTTACATCTGGGGATGCTTTGCTTCCACAGTACCTGGGTGACTTGTCATAACTGATGGATTCATGAATTCTGCTCTCTATCAGAAAATCCTCCTGGAGAATAACCACACATCAGTTCATGACCTAAAGCTCAAGTGCAAATGGGCTGCAGCATGACAATGACCCGAGACAAGCAATTCCACCTCTGAATGGTTCAAAAAGAACAAAATTAAGGTTTTGGAGAGGCCAAGTCAAAATCCAGACTTGATTCCAACTGAGATGCTGTGGCAAGACCCTAAAAGGGCAGTTCATGCTCAAAAACCACCAGAGTGATGCAAAAGACTGAGCACAAGCTATCGTAAACATTTAAACTGCAGTTGTTGCTGCCAAGGGTGGCCAAGCAGCTATTAGGATAAGAGGGGCAGCTACTTCTTAACAGGGGTGAAAAAGTAACTGCCCCCCTTCTTCAATAAACCATAATTTAAAAATTGCGTTTTGTGCTTTGTGGGTTATCTCTGTCTAATATTAATTAAACATAAATATTAGTTTGATGATCTGGAAAATTTAAGTATAAGAAACATGAAATAATAGAAGACATTAGGATGGGGGCAAATACTTCTTCACAGCACTGTATATCTTAAAGTGTTCTTTAAATATGTTGTGAAGAGTTGTAGCAACAACCTGATGTGATAACGCACAATTAAATACAGACACTGCCACCACTTCAAGAAACATCCAAAGTTACTTTCAATTGCTAATTATCCTTTTGAGTAATCACCTCCAAAATAGTAGGTTCCTCCAGTCTGTATCTGGATGGGGATAGCTGTCCTCACTGTGGATGCCTCGTCTCCATCAACTGTCAACATAGCATAGTTTTCCAATGCGTTGAGATGGACGCTATGCCACTGTCCATCATTCAGACCTGAACCTGTAAGACGAAACACCCTTCAGTCTAGAACATTCTAACAGGTTAAAACTGACAACAGCAATAAAAGAAGTGAGATAAAACAAGAAGCTGCGAATGATAAATAACTGAATTCAAGGCTCCTGAACTTTCATTATAATAATCAAAGTGCTGAGCTCACCTGATGAGATGTCAATGCGTGTGTTCTTCCTCTGTGTCACATTCATGTAGACAGTGACCTTGCCCTCCGTCAGCCCCACCTCTACCCAGCCATCAGCAAGCGCTGTGAACATCAGCAGTCCACTGGGGTTCCACGTCCTAAAAGACAAACTGACTGATAGTGTGTCGCTGTCACTCTGACCCAGCAACCGCAGAAAGGACGTGGAGTTAAAGAAGACGGGGAAGGAGTTCGACTCAGCACAGGAGAATGTCAGGTTACGCTACAGTGGAAGAAAGACAAAGATATGTATTAAAACAGAAATAAAGTTGTGGATTCCATTATAATCTATAGGTGACAAATTATTGACCTGAAATTACTGACTACTGCTCAGGCACTTTAAATTCCTAGTCTAACTTTTTTGCCACTTGAGGCTGGCTCCAACGTCCAACTTTGCAGCAGAAATAAACATAGATAGAAATTCAAGATATCCAGTAGCTCACAAATTACATTTAGAGAACAAAAGCAATGCATGTGCAAAAGAAAGTGCAATTAACGTGCAAATCATGCTGCTCGAAGAAATAACGTACAAAAAGTGCTGGTATTTACAATAAAGAACGGTAAAAAATGTAGGTACAGTATATAAACAGAAAATGATGATAAGCATAGAGGAGGGGGGCTTGGGTTTATTGGATTTATTGCACAGTTGAGTCACTGGAGTGTGGCAGCCAAGAGTTCAGGTCATGATCCACTGCTGGTGTTATAGTGCCTGATGGCTGTGGGGACAACGGATCTCCTTTACCGTTCAGTCTGCAGCACAGTGAGACGAGCTGTTCATTGCAGCTGTTCCTCTGTCCAGCCAGGATGCTGTGAAGAGGGTGGCTGGCATCATTCAGGATAAACTGCACTGTGCTGCGTGTGTGTCTTCCAACCACAGCTCTCAGTGAGTCCAAGCTCCTGCCAAGCAGAGAGCCAGCCTTCTTTACCGGCTTGTCCAGCCATCTAGTATTCCTCTTGATCATGCAGCCACCCCAACAGAACACAGCATACAAAAGAACACTGGCTACCACTGACGTGTGAAACCTTTCACTGCACATGCTGAAGGATCTTAATCTCCTGAGAGGGAGCAGCCGGCTCTGCTCCTTCTGGTACAGAGCATCTGTGTTTACGTACCAGTCTAGTTTGTGGTCAAGCTGCAAAGTATTTATAAGTTTGCACCACTTCAATGTCCTCCGCTCTGATGTTGACACGTTGGACCAGGGTTTTGCCACAACCACCTCCTTGGTCTTGGAGATGTTCAGAAGAAGGCAGTTCTTAGCAGTCCAGTCACTGAAGGCCTTCGCCAGGTTACTGTACTCACCTCACGAGAGGGTAGCTACAGAGAAGGAGGTGGAGAAGGGAGCCCGTGAGGCAGGGCAGACACTGGCTGCTGTGACAAACCAGTTTAAGAACTGGTTAAACTGGCTGGCTGTGTTCACATCCCCTCCTGCTGCCTGGCTGGTGTTTTTCTTGTAGCTGGTGATGGTCCTCATTCCCCTCCATAACTCTCTGCTGTTGCTGTCCTCCAGTTTCCTCTCCAGCTTCCTCTTGTTGTCCCTCCTGGCCTCTGTCAGAGTCCCCTTTATCAAAGAAGGTGCAGACCGGGAGAAGCTCATGTTGAATTTAGCTGAGCTTCTCCCTGACTCTTTCCCTGTAGGCTTCCTCATTCTGACTGAGGAGTGGGTCGATGTTGCTCATTATCCAAACTTTTTTTATTAAGAAAGCAGCGTACTGTCCTTACAGGAATTACAGTCCTGGCAGAAGTTGATGTAATCTGTGGTGCAGTTAACCATTGTCTTCACTTCAATGTCTATACTGTTTTGAATTTCATTTGGAATTTCATACATTCCAATCTGTGCCCTCAAAGCAGTCCTTCAGAGACTTACTGGCCTCTATGGTCCACCTCCCAAATAAATGGGTGGCCGGAGGAAGCCTCAGAACATGGGGTTTGTAATGGGGCTGAAGAAAGACCACATTGTAGTCAGACCTGCCAAGCAGTGGAAGTGCTGAGGCGCAGTAGGCCTCCTTCCTGTTTGCATACAGCAAATCGGGTGTCTTTTCCCCCTTTTGGAAAGGCAACATACTCTACATTGCTGGTCAGATGTGGGGTAAGGTTACCATGGTTAAAATCCTCTGATATTGTAGTGGTGTTATATAACTCACTTTTTAAATTGTATTAAGGATTAAACTTATATGTATCTAAGGGCATGGCTGCTATGAGCAACAGCTGGTTATCATCACAAGACAGTCCTTGTTTGCAGAATATGAATATGTATGCATGTAAAAAATTTGCTTGCTAAGTAAAACTTTGACATTGATTTATAAAGCTAAGACAGACAGTTAAAATTCAGATTGGTACTTCAAGAGCACAGTCTGCATGTTCACCTGGAGTAGCCCACCACATTGAAATGACAGTGCCTTAAGTATCCCCCTTCCTTTTACATTTGCACACATTACTAAAATGAACACCAACAGTCATAACAGATGTCTTCATTATCATGGAAATGACAATCAGGTTGAAAACAACAGTAGCGACCATGCAGAAGAGACTAGCGGAGGCCAGAAACACTGACTGTCTGCCGTCAGTGGACCTCAGAACAGCTCCACACTGATAAAGGCAAGAAAAGCAAACAAACACATGATCTGTAACCACATTTAAGCCAGAGAAAATTAGAGCAAAAAGAACAATGTGAGGCTTATAGCCTCCTTCTAGCCTTCAAACCTTTGGACTTTTGCTTGAGATTGGCTAATGGCACCAATGCTCTACCCAGGCAAACCTCCCCGAGTAGTGTTTATGCAATTTGGAAGTGTCCTTATATGACAAAAGAACTGGCGGAGAAAAGAAAGTCCCAACTGCAGGACTTCAATGTGAAACACAGACTGTCAATGCAATTTAAATGGAATTTTAAAAAATCCCTCTCAGTCTTACCACTGTGGCAGATAAATTCATCAGAAACAAGCACAGTAAAGGTAAGGGGTAAACACATGGGGAAGATGGGAAGCAGATGTTCATGTTTGCATCAACACCCACAGACATGGTGTATCAATTTTGTTGGTGAATCAATTTTGTGAGGTGGACTTGGTCAAACCGCCACTGAGGAAGAATCACACAAGAACAGATGAGTAACCCACGGACAAGGTTTCTAATTTGTGTTAGTATTGTAGCTGTAAATGACAGCTTCAATGTCAGTCTTGACTGACATTTTCGAGGTGGGACTTTGGTCAAAGTTTTTCTTATTTAACATCCAGTGCCTCTGAATACCATTCACCCCCTTGGACGTTTTCCCCTTCTATTGCTTTCACTGAATCATAGTCAACATAATTTGGCTTTTTTGACAAGAAAAACAAACAGTGAAAACAGAATTCTACAAAGTAATGTCAATTAATGAAAAATATAAAACATAAAAGCCTGTGCATAGGTATTCACCCCCTCATTTTTGAAGACTGGGACTTAATCCTAAAAGCACATGAAGGCTCAGTTAAACACCCTGTTACACAACAATCACAAAACAAAAGTGGCATGCACTGAACTACTGAAGTATGGAATCTTTCTCACCAATCCACTGCCCTATCGGGTCTCCCCTCCTAAGCAGAAGGTAATGAAGGAACTCAATGAGGACATGCTAAAGGAAGATGCCATTGAACCCTGATGTTCTGCCTCCTGTAGTCCTACTGTGTTGATCTGAGAAAAGTGAATGATAACTTAGTCACCAATGGCTACCCCATTCCCACAATTCAGGAGCTACAGGATGGTCAAGCTGGTGCTGCTGTCTTCTCTTCACTGGACTGAAAATTTGGACTTGTTATAACTCTAGAACCTTGCTTCTCTCTTGCAGGTCTCTGGCTGGGCACTGCTTGCCATAAGTCAACCTACTACACTTGGCCAGAGTCCCTGGCTTATACTACTGAGCCAGAGCTCTCTCCCTCACACCCAGCCACCTATGCTCACTTTTTGTGTTAGTTTTCTTTGATACACACTGACAACATCCACCACAAACTGACTTCTGCCATCACACACCTTCACACACCAGTGATGCTGACTACCGCGCTTCATTGTTATTGCTTTTTCTTAATAAATTGCCGTTGGTCTTACTAAATCTTCCCTGTGCATCTCCTACTTTGTTATGGCCTGAGAGCCAGTTGTAACAGACTGGGCCAGACTGCCCGAAAAGGACCTATGACAAGCACCAATGAAACATGAAGTTTGAGAAACACAACAGCGTTTGCCAGTCCCCTCTTCAAAACAGAGAAGTCACTCACTGCGAAATTAGACCAAAAATGCCAAGGACTAGACTGGGTGGTGCAACAACAAAAACCACCTGGTGAACCACCAGGTAGCTGCAAAACCAGAGAAAACAGACACTTTCTGAACAACTACAGCACTTTATCTTTGGTTGGCTTCCACCAAGGAGTGTGGTGACCATCGTCACTGCCACCTTTCAGAGAGTTCATTCATGTTTCCCACAGTCTCCCACAATCATGCAACAATCCAATCGCATCTTTCCAAATAAAGGCCACAGTCTGAACCCAATCTTTAAAAGAATTTACATGTAGCAGACTAAGGTGCAGAACATTCCAAGTCAACATACAGATAATCCAGAGACTGTTTCTCAGAGCTGTAAATTTGGTAAGAAACCATTTCAGGAGACAGCTAACTCAAAACTCACACCTAAATGGAACATCTGCAGATCGGATGTTTACATCAGGATGGCCAATCACCCCCCTTTTGGAGTCTCCCTTCTCCACCAGAGTCTGATAATGGTCATAAAATGCCAATTGTGAGAAAAACAACACATCAGGAGAAGAGGAGATTGTATTCTTCACAGTGATCTCCTGGCCTTTCTCTCCTCCAAATACACAACACTTTCTTTACGACAAGTGAACAGTTTACGTCCCAAAATCAAAGAATTCAACGTGACTGGAGTGATGATCCCAACATCTGGACTTAATCTGTGATACCAGGTTGATCAGGTCCAGCATGTAAGAGCACGTCAAATCTGAAGTGTTTGTGGAGAAGCACACACGAGACACAGACACCCCCTCCTCTCTGTCACAGCCATAAACGAAACAGAAACTCTTACCTCAAGCATATATGCTTCTTATTTCAAAGTCTTATTTTTCTTAACATTGAATGTATATGCTTGTATTTTTAGTTACATTATAAATTTACTTTCATGTAGCCTAAAAGTCTACAGTTTATTCTTATGTTTACACCTTTCATTTTTATCTCAGGAACCATATGAGATAGACATATTATGTTTGGTGTCATTTTATTCACACATTTAATGAGATTTCAGACATTTACCAATTGGATTTACATGTTAAGAAATGATCCTAAAGTAAGCTCTAAAGGTATTTGGCCTCTAATCTCTCCTGGACAGTGTAGCTCAAGACCACTCCTTGGGATGGACACAGTCCATTGGTCAGATGTTGATTTGAACTTAGCTCCAAAACTTTCTATATAAAGAAAGTCACTGGAATGCAATTTTGGCTTGTTTTTTTTTCTTAAATGGGGCTTGTTACTTCGGGGGCTTTTTCCTAAATCAGGGTTTTTCTACGTTTACTTAATGGGCTTTGTTTTTGTCTCTTTACACAGCTTAACTTTAAACAAAGGTTCTTAATATTTACATGAGCTTTGTTTTTCTATGATTAACTTCAAGTTGGACTTCTTAAGTTAACCAACAATCAAACAGCACAAACATTTTCTTTATAACTATGATCTTCAACTCTTAGTGTTTTTACTTTGGCACATTTTTACAACCCAACTATACCAAAGTGCCTCCTTGTCTCTGCATTTCTGATCCAACTCATCCAGCAGATCATCTCAGCTACTCATCCTGCAGCAGCCTCCCTCTTCCTCCATCAAAGGCTACACAAGTATCATTTCCTTTCTGCTTAATGAGTGAATTCATAAATTACAATTGGCTTCTAATTCTAAAGTGATTCTAAATTCATCACCTTTCTACCAGCTGCTTCCAGTAACGAACAGTTAATTAGTTTATTTGCATTTATTCATTCATTCATTTATGATGTCACTGATTCACACAGCTAACATTATTATTACCGCCGTTATTATTTTTACTGTTATTTAATAAAACACTTCTCTGGCATTACCCGTGTCTTTTCTCATTTTTGTCATAGCCTTTTTGCTGGGTTTATGACCCTTTGCTGTTTTGTTTGCTTTTGTTGATACACCTTCTTGAAAGCTGAATTAAAACTTTTCACCTTTTTTCCTTTGGCCTGGTCCCTAATAGCATGATTAGCAGTACAGGACAGATTTACAAAAATGACTCCTTTTTCTGGTATTAACCTGTTATGGGGCCCCTTAGTTGAGCCTCCATCTGAAACAGACCCTGTCTCTTGAGGCCTTCCCCTCTCACAAGTGATGGGCCAACAAATACCGGTGCGTATATCGCTTTAAGGAAACTGACGTGACTTATACAGCTGATGTGTTGCTCAGCAGCAAGGCGCCAAACTGTGTTTATAAGAAAGTGAAACATTGGACTCACATGTCCTTGTGTTGACAGGTGGAGTGGAGACTTGAATTGTGTTTTGTGTTCTTGGAGCAGTATTTTCAACTTTGTGAATCAGATAGTATGGAGCCATCCAGAAAGAGGAAACATTCGCTAGTCTGGGAACATTTTGATCTCATAACACCAAACAAGGTAAATGTTTTCTCTTCCCTTTTTCTGCTTTTGTGCAGTTTTCGTCTGAGTTCATTTAGTTTCAATACCTTTCTGAAGAACTCTTCATTCAAATGATGTTTTATATTGATTAACTTTAAATAGTATTTGCAGGTGAAATGTCGAATCTGCTCCACAGAACTGTCTTACTTAAACAAGAGCACTTTGTCCATGGTGAGACATATCAGAGCTCGACATGAAAACAAAGAATCTGGAAATACATCAGTCACGGACGTGGCTATGTTAGAATTCTTTTAAAACTTGTAAACCTTAACTGCATTTTTGACTATTATATGTACTTCCTGTCATTTCATAAAACAAACATTTCCCTTTTTGACTCCAAGCTTCTGGAAAGCAAGTGGTGGATGAGGCTGTGGTGAATTTGATCACCAAAGACTGTCAGCCACTTAGCATTGTTGAAGAAGAGGGATTTCCAGAGCTGATGAACCTCGTTGAGCCATCATGTGTTCTGCCAACCAGAAAGGCATGTAAAAGAGATGCAATGTGTATGTCATATATTTGATTATAGGGATGCACGATAATGCCAATTTCAACTGATTCCGATAATCGATAATTCTATACTTCTTGCAGCCGATAACCGATAATGTCAACTGATTGCGCACCGGAGCGTGACACTGGAGTTGTCAGGTTCGCTACTACAACCACTGCGGCGTTCTAGAGCCTCAACAGCGTACTAGAGCCTTGGCAACACTCGATGGCGTTTGGCGGTGCGCACAACTATTTGAATATCAAAATTATTATCCGAATACCACCACAACGAACAAATATTTGGATATTCCAATATTCGGGACCAGCCCTAGTGAAACGGCTTCTTCAGACACGGTCAGTGCCACGCCATGCTGCTTGTTTTTCTCTGCCCGTGCAGCGCTAAGACACCATACACATACGACAGTACCGTCGAGGGAGGGGTTGAGGAGTCAGGCATGAGCACAAGCCACAACACAGAGACCAACGGCAAAAACCAAGATTCGAAGTCTTTATTATTATCGGGTCATTTTATCGGCTGATTTTTTAATTATTATTATCGGAATGACGTCATATTTGCCAAAATTAATTACCGGATGCTGATATTATCGCGCATCCCTATTTGATTATAAAGGATATACATATATACACACTCTCTAACTGTGCTTTTTTAAATTGTAGACCACCAAAGAGATGGTGAGCTAGAGATATGAAGAGGAAAAGGAGAAATCCAAGAAAGAAATAGAGGAGGCAGTTGCAGTCAGTTTAACCACTGGTATGTGGATTTCAGTTAACATGGTGGCGTACCTGGCTGCCACTTGCCACTACATCAGTGACAGCCATACCAGTTCTGGGAGTACAACACTTCCCACAATCCCATACAGCAGAAAATATGAAGAAGGACCTTATGGAAGAGTGGGCCATAGCTAACAAAGTGAGATATCTTGTCACAGAGGCAGCATCAAACATGAAACCACCAAAATTCTGCAAATTAGAAACAAAATATGCATTGCACATGCTTTAAATTTAATTGTCAAAAAGTCATGCGATCAAGTAGCAATACTCACCGATATACAAAATAAAACAAGGCAAATAGTAACCTACTTAGATCAAGCACCACAGCTAAGGATCAGAAATCTTTTTTATGTAATTACTGCCAATTCTGTATTAAAATACAATATATGTACATATATACTATGCATATGTAAATGTGCACAGGGAGCAGTTGGTGAGGCAGCAGATTGAGTTTACTCAGGAAGGGTTCTCTCATGTTTCTCACAATACACAACAAGCAGGTCCATTTTAAGTTCATTTGAATGAGGTATTACTCTAACATTTGAGCTTGTTGCTGTCATTGAAGGTTAACTTGCTAAGTTACATTGCCTGCTCCACTCACAGGTTCCACCAAACATGTATAGTAAAGATTGTATTTTAGTCATGACTGCCCAAAAGTATATTGTCATAGTTGTGGCTTACCCAAACCTACCAGAAGTCTGCATTAAACACAGACAACACTCAAGAGAGAAGAAAATTGTCTTACAAAGCTGGAAGTGTCCACCTTCTTTCTGCGGACCAGGTTGGTGATGTTGTCTCCATTGTATGTGATTCCCTCCATGCAGCCCACAAAGTTGTCTTTGCCTCCTGAGCTTGGTTTTGCAGATACAGGCAGTCCTCCAAAGCTGATCTAAGGACACACAGCACAGTGGAACATGGAATGACACTAATGTCTCTCTCAATCCTTTCATACAACTGTGACCAACACACACGTAGACTGTGTCCACAATTGGGACTGACCCTAACCCACTATCCCACCCATAGGTGGGAGTTCTTCAACTCCCACCCATGGACTGCAACCTAAAAACATGATGGTGTACACTAGGAATGAAGGAGGCTGAAGAAGGAGACCTTTTGGGCCTGGTTGGCCAAGTGGCCTCCTGACACGCCCATACGCTGCCCTCATCATGGCTGGCGAAGTTAATAAGGCAAACTTTAGGAAAGTGATGCCTAACTTTTATCAACATTTTGCATGTTTCACCAGAGGGAGCAACACACTGGACCACTGCTACACATCGTTCAAAGAGGGCTACAAATGGTTTCTCTACCTCCACTTGGTAAACCAAACCATGCTGCCATTCTCCGAATGAATGGCACAGGAGGAAGGTGTTGTGATGAGGCAGGTAAGGCACTTGAATAACCAATCAGAGGCTAAGCTGCCGGACACTCTGAGTGACGTCGACTGGGACATGTTCCAATTCAGCTTCAATGATGTGAACAAGTTTACAGTAGCGTTCACCGGCTTCATAGTGAAGTTGGTAGATGATATCGTTCCCATGGTGACGATTTGTATATTTCCAAACCAGAAGATGTGGGTTGACAAATTTATTAGCAGAACACGCACTCACCATTTCAGAGCGCGATGTGAGGAGGACACTGGGGAGAGTAAACATCAAGAAGGCAGCCGGTCCAGATGGCATTCCAGGAGTGCTGAAGACCTGCACCCACCTACTAACCCCAGTGTTCACAACACAGATCAACCTCTCCCTGAGTCACTGTGAGGTCCCCACATGCCTGAAGAGAGCCACTATTGTTCCTGTATGAAAAAATGCTTCCCCAGCCTGCTTAAATTATTATCACCCTGTAGCCTCACCTCTGAAATAATGAAGTGTTTTGAGAGACTAATCAAAAAACATCTCTTTCTTGCTCCCTGAGTCCCTGGATTCACTTCAGTTTGCTTACCAGCCAAACAGACCCACTGATGATGCCATCTCTAAGATTCTGCAAACCACTCTCACGCACCTGAACAGGTGGAGAGGGGACTATGTGAGAATGCTGTTTGTTGATTTTAGTTCAGCTTTCAATAGTATTATACCCTCCAAACTCTACACTAAGCCTAACCCTAACTCACTAACCCTAACCCAAGCTGTCCAGTCTGGGTCTGAACACCTCCATGTGTGACTGGATTCTGGATTTCCTGTTTACTAGAACCCAGCTGGTGTGGGTGGGCAGACACATTTCCAGCCTCTGCATCCTGAACACCGTGGGCCCCTCAGCGGTGTGTCCTCAGCCCTCTGCTCTTCTCCCTTTACACACATGACTGGATGGCTACGAACAGCTCTAACATTACTGAGAAATTTGCAGATGGCACAGTCGTGGTCAGATGCATCAGTAACAATGATGAGCAGACAGAGGAGGTTGACAGTCTGTCATGGTGGTGTAAGACTAACAATCTGCTGCTGAACGTCAGTAAAACCAAGGAGCTGATTGTTGACTTTGAGAGAAGTCAGCAAAGAAATTACACTCCACTGAGGATTAACGGATCACTTGTGGGGAGGATGTGCAGCTTCAAGTACCTGGGAGTGCACATTTCTGAGGATCTGTCATGGTCCAAACACATAGACAATCAGGTGAAGAAGGCAAGCCAGTGCCTTTATCACCTCACCTTAATCTTCATGCTGTAAGGACTGTGAAGTCTGACCTCAGGTCAAAGTCTAAAATATAGCACCTTCATCTGTACTACTTCACACTGGACTAATGTAAATATGTAAATAACAACATGCAGGTCTATGCACACATGCATAGACGTGACCTACGGTCTGATGCATAACAAACATAACACACATACACACACGCAAGCACGCACTCGCACGCCCACGCACACACACACACACACACACACACACACATACAAGCGCACTCTTGCACAATGTACACTACACTTTAGTTTAAGATATACTTCATTATTTATGACATTGTGACTTCTTTCTAGCTTTCCATTGTTTTTTAAAGTTTTGTGCGTTATAAAGTCTTCTTGTCACTGCACAGCCTTAGGAAGAAAAAGTAATTTTGCATTTCACTGCACATACTGTATGAGCATGTGACAAATAAAAAGTCTTGAATTTGAATCTTGAATACAGCAGACAGGTACAGGGGAACCAAAAGGGCTCCACCTGCGACAGTTGCAGAAGCAAAAACTGTGTGGGCTGAGTATGGAGAGGCTATGGAGAAGGGCTTGGGGTGGCAAATCTTTCAACACCTTATGAAAAGACGGCAGGGCTCAACCCAGGCTGTGTACAGCCGGTTGAGCGAATGGGGCTATTGTTGGTTGGTGGAAGGAACACTTGGAGGAGCTCCTAAATCCAGCTAACACATCCTCTATTGAGGAGACTGAGTCTGAAGACTTGGGGGAATTCTAGCCCATGTCTGTGGCAGAGTCATCAAGGTAGTCAAGAAACCTCAGTAGCGGTGTCAGGTGTTCCTTAGCTTATTCTTCAGTGTCATGTGGACAATGAGGGCGATGCTGCAGGAGTGGCACACCAAGGTGATGGTTTCCACTTTCAAAAAGGAGGAAGTAGGGGTGTGCTCCAGCTACTAGGTTATTACATTGCTCAGCCTCCCCAGGAAAGCGTAGGCCAGGGGACTGAAAAGGAGGCTTCAACAGACTGTCTTACTTTGGATTCCAGAGGAGCAATGCAGATTCCTACCTGGCAAGTGGACCAGCTCTTTACCCTTGCAGAGCTGCTGAGGAGGTCACGGAAGGTGGAGGTCATGTTTGACCAGTCAGTCCTTATGTAATTTCTGGACTTGTAAAAGGCTTACGACCATGCCACCTGAAGGGCTCTGTGGCAAGTACCGTGGGAGTAAGGAATTGCTTCCTTTGGGTTGGGGGGGAAGTTGCTGCCTCAACTAAAGTTGTTCAAGAGTCAAGGGAAAATGGAGCATGAAATCGACAGACAGCTTGGTGCAATGTCAGCAGTAATGCAGGTGTAGTAGCAGACAGTAATGAAGAAGCTCAGCCAGAAGGGAAACCCCTTGATTTACCAGTCACTCTAAGTTTCAACACTCACTTATAATCATGAGTGCTGGGTAGTGAAAAAAACATAAGGTTGCGGATTCAAGTTTCCTACATAAGGTGGCAGGGCTCAGCCTTAGATTAAGGAGCTTGGACATCTAAAAGGAGCTTGGTTTGGAGTTGTTGCTCCTTCATGTTGAAAGAAGCCAGTTGAGATGGTTTAGGCATCTGATTAGGATGACTCCTGGCAACTTCCTTTTCGTCTTTTCAGGGCCCATCCAGCTGGGAAGAGACCCCAGGGTAGACCAAGAATTTGTTGGAGGGACTTTAAACCTCATGGCCTGGAAATGCTTTGAGATGTGACCCCAGATTTGTGTTGGAATAATTGTACATAGAAGTTATCTTACATTTGCTTATACTGTTTGAGAGTGATATATGTGTGTGTGTGCAGGATGTGTGCAAACTGTCTTTCAGGCTCACATGCAGACTCGAGGACAAGGAAAAACCCTCCTACACAAGGAGGAAGGCTGTATGGAGAAGTGTGTGGCTAATAAGGATGTCAGTCTTGAACTGAATTGAGACACCTGGTGTAGACAAGAACATTCGCACAACTTTGCTTAGATAGAGATAATTTGAAGGATGCGGCCTGTGTGTCCCCCATCCTTTAGAAGGCCACAACCATTCGTAACCAGGAACCACCCAAAGGAAATAAAAAAAGAGGAGATGGCAGGACGGATTCAGAGCGGGTTGGAGAGTGTAACTGAACACATCTCTGTCCGTTCTCCTCGCGAGTAAAAGAACTCTAACTCTGTGTCTTCTCTCTTTGTTTGTGTGTTTTAATAGTGTTTTAGGTTGTTTGAACCTGACAATTTGTAAAAGAAAAAAATCAGTTGATGAGATGTTGCATTTCCTTCACACTACCATCGCACTGGCATGTTTGTATCACTTTAAAGCAATCACAGTCATTGTTAGCGGAGCTGAGTGAGGGATGCAGTTTTGGTGTTCACTAAAAATAGTGATGGGTGGAATTCTTGTGTTGGAATATTTGCACACAGGGAGTTGAACGCTGTGATAAAATTGGATAATTCATTTAAAAAAAAACTGCAGGGCTGCCTTACTGCATGCTCCATATCCTCGGCACAACTTTCAGTGTCAGTTTCATTGTCATGTGTAGTAGGCCACTGCCCGGAGGTTACTGTTTCCTGGGGTGATGTCAGGATCCCTGCTGCAGCCCCTGCTCCCACCTCTCTCTCCCTCACCCGCACCCTAGCTCTCCCTGCAGCCTTACTGCTCTGACTGGAGACAGCTGCAAGGACCGTCTCATCTGTGTCTCATAATAAAACTCGGCTCATTCCTCCACTCTTTGCCAGATCATATACGATACAACCCTGTTTCCTTCCGCACTTTGTCTCCTGCCTGCCTGCCTTTCCAGAGCCGCCGTCACCCAAAACCCCTACTTCAGCTATTCACTCGCTGCTTGGATTCTGCCATGGCCAGCCTTCACTGTTGTTGTCTCCCAACCCGCTGCCTGCACACCTTCCTGTAGGCTCTTTCACCAGAGCCCCCCCTCTGTCTCAGCGACGCAGGCGCCGCCCAGATTCTGCCCACACCCAACCTTTACTGCTGCCGGCTCCCAGCCCGTCTCATGCCAACATTCCCCAAGCCACTGCTGCCTGCCTGTTCTGTCCCGGCAACACCACTCGCAAGACCGTGCAGTCTCTGCCGGCCGCTGGACACATTCCGGCATTCTCCTGCCTCTGCCTGCTCCGGCCCTTCTGACCGGATCCTGGATTCCCCAAGCCTGCCTGCCCTAGTTTGTTTTCCCCTCTTTGTGAGTACCCTGTTTTGTTAGTTAGTTTAGTTATTCCATCTGAGATTTTCTTAGCTTTGCCTATCTGTTGTTAGTTTAGAGTTTTAGTTGGATTTAGTAGTTTTGCTAGTTTTATATGAGGTTAGGTTAGGTTCAGTCTGTTTCCCCAGAAGTTTAGTTCTTCATGCTGTATTGGTTTCAGTTTCAGTTCTTGGTTAAATAAAGCTTTTTGCCCTCACCTGTCCCTGCCTGCTCTTTGTGTCTGCACCTGGGTTCCCAGACCCGCCATGACATGTGAAGAAAACTGCAAGATAGTGGAAGGGGGAAAGAATGCCAACTGAAATGATCTGCCAATGGCTTGTACTCCTAACCTACACCCAGTAAGTCAGACTATTTTGGACCCACATCCACAATAACAAAATGTTTTTCGAATGGATCACCCTGAAAATGTTGGCAGTATATTCAGTGTGTACAGGAAATACAGAATGTACAGAAAGCAATGACAGACAAAAAATGGATTTAACTACTTAACTTGTGTTCAGGTGTTTTAGCATGGAAGTAGATGAAGAGGATCTAGACACACTAGCGTGGACCTATTTAGTTTTTCAATGCAAACAGTATCTTTAAAGTCAGCCAGCTTTTTCAGAGTTTTCCTGGCTGGCAACCAGCAATCAGCATTTTGACTAAAACAGAACAAGAGTGATGACCCTGCTTAGCTATAACACATGATGAAATCAAGAATGCAAGGAAAGAGAGAAGCACCTGGCTGCAGACCTCCACTGTGAGGTCGCTTCCGCCGCAGACCTCCACTGTGAGAACACCTCCACTGTGAGGACAGGAAATGCAAAATAAAATTACGTAGTATTGCTAATGCATTAGCAATACAACGTAAAATCTATTAGACCATTGTCTACAGTATATATCATTTTAATTTATATATTAAACTTGTGATTATTTTGAGAATGAGCCCCATTGTGAGTTTTTAAGCCTGCAAACAGAATAATCCTTAAATGTTATTTTTAATGCTCAGTTACAGTCATAAGAATAGAACAAAGACGTACTACAGGTAATGAAGACAACACAATAATTACTAATATAATGACAAAGTTGGCGACCGGGGACAATAAATAACAAAAGTGTAACCGTTGGATACCCGTAAAAGTACTTATATCCCACTACAGAACAGTCAGAGCCAGCGGCAGATTTCAGAAAGTCTAGCCGAGCTAAGGCTGCTGTCAGCGGGGTGCTGTGAGCGCTGACCGCCCGGTAGTAGCTGTCTAACGGGGACACTCACATCTCCAAAATCGTTGGAGTAAATTTTTAAGCAGAATTTATCTTGATGAATTGACCACAGATTTGATGTTTATACAACCACTTTATTGCCTCAAATAATCCTAAAACTAAATTTTGTGTCACAGTCACGGTAGTACCGCATACTGAGAAACAGCCACAACCACTCGTTAAATGGCTGCTTCTTCCTTTGATTTAATTAGCGGTTAGCAAACCAACTTCACATGCGTTACCGCCACCTACCGGACTGGACGCTTTAAATGTCCTTTTCTTTTTTTACCCGTAACTTCCTGTCCTCACAGTGGAGGTGTTCTCACTGTGGAGGTCTGCGGCGGAAGCGACCTCACAGTGGAGGTCTGCAGCCAGGTACTCTTGAGGAAAGAAGAAGATACCTAATTTCATGATTTTTTTCAGCATTTTATGTCTTTACAACATAGCTGACAGAACAGAGGGAGAAAAAGTAAAAAGATGGTGAATACAATGACAAAAGGAAGCGTGGCCAGAAAAGGACTGGGACCATGGTCGGCACCTTGACACCTATGTCACCAGGCTGTGTTTTTAACACATATACAGTGGCTGTCGCATTGCCAGTAACAGTGTATAAAATGGTGTCCAGCAGTCTCATTAGTGGGTTTCCACCATTAGCATGTGCTAAAAGGAGCAATGTATCTCCCCGACCTTTGAACTGGGTACAAAGTCCAGCGATTGAAGCAGGAGGCTAAGACGATGAAAATGCCTCACACTCATGTCATCTTTACCTCATAGTCCAGGTCAAGGTTGTCAAACTCTCCATTAGTTCTGAATTGCTGAGTATGGTGGTCCAGAGTGAAATTGACATTCCTTCGGTAACGCTCTATGACAACTGAGTGCCAGTGGTCGTCATCAAGCAAGCTCCCGCTGGTCACAGATGTGTGACCCTGAATGGAACCGTACTGGTTACTGCCTGGAGAGAAGCAAACAAATGACACAAACATGGCAGATGGTAAGTGTCTATAAGGTAATTTCTGATGGCAGAAGTTAGTACAGTCTTTATAATTTTAATAGAAGTTTTCTCTTGAGAACACCACATAGTATAGAAGGCTACCTAAATTGATGCTGAGCTGCAGTCTTGCCCTGTGAAGCTCCAGGGAAATGTAGTCTCCCTGCTGTCCCTCTCCATGGAGCAGCACCCCTTCTCCAGCTGTGGTTCGAAACTTCAGAGAGACAACATCCTTGATAATCTTCATCTTCTTACTTCTAAAGCGATAAGAGATGACGCCATGGCCATCAAAACTGATCACATCTGCCCCTGGAAGAAAAAAAAAAAAAGAAAAAAAATCTACATTCTGGGATCAAGAACTCTCATATTTGTTACATTGTGTCCAAAATATGCAATCCTTCACAATTTTTTTTAAATTCTTGAAATAGCAGTTGCAAGACAATTATGCGACCATCTGCATAGATATGAATTGTTTGAAGAGTTTCAATCAGAATTTAGAATGCATCATAGAACAGAAAAACCACTGATGAAAGTCACAAATAATCTTCCCATACTCGCAGACAGTGGTCTCTTCTCTATACTTGTCCTGCTGGAATTTCATGCTTTTCTGCATTATTTGTCATATTAAGCAGGTGTCTGTCCACGTTGGACTCTGGAACTCCTCCCCTCTTCACTGCCATTATTTGTAATCTGATCTTCATTTAAGTCAAGGGTATTGACAGATATAATGTGTCTATAATAATAACACAAAAATCTTTGATCTTTCATGTCTTTCACTCATTCAACATTCAAAATGGTACTGAGACGTACTGTAGACTCATTAACACAGATGTTAGTCAGTTCCAATGATGCCTTTAAATGTTTGGCTGCCACCTGATGTTGTTTCTTAACTCATTGATAAGTCTTTACTGTGCTCTTGGGGTCATTTTGGCTGGGTGCCCACTTCTTTTATAGAGTCCCAAAGTGTCTCCATTTGTAGATCGTTTGCCTAACTGTAGACTGGTGAATTTCTAAAGTCTTTGAAATCACTTTGTAATCCTTTCCGGCTTTATGCAAATCAACAATTCATGATTGTAGATCCCCTGAAAGCTCTTTTTGGTGAGGCATGGCTCACATAAGTGTATTCTTCTTGTACAGAGCAAACTCAAAACGTTTGAATGGTTTTAATCAGTCAAAGTAGCTCTAGTCCACACCTCCACACTAATTTTCTTAACAAGCTTCCAGTTATGATAACACCTGACTCCAATTAGCTTTTTTGAGGTCATTAACTCAAAGGTTCACATACTTTTTCCAGTAGCACTATGAGGTTTTTACAGTTGTTCTCAATAAAGACATGTAAAATCAGATTTTTTTGTGTTATTATTTTAGACACATTATATTTGTCAATACCCTTGACTTAGATGACGATCACATTACATTTTATGACAAATTAAAGCAGAACACCATGAAATTCCAACAGGTTCACACACTTTTTCTTGCCACTGTATGACACAGTTGATCACAACAATTTACTACAGGGACTGCAACATGTCATTGGGATTAAAGGAACTCCACTAAACTGGTTTAAATCATAAGTATCACATAGATTCAAGTTTGTTTATGTTAACAACGATTCTGCACTCACACCAGAGTTAGTTGTGGAGTTCCATAGGGTTCCGGGCTAGGACCAATACCATTTTCCTTGTACATGTTTCCTTAAGCCATTATTATTAGGGAACATTGCATGCATTTCCACTGTTATGCAGAGGACACACAGTTATATTTATCTATGAAGCATGATGAAAACACCTCAGAAACACATGATCTAGTCAGATAGTTACTCTTGATGGTATTACTGTATTGCCTTGGCATCTCGATCTACTGTGAGGAACCCTGGAGTTTATTTGACCAGAAAATTCCCTTTAACTCACACTTTAAACAAGTCTCTGGGAGTCTTCTTTCATTTGCACAATACTGTCAACATTAGGAACATCCTCTTTAAGAGTCATGCTGAATAACTAGCCCATGCATGTGTAACCTCTAGGATGAGCTACTGTAACTCCTTAGCTTCAGAATGTCTCAATAATTCTCTTGAAAACCTCCAGCTGATTTAAAATGCTGCAGCCATAGCTCTGACAGGAAGCACTAGGATAGATCAAATTTCTCCCAAATAGGCTTCCCTTCATCAGTTCCATGTAAAATCCAGGACATAATTGAAAATACTGCTCCTCACATTCAAAGCTCTTAATGACCAGCTCCATTGTATCTTAAAGATGCAATTGTACCATACTGTTCTAACAGAGCCCTTTGCTCCCAAACTGCAGGTTTACTTGTGGTTCCCAGAGTTTCCAGAAGTAGGATGGGAGGCAAAACCTTCAGGTATGAGGCTCTTTGTGGTGGAATCAGCTCCCAGTTTGGGTCTGGGGGGCTGAGACTCCCTCTACTTTTAAGATTAGGCTTAAAATTCTCTCCTTAGGTATGCTGCAATAGGTTTAAACAGCTAGGGGACGTCCCATTATGCACTGAGCAACTCTTCCATACTCCCCACTTTCTCTCTTCCGTACAGTTATATACCATCAATGCATGTTACTGATTTTGTGTCTTCTCTCTGCCCTAGACTGTGTTTTGTCCTCTTTGCAGGTATCTCTGGATCTGGAGTTATACGTCTCTGATCTGCAGCCTTAACGATCTTCAAAGTGTTCTTTTACATATTGTTTCTCTGTTCTCCGTCTGCTTTCCTGCTATCCCCACCACAATGCTAGATTAAAACTGAATTGGAATTTCAGCACAGGAAAGAGTGTAGTTCAGTAACAACCCAGCAGCTCTATGGTACAGAGGAATAAGACATATTGAGATCGCAAGACTTATTTGGAAAAGTAGAGGGAGTATAATTGGAGCAATATTATTTGTAAAAAAAATTTAGAATGTTGCAAACTGCATGCTGGGAGGAGACATTACAGACCTGCTCCTCCACCATTATGGGAAATATAAGATCTCTTTCCAACAAGATGGATTAGTCGTGTTCACCCAGCACCACATATTAGGAGAATGTAGTAACATGAGAATAGTGGAGGAGGAGGAGCCTCATACTACCTCCCACTATGTCTGAACTGGTTGTCTTTTTACATGTAAACTTGCTACATTTTTGCTGTGCCCAAGTTCTGCAAATATGTCTTGTAACTCATTGTCGTCTCAGCCCTGAGCCCATGCTCTCAAGCTCATGCTACCAGACTGTTTACAGCTCACCTCAATTGTTACACAGTCAATTACCTGACAGCCAACCTCCTGATTTTTACTGTGACAAGGCAGCGCCATAGTGGCAGTGGTTGCACTGTTGTTACAGCATTTCCCATGAAGTTTCTCATCTGTTCTATTGACCTTGAGGGATGAACAATGCCATATGGACTGATGATAAAAATCTATTGTTACAATCCTTATGGTACATAGAATTTGTCCAAAATCCCATTCATCCATTTTCTATACACCGATTAATCCTTGGTAGGGTCGCGGGGGGCTGGAGCCTCTCCCATCTGACAACCAACTCACATTCACACCTACAGACAATTTAGAATCACCAGTTAATCTCAGCATGTCTTTGGACTGTGGAAGGAAGCTGGAGCACCCGGGGAGAAGCCACGCACGCACAGGTAGAACATTCAATCTCCACACAGAAAGATCCCAGGCCGGGAGTTGTGATCTAGCTGGGATCCTTTTATATTTATTATAGAGTGAACTATATTCAGCCTCTAAATCTAGGACGGACAGATAGATAGATAGCCAAACTGTACTTTATATTTGAACTTTGAACTTGTCCCTCGAAGGACACGATAGTAAGCCTTTTCCAAATCCACAAAACACATGTGGACTGGCTGGTTGAACTCCAATGACCCCCTCAGCAGTTCTGCAAGGGTAAAGTGCTGGTCCACCATTCCACGGCCAGCATGGAATCCACATTGCTCCTCCTGAATCTGCGGTTCAACAATCAGTAGGAGCCTCCCTTCCAGTACCCTGGTCTGCGATTCCAAAGGCACCGTACCTGATGTCCACTGAAGAGACATGTCAACCAAAACAGTCAAACAAAGTCCAGAGCCATCAGCAGTTCAGGGCAAATTTCATCCACACCTGGCGCTTTGCCACAAAGGAGTTTCTTGACTACCTCAGCAACTCTACCACACATGTACGCACGCAGATCTTGTTGACATGCTTTTATCATCTTCTAAAGTATATTTATTGTCCGCTATAATTAATTATCATCAACATGAAGTTTTGCTCTATGGCTCCATTATATAGATAAGCAAACAAGCTAAGAGTTGGTTTTGCAGCAGGCGCTCATCAGCTCAAACATGACAGTTTGCAGTGTCTAATGACAAGTTAAAAACATAGTTTGTTTCTCACACTTTGGCAGGTTAACAATAACTGTGCTGTGCAACTGAAGACAACAGAACAGTTTTTAACGCTACACAAATGAAACGTTAGTTACCTTCAATACTCACGCTGTGAACATTGTTCAAATTTGCCAGAAATGAAGTCTTTGTGACTTATCCATCTTAGTGGATGATGTGAAAACCACGGGTCCTAGAAGTGCGGTTCTACAACTACAGTCCTGAAAGTGTAGCCTCTGGGGCTGCAGACACATCCTACTCAAAAATAGTCATGGGTGGAATTCCTGTTGTGGAACATTTGCACACAGGGAGACAAGCACTGTGATTAAAATGGATAATCCTCTGAATAAATGTAGCAGGACTGCCTTACTGCACAATCCAAACCCTCAAAACTTTCAGTTTCAGTTTAATTTTCAGTGTGGGAAGTTGCTGTCCAGAACCTGTCTGGAACCTACTAGGTGAAAACGCTAACATAGGAAGGAGGGAGGGGGGTTCCTCCTCCCTTGTCCACTGGTACTCACAGTATGAGCAGCCGTAGAATTCAAGACGTACTCCAATGCGTCCCTCCCTACTCCAGTCCAGTGGGATGAAGCGGATGTAGCGGGCCAGGATGGCATGCTGCAGCTCATGGCGAACCATACCCTCACTATTTGTGTTACCCTCAAATGTCTGGAACACAAGAACACAAATGCCATATTTGTATATTGTTCCACACCAAACTGTGGAGTAGACTCTTCTTCTACTCTTCATTTTCATCCATACATTTTTTTGGCATGCTACTAGTGCTTCATGCTTGAACCAAGAGCATTCAAACGTTGTCTTTTATTTGGCTAACTTGTTGTGCCATTTTGTGTCACTCCAACAAGGGACAGATTTCACAGATGAATTTACAAGCAAAACAGTGGCATGTCAGCCATTTGTGGTCATCATGTGAAAACATTGAGGAGGACAACAAACATCTAATGGCAGCTGTTGACATGCGGTAAAACAGTTTGTCTAATTGCAAGGCTGTAGGTTTGGCCTCAGCCTTATTCTGTTCATGTGCCAATGTGTTCCAGCTGCTCTAAATGCAATAAACCTATCCTCCAGAGAGTCACTCTGCATTTGCTAAAAATGCTTAGTTTGGGAAGCTTTTTTCCTCCACAATAGAGGGTTTTACAGCAGATTTCATTAGTGTGTTAAGTGACCAGCTCTTGAGTATGGAGCAGTCTTTTCTAGACAGTCCTTTCTATCCTGTGAACTAGTTCACAGGATAATCTGCAGCTCTCCTTTCCAACAATGACACCTACAGCTTTTTAAAAAAATGTTTCAGAAAGAAAACATACATCCTCACACACATCGTTGTAAATACTGTGCATCAATAGCATGTCATGTCAGAGATTAGACTGACAGGGAATTGATATTACAGTTGCAAGATGGACTTCATGATGAAAAAATATACCCACAGCCCTAGGTCCCCCACCACCAACTAAGGGATCAATATCAAAGTGATGCACAAATTACCTGTTTACTTTGACAAGTAGACTAAGGTGGCAAAATTTATTAAAAAAAAGACTCTTGGCCTTCATTGAAAATAGGTCATTGAAAAAAGTTCAATAGCAATTAATTGACTGAAAAGAAACATTTTATCGTGGCAGACTTTTTCAATGTAACACCAAGTCCTTCTCCAGCATTATGTGAGTGACATCTTTGTGTGATTTTATGATTGTGAAATCACAATAAATGGTTTCTTACCCAAATGCTTCCATCTTGTAGATAAGGTCTCCAGTTTTTTGGTGTGTCACTGTACAGTAGCCGATACTTGCTGGTCCAGTCAAAACTACTGTAGCGACCCTGTGTCACTATGGCAACCACCTGCTTTCTAGAACCCAGGTCTACCTGTAGCCACTGGTAACGGTCTGTATCCAAGGGCGACCAGCCTCCAGCACCTGGATTTGTGGGTGTTGTAAGGGGGCACAGGATTGAAGAAGGGAAGCAGAGAAAAGGAACATGAGCAGAAAAATGTATTAAGTTATCATTTTAGTGTCTTCACTTTGCCTCGTGCCCTATGGATGGAAAAAAATCACTCCCATCAGAGTGGAAATATTTCATCATAGGATAAAGATGATCACTCCAAACAACTTTTTATTGATTTTTTTTAGCGACCCCTCTCTCTAAGGGGAAAGTGGATCTAAACCCTGGCAGTAAAATGCTTTATCTATTTTATTTTGAAAAGATCAACTACTAATAATGCAAAAGCCATGACAGTGCATGATGGTCTGTGTAACCCAGACAAAAATGCAGATTAAAAATCTTGTCATATCTTGCGTCATTTTGGTTGGCCGGAAAGAGTATTCCCGACGTGCGTGCTTGACCAATCTTTTTTTTTTTTTTAATTAGAAATCTTTATTTAAAGAAACAACATATTACAGTGCATCACTTTAAGGTGTAAGGAATAGTCGCCAGGGGGTTACAAACTTTCAGGTGCAGCACCTCAGAACATGATATTACAGAAATAGATTAAAAAGAACGCACAGATCAACAGTCTTGATGGCCTTCATGTTAGTGGAATGTTTAATAGTTTTAATATATTGTTTGACTTCATTATCAAAAATACAAAGAAGTGGTTTCTGATTACTATATCGACATTTGTGGATATGCCATTTGACTAAATCTATAATAAGATTGATGATATAAAATTGTTTTCTTTTGTTAGATGGAATGTCAGTGAAGCCAAACAATATATGTTCAAAGCACAAGGAGAAATCTAATTCAATACAAGTAGAAATCAATTTGCAAATATCTTTCCATAATTTGGTCGAGAAGGGGCAAAATAAATTAATCACTCGAATACATGGTACCAGTCACCAAGGTTGAATCCTAGTCCTGTGTGATTTGATTACTGCACCTACACCTCCGAGAGAGACGAACTGAATCTTCTGATTTTAGCCTATAGTATTTTGCCCTGTGTGCATGTTACATCTGTCTCGTGCTGTTCTAGAAACCTCTGGACTTGCTCACTGTCAGGCCTCACCTCTACAAAATCCTAGCCAGCTAAAGTCCAGCTTTCCAGTCTCTTCCTGGAAACCATGGCTACTCCTGCCTGTGCCTGCTCCTCTCTGCTCCCTAGTTCAAACCTCAGTTATGTTCTCGGGCCAGCCCTGGCCTAAGTGCTAGTTATTTTTTCTGTAGCTCCAATACAATCCAATGTATGTATGCAATAACTGTACAGTACTTGGCATTACAACGGCATACCTTGTTTCCGGTTGAGTTTGGCATAACCAGCTCCATATCCTCGGCCATATATTGATGAACTGCTGAAGGAGCTGTAGGGGAGTGGAGTGGCCAAGCTGTCCTCACACTTCCCTGAATCAGGGAAACAAAATACAAACACAGAAATTGACTTTGGTCAGCCCCCTGATTTTTCTTCTCATGATGCTGGAAGGTAAAAACATTCAGTAGTCTAAAGCTATAAGTAATACTTTGGTTTCATAAATTATTAATTCATACCAGCAAAACTATTAGAATTCCACCAGCTGTACTTTTTATAAAATGTTATCAAGAAAATGTTTGTATGCTAAATCAGTAATATGAGATGGTGACCAAGGGAAACAATGCACTTGCTAAACATCATCATGACAGCCCCACAAAGCTGCTGAAATGACTAAACACTCTTGGTTTTGTTGTAGATTAAGATCTGATACCCTATCGACTTTTAAGATTAAATTATTTTTGGCAAGGCCTATAGTTAGAGCTGTCTCAAGTGAAACCATCCCTTAATTATGTGGCTTTTGGCCCAGTCTGCTGGGGAATTTTTCTTTTACATTCCATTGTTTCACTCTTCACACATTTGCAAGTCATAAAATTAGTGTCCTCCGCAGTCTTTGTCTAATCCACAAGCATCTCTGGCGGCTGCGTGTTTCTGATCTGTAGGTAACGCAGTCTAGCCAAAAGGTTGACAAAGGTGGTTGGTAGGCAGACTCAATAGATCTCTTGAGTGCTTCTTTACAGTGCTTCTTCATTCTTGTGAAATTCAGAGTAACAAAACATGCAAAAAATAATTATAAGAAAAAAATAACAAGATGAACCCTCAGCAAATCAAACAAAGGCTTGTGTTTAAACAGCACCGCCAATCTCAACAAAATCCCAGTACTTATATATGGTGATCAGATCACATCTTCCTCACTTCAGCCCTACCATCAGACAGCAAGGTGGCCTACTCCACCTGCATGCAAACAAAAATCCCAAACAACATCACTGCACAAACTACAAACTCATTGGCCTTTCTAAATGTCGCTGTATAAGTTAAGCATTCAACCTGTCATCCTAAATGACGACTTAATGCATTTCAGTATAAAAGAAACATTCATTAAGAAAGAAAAAACCCTCTACTTGATCTGGTCCAGTGATGTCACTCTGACATCACCGATACCATACATTCTGGAAATGCTGGGCGGCCCCCTCCCCAACACTAGTCCTGCATGGTGAGTCATAACAAAGAAACAAAGAAAGGTAAGTATGAACTAGGGAACAAACAATTAAATCGCAACAGTAACTGAAACTATTTAATGGTTGTATGTTTGCATTTGCTCAATGTAAGCATAGTCTTAACACCAGCAAACCCAAGATACTATGTGCCATAATGTTACACTAGCATGGTTAAATTATCATAAATTACACAAATAAAGAAAATTCTATTATGTAGCATATAGAGTGAAAGTGTCAGGCGACAAGTGGTAAGAAAAAAAGAAAACTCTCACCTGCTTTGTCACAGTTCATAGTATCACGATCTCCCCACTGTGTTTATGGTTCTATTGTTTGTGGTCTGTCTGTGTCTTTCTACTATTCTTTCCCCTCACCCCAACCAGTCAAGACAGATGGCTGCCCTCCCTGAGCCTGGTTTTGCCAGAGGTTTCTTCCAGTTTCTTCCCACTGTTGCAAAGTGCTTGCTTAAAGGGAATTGTTGGATTTGCTGGGTTTTCTTGATAGCACAAAATAGGAATGTTTTGATTTTACTATGTAAAGAGAGGATGTGAATGGGAGCTATATAAATAAAACTTAATTAAACTGAATCTTTGACCTACCAGCACATTTTCACACCTAAATAACACAACAAGAGTTTCAGTGCCTTTCCATATGATCTGCATGAATGATTAAACTGTGGTTACATTTATACACAAGTAATTTATGGCCAAGGTTAAAAAAATGACAAACAACACACCACTGGACTGACTACAGGAAACAAAATGTAAACAACTGTTGTGTGACACTTTGTATCGCCAAGATTCTCTTCTAAGGGGTTTTGCAGCACTTACGTATCGTCTTACTTCTGGTTCATCAAAACAGTAATAACTGATGCCTTTGTAAATTCTGTTTCCACTCTGCTTTACATGTCATGTGTCGCATCACTGAATAGTAGAAATCATGATGATTTTGGGATACTACTTTTTTTTATATCTGTGGTGACATACATGATATATGCAATTTTAAGTATGTGAACATCTGTTAAAAGGCTAGAGGTGTACAATAGAGAATGCTCCGAACCTAAATTAGTTTGGACATCCTTTGTCCTCTTGTCTCTTGCTTTCAACTCTCAAATTGCTAATGAGCATGCCATGCTAATGACATGCTCAATAGCATGTCAGTTCATATCATTTCTCCTGAACGTAACTGAAAAAATGAAGATGGAACAGTGACACAGCAAACACTTATTGTAATTCCTCCAGAAGAAGGTAGCCCTTTGATTGCTCTGGCCAAATGAACAAGGCCACTCAATGTCATCTCCATATATAGCAGAGGCCTAAAGTCTCTCTCTTAGAAAACAACTCAGAATGACTGTGATGTTAAGATCACTGAATTATCAAGGCTGTGGACGGTTTTCCACAGAGGCCTGACCTATTTTAAAGTGAAACTTTTAACACAGTTGCTTTGTGTTTAAGGCTACTTAATAAATGCAAACACAATGAATGAAAACATCAACCTCTGTTATCAATGTTTTGCTAATCAGTTTGACATGTGTATAGAATTTCAGTGGTGACAGCATTTAGAGCTGCATAATGATAGCTTTGAAAGGGAAAACCAATGTTTTTGCACTCAAAATATTTCAGAGAAAAAGCACAGAAGTTACCACTGTCATCTTGAGTCTCAAAACCTTTGGCATATATCCAGTAGATTTTGAGGAAAAAGAAGGATTTTCATATACACCGATCAGGCATAACATTATGACCACCTGCCTATTATCATGCTGGTCCCCTTTATGTAGTCCAGAATGCTCTGAACCATTGGACCAGAGGACCTCAGGGTGTCCTATGGGGTCTGGAACCAGGACGTTGGCTGTGGATCGTTTGGGTACTCTGGCTTGTGCAGTGGGGCCTCTGTCAATCAAACTTGTTCAACTGCATCCTGTTGATGCTTGTTTAGAATGGGCTGCAGGAAGTTTGGAGGTCAAATCAACATGTTGGGCCATTGTCATGTTCCTCAACATGTTCCTGATTGTTTGATGTTGTTGCCATGTGGTGGGGTCCATTTTCCTGCGGGGGAAGGCCAGTGACATTTGGGATTTCCATTTGCATTAGGGAGTGTGTTTGTTGTGGGACAATGTTTATTCGGGTGTCAAAGTCTCATCAACATGGATTTTAAAATCCAAGGTTTTCCATCAGAACACCACATAGTACCAATATGATCAATGTTATTCACTTCACCTGTCAGTGGTCAGAGTGTTGTGGTTGATTGGTGTATATGCTACTGTTACAGATAGAATAACCAAAATTAGTGCGTCATCGTTTTTTACTTTAATACTTGTTGTGCTAAAATGTTCTCTGTAAAGGAAACCTCTCTATAAAATTGAGGTTTTGAAAAGCGAGGGGCACAGTCTGAGTGTTTCAGTGTGTGTGTGTTTCTGTATGTGAGGGCAGCAGGTGCAGGGCATGGTAATGAGCTTCCTCATATGCATTACAAAATACGCCAAGCATGTATTAAGCAGTTTAAAAGAGTAAGAAAAAGATTATCTGCACGACAGACAGCCTGGAAAACAACCTCAACACCAACTGCTCATCCCTTTTAGGAGAATACTTGTTTATTTATTATTTGATCATTTAAACAGCTTTGTCCATCCCTCCTGGGCATTTTGCTCTTAATTTTCAGAAAAACACCACATGCAATTTAATGGTGATGTTTTTCAACATCCAATTTAAAATGTCTTTTAATCATTTTGCCCTTCTATCCAAATCATATCATCAAATCATCTAGGTGTCTATATCCAATGCAATATCAAATCTTGCTTCACAGCATGTGAGTCAGCTGATGGAAACAGGTTACTACTCTGCACTGGTTGATTTTGCAAAGGTGTAGGGAATCTGACCTGTCCCGTCTACCTAATCACTTAAGACAAACTTAAGCTTTTTTGTTGCTGGCCGCCAGGATAGCTCACTGAGTTAGGGCGTTGCTATGTAGGCGCAGGTTGCCAGCAGCGGTCGTGAGTTGGAGTCTGGCTCATGACCCTTTGTTGCATGCCTCTGTCCTCTCTCTACCCTCATTCGCCCTGTCTCTCCCCCATCATTAAAAATGGAAAAACCCACCCAAAAAAGGCTTTTGTTGCTTTGTGGGAGGTATTAATTGGGAGCAGCAACTCTGTGTGTTAGCCCCCCCACACACATACATATACAAAAAACAGTAACATGATTGCAAAAATATTGACAAGCAGGCAGTAGATAGATCTTACAGCATATTGTAACTTACAGAAATATCCACTGATATTGTGAGTTCACATTATAAAGGGAGACATCAATAGTGCACAAACCTTGTGAAAGTATCCATCTCAGACTCTGAGGGAAAATTTGATAAAACTGCATGCACAGTTGGAGCATGCACTCCTATTACTGACTAATGTTGCTGCATGTTATGTGTTCAGTATGTACTAACTCAGACCTCTGCTCAGACGGGTATGTCCTAGAAGCAACCTAAAGAGGATAGCTGCAAGCCAAATTACCTTCACTAGGCAGACTCACACCACACATTTACAGCATGATTTTATTTTTCATCGACCGGAGCTTGAAAGCTTTGATAAATCATGAGAAAGAGAACATCTTTTTGATGAGTGGTCAACATATTTCTTCAAGCAACATGATGACTGACACTGGACTTGTTCAAGATGAACTGTCTTTACGTGGAAAGTGAACAAGGCCAGACAGCTACAGCAAGCAGAAGCAGACTGCAATCAAAATGGTATACGTGAATACTGAAATTAATATTAGGTCTGTGAGTTAAAATTTCTCATGGTCACATATGTGTGAGAGCATGATGATCATTAGGCTGATTTGGAGCCCCTTCAGCCAGCACTGGTTATCATGGTTGGTAGTAGTACTCTTTCATCTTCACTGATTCAGTCTCTCCCTGCTTGACATGTAAAACAATCCATTTCACTGTTACTATGTACCAGCCATCTAACAATCTAAAATAATCTGACGTTATACACAGTGCCATGAAAAAGTATTTGCACAGAAATCTTCTACTTCTGCATATTTGTCTGGCATAAATGTTTCAGATCATCAAACTAATTTTAACATAAGAAAATATGACCTAAGAAAACAAAAAATTCTTTTTTTAGATGATGGTTTCATTTTTTTAAAGAAAAAATTCTGTCCAGCCCATCATTATTCACAAATAGAGAAAACATGGAACAGTGGTGAACCTTCCCAAGAGTGGCCAGCCTACCAACATTTTTCTAAGAGCTCATCAACATCTCATCCAGGAGGTCACAAAGGAACCCAGATGAACTGCAGACCTCACTGGCCTCAGTTAAGGCCAATGTACATGATTCCACAATAAGGAAGACACTGGGCGAAATGGCATCCATTCATGGGTGAGTTACAAGGCGCAAACCAGTCCTGGCCAAACGGAACATAAAGGTGTGCTCGGCGTTTGCAAAAAAATATCTGAAAGAGCGCCAAGACTTTTGGGATAACAAAGTCCCCTCAACAGGTGACTGCCCTGTTGAGGGGACTGCCCTCTCAACAGCAAGGAAGAGTCTCCCACCTGCCAAAAGGAGGGAAACCTGCAGATGAAGCCAGACCCTCCTGCAGCAGAAATTCACTGTATGCTGAACTGTGTGCTCTTTTCTTCACTAAAGGTAAAGGGCTTTCCATCTTTAAGCTTCATGGTTACTGTCAGTGACATATGAAACTAACTGTCTGTGCAGGCACAGGAGCACCAGTGTCATCACTGAGGGTCAACAACAGGAGCTTCAAGGATGCCAGAAGACATGAAAGGCTGCACTGGAGTTTGGGACTGCCAATGGAGTGAAAACTTGTTCCTGTGAACTTGGCAGTAAAAGTATACTGGTGGTAAGGATCTGATTCTAGTGATGAATTTTCAGCCTGCTCAATACCACTCTAGCATCTGTTTGAAAAAATAATTACTGACTGTTTGACTGCACACTGAGTGTTTACAGAAGAGTTTATTTGGCAACTCTATTCTCAAAAAGAATTTGGAATAAATATTTTGAGATAAGATATGATCCCCGTGATGAAGAATCTCCTAATGCGAGAGTGTGACATCTAAAACCTCACTGTGTAATAGCTAAGGACAGCCTATGGGTTTACAGAGCTCCTTAATGGCTGAGTCCCTCTTCTGTCTCCTCCATCCATTCCCCTAGGTCCAGAGTTCTATGAAAATGTTTTTGGGTTCTCTTGGTTACACTGGGCAAGCTCTTTACTTAGTGAAAAAAGGTGAATAAGGGTTAAACTATGGTAAGAAAAGGTACAGACATGTAGAAGTTACATAAGGGCAATGTCAAAGCAATGGTTCAAAAGTGATTCTACTTCACTGACTGCTGGTATGATACACCTGATGTGATGACAGTAGAGCTAATATCTTAGCAGTTATCATATACTAAATAATAAAAGAATGGAATGTAAAAGTAAAATCAATTGTAAACTCTTATTATAGTTAAATCATCTGGTAGTCCTCAATTATTCAAAAGTTATATGTTTTCACAGAAACTAAATTTGTGTTCAGAGTTACAGGTTGACTGCTGCTTGTAGTGATATAAGACAACAGGAGTCAAAAATAAATATCTCAGGTCGTGTCAGGTATGGAATTTCAGTATGAAGAGGCTGCTTGGTCAACTTATCGAGTGTAACCTTGGCCAGAGGTCCTTTAAAGGAAATGCCCTATAGTGTTATGTTTATATGCTGTTCTGTCTAAGGAATTTAGAACTTATAGGTTTACATGGTATGGAAGACTGTACCATAAGGTTTCAACTTACAACCTGTTTACAACAAGCCAATAGGAAAAGACTGTTTACTGTCATGCTAGAAGTACACTTAGAACATCATCCCTGTTCTTCTTTGGGCAGTGAAATGAGCCCCAGGGCTAAATTTCACCATAGAGTCAATGAGCTTTGACATTAACAATTCTGCTGTCAGCACTTTATGAATTAAGATGAACGTCATGTTGTACATTCTATTGCATCACCATATGACGTTTGTCAATAGTACATTTTCACTTTCCAAATTCAGAAGAGACTTCTCTCTGTTGGAGTCCATATGTAAGGAGACAGAGCAGCTCTATGACACACCTGCAGCTCCATGCAGAGACTCATGCAGAGAGATGGAGGAAAGATGTTTAAAATTGCAATTACAATTCACTACCATTGATGTAGACAATGTGTAACAAGTCATTTGCATGCAGTGGCAGAAACACAAGCAATCTGTGGAACCATCCAGCAGAGTTTACATATAGACACACGTACAGGCAAAGAAATGCAGTTTGACCACTTAGCTTGTAGTTTATCTCTCACTAACATGTATGGACTCTTAAGTTGCTGGACAACTTACTGAAACACACTGTAGAACATTTCAATCAGTGAGTAAAACCTGTGATCCTCTGTCCACATTGCTCTGACACGATCATTACCTCATTAATTTCTTTACAGTGATCTGTCCAAACGATTGCTGTAATTTTGCTTTGTATAATTATTGTATTTACTTTACATGTCAATTATCACATTATTGTGTATGACAGTGAAACAAACAATCCAAAAATAGAGAAGTAGAAAACTGTAAACTCGATTATAGTACTTCTTTTTCGACACCCCCAAGTGTTAGCAGAACACTGCTGACCACAGCTGACACATTTCTTCTTTAACCTTTTACAGGACACCAAATTTTATGAACATTATGTTGACTTTTCATGAAATGAATCAATTATGAACCAATGCAGTTACAGTAAGTTTGCCACATTGGGATACTGGTAATAAATTGGTAGTTGATGAGAGGATAACGTAAAGAGACCTGATGCTACCTCTCTAAACCAGATGAGACTCTTGAAATGAATGCTTTCAAGTCTCTCTCAGATCCTTCTGAGATACAACCAGGTTTCCCAAACCCTATTTTTCATGTTTATTATATTTTGGTAGGACTTGCTTTCATTAATTATTCTTCTTTAAGGATGATTTTATGTATTGTTGTTTAAAAATAACGAATTACATTTACACAGCTTTGATAATCAGGCATTGAATGTCTGTATCCTGGGGGATACATTGTCCAGATAGGGGTACAAAATAGGAACACTCCCTCTCAGGTATACTTTCAAGAACTATACTCTATAGATAGTCAATCATATAAAGATGTGAAATATTGATTACTTTCATTTTACTATTAACTGTGTATTACTGGTTAATTCACCAGAAGTTTACACATTTGAATTGAATTTCTGTGGGCATGTTTTATGCTGCAGGAAAAACAGTGGTGACATCTGTAATTTTGCCACCTGATGATTCATCTGATTCAGGAGATCAGTTGTATACACAGGGCCAGTGTGAGGATGGTTACAGCAGCGACCATTTAAGTGGCAGCTCCAGTGATGAGGCAGAGGAGGGAGAAAACCAGAGAAACAAGGAAGGACGTTCAGGTATTGATTAGAGCAGTTTTATAAATGATGTGAAAGATCCAATGATGTTGCAGAGGTTGAATGGGTGTGTATTTTTTTACATGTATTTTTTTTAAACTTTTCAATAGGTGGAGAAAAAAAAAAGAATCTGAGCACCAGTCTACTGCTAAGCAAAGTTGCTTCACCAGATGAGCTCTCCACTAACGTACTTTTACAAATTCTTTGATGAGGACATCTTTGAGGTCATTGCTCACCAGACAAACTTGCATTTATGTCAGCTCATCAGAAGCAGCATCAACACCAATGCCTCTGAAACCAAGGCATCATTGGAATGAAGCTGATCTCAGGTGTAGTGAAAATGGCCGCTGTGGAGAACTACAGGGCAACAGATACACGCTATGAAAAAGTAGCAGCTCCAGAGAGGAGATGTTACAGTTAGAACAGGAGGAAGATGTTTTCTGTACATATGTTAGTTTGTTTGTGTTTACATGTCAGTTAGCTCGTTGTTTACAGACTTGTTGCATAGACTTGTTTCCAGCACTCAATACGTATGTGAATCATCATCAACTGTTCAGGATTTTTGTGCAAGATTTGAAAGAGAGTAGCCAATTAATTGTCTCTAATAAGTTTTAAAAGCTAAAAAATGAGATATTTTAAAAAATAAGAAAATGTTAAATGTATACAGTAAATGGACAACATATCTCCGGGGATACAGAGTGTAAAATTAAAAGTAAAGATCATATTTTGAAAAAAATCTTGGAAATGTGTTATTTTAGCCTTGACACATTAGAAAATAGCAATTAATTAATTTTCCACAATTATGTATATGTGCTTGCTCATTTGAGGTTTAAAGGTAGAGCAGGCATCATAAGCAGACTATGACACAGTCTAACTGCGTATGGAGAATACTAATGTCTAGAAGGGTACCGATGGTCTAGACCTATTTTAAGTTCAAAACAATATTGTTGATTTTTATTAATATACACTACATATGAGAAAATAAGTAGTGCTGTCAATCGATTAAAATTTTTAATCGCGATTAATCGCATGAATGTCATAGTTAACTCGCGATTAATCGCAAATTAATCGCACATTTTTTATCTATTCTAAATGTCCCTTGAATTATCATTTTATACGAGGAGGAGGCGGAGAATTCGCGTCAGCTGTGTTTAGTCATCAAGTGGTATTACAGACTAGATATGCTACGATGAGAACTCAGTTCATACTGACAACATACACATAACTCTGGTCTTGTCAATCGTCATGCGTTCACCCCAGGCCGCCGTCACCTGGCGGAGCATCTGCATCAGCGGCACGCGGTTCGGCACGCGGAAAAGGAGCCGACAGAAAGGCGAGCGAGAATATTGCTGCTGTACCACCACCAGCAGGAGATCCTGTCTGACTCCGACGGCGAACACCTCGCCCTCGACCTCGCCAACCATGCCCCCGCCCCACGCACCCCCGCCCGCGTTAATCTCGCGATAAAAAAATTGACGCCGTTAAAATTGATTTGCGTTAACGCGTTAATAACGCGATATTTTTGACAGCACTAAAAATAAGCAATCTTAATTCTGCTCTTAATTCATTTTGGGGTTTTTTTCTCTTAAAACAAACAATCAAAAAGTATAGCTAAGAGTATCTTTAGAGTAACATAGTCAAGGAGAGAGAGGTACTCTGAAACAATACCCTTTGACAAAACATCGAAATGGCTGAGGGAAGTAACTTACACAGTAGCACTGACAAGGATATGCAACCTCTGACATGAAATACTCTTTTCTGACATAATTTTCACCTATTTAACCTAGTCCTAATTTGTGTACTAACCCAAATAATAATAATAATAATAACAATAATAACAGTAATAATTTTCTCCTTGCCTTTATTAAGAATGATCAACAATTATATAGTTATGATATACTTTCTGGCTATATTGCTCAGCCCTAGTAGCAACTACCTATAGTCTATTTTCAACCAAAACAGACAAAACGTTTTTAAAAGTTTTGTGGATATAATGTTAATCAAATGTAGCACTGCTCATGAATCGAATTTTGACTACAGTTTTGGCTTTTCGCAATTTAATGAACATGAAGTGGGGGACAGAGGTTAGTGAAACCTGCATCCAGGTGCCAGCAATGAAAGCAGGAGATTGTTGAAGTAGGCGAAAAGGCATCTATGCCAGGAATAAGAGCAGAAGATGGTTAGAATGGGAGATGAAGGTAAGTGAAACTCAAAAGCTGGGGCTAGAAATGAGAGCAGATGATGGTTGACAAAGGGGACAGAGGTGAGACGAGCTGGCATCCCAGTGAGAGAAATTAGCGCAAAAATCAGTTAAAGTGAGGGGATTCGGTAAATTCAGCTCACTTTAATTTATATAGTGCCAATTCACAACATGTCATGTCTAGGCACTTTACATAGTAAGGCAAAAGCCTCACAAAATTCAAACAGAGAAATCCAACAAATCCTGCCTTTGAACTGTTGAAGGCAGGCTCCTGTGCTGGAGGTGAGCAGGAGATGATGTTGGTAAAAGGATGCACCTCCTTGTTGTAGACTAAGCTGATGGATGGGGAGGAGATCTGGAGCCAGGCTGAACATGTCTCATCAGAGGGGCTGATAGACAAGAGATCCATGGTAAGTCAAAGTGTTTTCTAAAACTTTAAGACTGGCAATGTGGCTTTGCAATAATGTTTGTGGCTCTGCGCAAAAGAAGTTACAATGCACAGCAAACAACAACGGATGGGTGTGCAGGGCAGGTAGGCGTTCATCAGCATATGACTGAAGTGTGGCCTTGCTTCTGAGCTTAAACTAAAAGTTTTTACCTTCATTTCGGGTAAAGAAAGAATGATGTTGACCAAAAACAAGTGCCCTGTTAGCTGTGTCTTGCAATTACTTCTTACTTTTCTATTTGATAGTCATATTTCTCCCCCTGGAACTGCTACCTTATCGTGGTGGGGGAGTTTGAGTACCCGAATGACCCTGGGAGCTATGTTGTCGGGGGCTTTATGCCCCTGGTAGGGTCACCCAAGGCAATCAGGTCTCAGGTGACGGGTCAGACTAAAAGCAGTTCAAGTGTGCCGGTACGCTGTGAGGTGGCAGCCCCACCAACCGGCTATCCTGCGGAGGGCCAACAACCCACCCAGGAGAAACCCCCTTTTGTTACGAAACCGACCAGAGAAAGAAGCCGGACTGACCCACACGGTAACGGACCCCAGCCTGCCCCTGACCAACGAGTATGGATTGACCTTCGTCGTAAGACCCGTGTTGCCACATGGAACGTCCAGACACTCCTTCGCCCCGGAGCTGCCACCCTGCTGTCCCGAGAGCTCTGCCGCTACAACATCTCCCTGGCAGGGCTCTGTGAGGTCCGATGGCAAGGCAATGGTGAAACAACAGCAGGCGACCATTGTTATATCTGGAGTGGCCCCGAGAGCCGGACCGGCCTTTATGGTGTGGCTCTTGCCATTCCAAAAGCCCTCCGGAGGTCCCTCATCAGCTGGACACCCCTAAGTGACAGACTACTGTCTGCTCGCTTCCTCCACCTCCACGGCAAGGTGACAGTGATCGTCGCCTATGCCCCCACGGATGTAGCTGATGAGGATGCGAAGGACGTGTTCTTTGATCAACTCCACCAGGCCGTCAGCCAAGCTCCACCACACGACGTCACCATCATCCTCACTGACGCCAACGCCACTTTATCCAGCAGCGATCGGTCACCCGGCTCACCTGTCGGCACCACCTTCATCGACAGGAAAACAAACGACAATGGTAACCGCCTCCTCCTCCTCTGCCACCATAACAGCCTCTGTGTTGCTGATACCTGGTTTCCCCGGAAACACATCCACCACTGGACGTGGTACAGCCCAGATGGCAGAACCAGGAAGGCGCTGGACCACATCCTCATTTCTCGACGCTGGAAGTCGTCTGTCACCAACTGCCGAGTGTACAGAGGAGCACAGCTTGGCAACACAGACCATCGTCTGCTGGTGGCTCAGCTTAAGTTAAAGGTCCGAGCCAACCAGCACAAGACTCTGCCTCGCCCCGACTCCTCCCGACTCAACGACCCCAACATTGCCACAGACTTCAGTCGCTCCATCCGCCGCACTCTTGATGCCCTGGCTCCCGACAAAGTGACAGATTGGGTGACCCTCAAGGAAAGTGTCCTCCAGTCTGCTCACAATGTCCTTGGACGCTTACAATCATCCCCGAGAAAGCCCTGGATATCAGAGAGGACACTAAACATCATCGACCAGCGGCGTGAGGCCCGGCTCCGAGGCGACCTGATGGAGTACCGGCGACTGAACCGCCTGCGCAATGTGGCCATCGCAGAGGACAGGGAGAGGTTCTGGGAAGCAGAAGCCCAACAGCTTGAGTCCGCGGCCAACACTAATAACTTGAGCCGCGTATTCAGTCTACTGCGCCAAGCCCATAGCGGTCTACGCATAAAGACAGCCTTGGTAAAAGACTCTGACGGCAATCTCATCACAACTGAAGCCATCTGCCTCGAGCGCTGGAAGGAACACTTTAGCCTCCTCCTGCAGCACAGCACCACCCCGGCTGATCCCACCCTCCTAGAGGCTGCAAACACTGCATGCCCTAGCGACGCCTGCTGCACAGACCCTGTAACACCCGAGGAAGTGAGAGCTGCTCTGAAGAAGCTGAACAACAACAAAGCCCCCGGCATCTGTGCCATCACCGGTGAGATGCTCAAAGCCGGCGGGGATGGCATGGTGGAGTGGCTAACCCACCTATTCAATCAGGTGTGGGAAACAGAGCAGCTGCCCACCGACTGGACCAGAGGGGTCATCCTGCCCTTCTGGAAACGCAAGGGTGACAGGCTTGTCTGCGGAAACCACAGAGGCATCACCCTGCTCTCCATCCCTGGCAAGGTCTTCACCAGGATCTTGCTTAACCGTGCCCTTCCAGCGATCAGAAGCCGCCGCCGTCCCCAGCAGGCTGGCTTTATGCCCAATCGCTCCACAACTGACCACATCTCTGCCGTTCGTCTGCTGATAGAGAAGACCCGTGAATTCCGTAAAGACCGCCATCTGTATATCGGATTCATTGATCTGAAGGCCGCCTTTGACACCGTCTGCCACTCCTCACTGTGGAACATCCTCCAAACCCTCGGAGCACCACCCAAGATCATCGCCCTGTTCAAGCTGCTCTACAGCAATGCAGAGAGCTGTGTCCGTATTAACGGCACTGACTCCGACTGGTTTATCATCTCTAGCGGCGTTCGCCAGGGCTGCGTGGCCGCTCCTGACCTTTTTAACTGCATCATCGACCATCTGATGTCCAGGGTCTGCGTGCGCGTCCCCGGAGTGTCCCTCGGCAACTACCACCTGACCGACCTGGAGTACGCTGACGACACCATCCTGCTCAGCACAACCTACAGCCAGCTGAGAGACGCTCTGGGCATTTACAGTGAGGAGGCAGCACAGCTTGGCCTCCAAGTGAGCTGGACTAAAACCAAGTTCATGTATGTCGGTGATGGACCAGACCCACCTCCCATGCAAATTGGAAGCGATATTGTAGAGCCTGTCAAGAACTTTGTGTATCTGGGGTCCTTGGTGACAGACAACGGGGACCTAAAACCAGAGATTGATCGCAGACGAGCCCTGGCAGCATCTGCACTACAGTCTCTCTGGAAACCACTTTGGCGGCACCAGACCATCTCACGCAAGACGAAGCTCCGGATTTATAACTTAGCTGTACTCTCCATTCTGCTCTATGGCTCAGAAACATGGCCCCTGAACGACACTCTGGCCGCAAGAATCGATGGCTTTGATAGCAGGGCTCTTAGAACCATCGAGAACATCAGGTGGCCCCAGCGAGTTTCCAACGAAGTGCTTAGAGCTCGCACATGCCAGCCCCGAGCATCTTCCTTGGTTGCACAACGCCGCACCCGCTGGTTCGGCCATGTCCTTCGCCTACCCCCAGAACATCCGACACGAGCCATTCTCCAGTTTGACCCAAAGGCCACAGGCTGGAGACGTCCACGAGGGAAGCCCCGCACCCGATGGCTCGACGTCGTTGCAGGTGACCTCCAACAACATGGAGTTGCTGTGGAGGATGCAGAGCAGCTGGCACGAGATCGCCAGCACTGGAAAAACCTGGTTCACCTGGTCGGCTCAACGCACTGGGACGGGACAAACTGACCCTCGCTAGAGCAAGAAGAAGAAGAAGAAGAAGAGTCATATTTCAGCTTACTTATTTTATTTTCAGTGACATATCTTACTCATATCTTATTGTTTGTTGTTACTACTACGCACTGTATTTTTAGATATTATGTCATTTCGTTTTCTGAGCAATATCTGGCAATGGAATTTTCTTCTGGATTAAAAAGGTTTGATCTTAAATTATTTAACACCAGGTAACACAAATAGGGAAGATTATCGCTAAGATTTTAATGATATTACTACTTTTACCAATACTTTTACGGTATTCTTATTGGTACTTCTGGTTTGTTTTGTTTGTTTTTCGGGGCTTATTTAGTACTGGGGCTCGGTACCCATCCCTCAACACAAAGGTGTTTTACCATTTAAATCGGCACTACAAAGCTCCGTCTGACAGGTTTTTTGATGTTGTTGCAAAAGTTACACCATATCAGAGAAAAGACCGATGCAATAACTTTTCACCTTGAAAGACATGATACCAATTAGCACTGTCACCAAAGACCGTTTTAAAACATAATCAGGTCACTTGGGATGCGGTATGAAATACCATCATCATCCTCAGGTTGCAATCCTAGAGCTGTATAAAAAATGTCACAAGCTGAACACTATACAGCTACCATGGATTGGTGATCCAGCAAGACAGTGAAGCCCACACATAAGTCTTACTGTCCACTCTATTGAGGACTAATAACTGAAAAATCACTGTTTCCAAAAAGTTTGAATGATCATTCAAGTGAGAAAATTGCAAAGGGGATTAAGGGACAACACTGTGTTTTCGTGTTTTTTGTACGTCTGTGTCGTGTCTACCTGGACTGAGGCGCACATACAGTTGTGAGTTTCTGCTTGACGTCGACAGAACCACTTTTTTGAGTTAAACTCCACGCACAAAGAAGAGCTACGAGACAGCGGTCTGCACCAACAGCAACCCCAACTCCTGCACCACAACCACAGTGGGGATGCCACAAGCGTAGGGAGAGGAAGCAGAAGAGGGGTGAGCACGGAGGTATCCGAGTTGGGCTAGCAGCTAGCCCACACAAGCCAGCAATCCCCACCATCGTACTGGCCAACGTACGCTCTTTGGACAATAAAGGAGGAAAAGATAAATTAGATTGTGCCAATTACAAACCGATTAGTGTGCTAAGTCTAGACTACAAATTGTTTATTCAATAATATTAAAAAGACTTGAAAAAAATCAACCGCAAATAATTAACATAGACCAAACAAGTTTTGTTCTGTCATGTCAAAGTCATGATAAGACTGGAAAAGCACTCAGAGAGTTCATACCTCCGCCAAGGAGCTTCAGTCCACCCGCAACACAATCTCCCAGTTCACATATTTTAAATGGAACGTTACAGATACAAATGTAATTACATACAGTTCAAATGTCCTACCAACAATGCGGCCTTAACCCCATCCGAACTAATGAACAGGTGCGGCCTCTAGCGCGGCAGCTCCTAACAGCCTCCCAGCTTCTTAGACAACCGGAGATAAGAATGCCGGCCCAACCGTGCATATGTCGCTCAGGAAGGAAGACATCTCCGGCATTTCATTGTCTGTTGCGTGGAGACCCAAAATCTCATGTGGTCACAGGGGGTTACCCCAAAAACAAGAGTGCCCTCTGGTGGCTTTTAGGGTAAACCAAATTTAATTGCCACCCGGTTACACTTACATTAAAAAAAATTCCTGGATCGACACAGTTATCATGATCAGTCCCAAAATTTCATCATTACTTCCTTGTTCCATTTCACACATTTCCTGAAAATTTTATCCAAATTTTCATCCGTCCATGAGTTTTTAAGTTATTTTCCACACAAACAAACAAACAAGCCAGTGCCGGCCATCACATACCCTCCTTGGCGGAGGTAATTAGAAGATCTCTACAAATAAATAGACATATAAATTTTTTAAAATTCCAGGCTTTGTCAATAAGTATAGATGTGGAAAAGGCTTTTGATTTGGTGCGATGGAAGTTCTTATTTGATGCTATGGAAAAACTTGGTTTTTGCCAAAGTAATTATCGAGACACTAAAAGCCCAACAGGCCATCAGCAATTAATGGTGAGCTGACTGACTCATTCTTCCTAGAGAGATCCACTAGACAGGGATGCCCATTGAGCCTACTTTTATTTGCAATTTTTATTGATCCACTGGTACAACGGATTAGGCTGAACAACAAGGTAAAGGTTTACAAAGACAGCAGGAAAACAAAAATTTGCTTTATTTGCGAACAATATTCTTGCATACCTTTCATGCCCAACAGATTTTTTACCTGAGCTGATGTCAGTGTTACACGAATACAGTTCATACTCAGGTTATAAACTAAATGAGCAAAAAACTCAGGTTTTCAATTTTTACTTCAACCCCCCTCAGTATCTTCAGTCCAAATATCGGTTAAGCTGGGACAGGAAATCTATAAAATATTTAGGAATTTCTTTACCTATCGACTTATCCAAATTAGAAGAAATCAACTACAGACCTCTCAAAAAAGATATCATAGCAGATATTAATAGATGGAATTCCCTACCTAAACATGAGTTCATGTATTGATTAAAAAAAAATTAATGTCTTGCCAAGACTTCTATATTTATTTCAATCAGGACCCACTGAAAGTTCAGAACAGTTTGTTTTCAGAATGGAACAAAGTTATCTCTAGATTTATACTGGCAGGGAAAAAACCAAGAGTAAATTTCACAACTTTACAACTACCTAAGGAAAAAGGGGGACTGGCTCTTCAATGTCTTAAAGACTACTATAGAGCAGCCCAGATTAGAGCACTAGTTGGCTAGTGTGAACCAAGCTACAGATCCAGATGGAAGGAGATAGAAAGCTGAATGGGAAATGGAATACCAGTTAGCACTTTCACTGGAGACCCTTTGTTGACCAGTCATCTTTTGGACCCCAACAATCCTTGCATAATTAGCTCCTTAGGATATGGAATGAAATAATTAAAAGATACCAACTAAGAACTAGAGCTGAAATCTTCAGATGGTTTGCATATGATCCAGCCTCTACACCCAGTGAATTTGACATCAGGTTTAGAAATTGGTCTAACTGTGGTCTTACTGCATATTGTACATTCCTAGATTAAGGTAGGGTTTGAGCCTCCAGGACCTCAAGGACGATTTTAATCTGCGTCAACAAGATCACTTCAGATATCTACAAATTTGGGATTTTAGTTATGGAAATTCTCCAAAGACAATAACTTAACAGGAATAGAAATCTTAGAGATATTCCTAAAAGCCTATAAAGATGGGCTTCATCGAAAAGTAGTATCTAAATTATACTTGGCTCTTCAAAAAGTAAAAGTACATCATATTCTGAACATTAAAACAACATGGGAAGCAGAGGGCAATCTCACAATAACACTGGAAGAGTGGAACAGAATCTGCACACAACAATGGTCAGTGCAAGTTCTCCAACCTGGAGAGAATTCAGTTGGAAGAATGTGACTCGCTTCTTTTGCACTCCAGCAAAGACAGTTAAATATTCCAATCAGATTGCCTGATGGAGATTGTGTGGAGAGACTGTGGCAAATCACTTTCATATTTTCTGGAACTGTCTGTCTGTAGCTCCATTTTGGCTAAGTTTTCCCAGGGTCCTGGACGCAGCTTTAAATAGGAAATGTCTTTTTGATTTTAAAATGATATGATTTAGAACATACTAATTGTGCCAAGAGTGATAAATACCTGTTAAGGGTGTTGTTTGTGGCATGTAAGAAGACCATGACTAGAAAATGGCTGAAAAAAGATACACCAACCATAAATGGTGGATTGATCTGGTTTACAATATTTAGACAATGGAAAAAAATCACATTTAAATTAAGAAAAACAACATATTTGAGGAAAATTAGTCAAGATGGCTTATCCATGTGTCAACCTTTAGGCTAGATTTAATATAAGACTAGTAATGTTTCAAAGTATATTGTCAGATCTGATCAAGAATTGATATGTAAGAGCAAAGATGTTATTAGGCCATAACATCTTTATATATATATATATACATATATACGCATATATGCATGTGTATAGTTTTGACATGAAATGGATCCTCCCTTCCCCAAGTGTTATTGCGGTTGTTCTAAATGTTTCTGGTCCTAAAAATAAAGCCAACAAAAAATAAATACATTTTTTTTAAAAATCTCCTCCCGTCTCGTAGGTGCTACAGAACACAGTACGCCAAAACCACCAGACCCAGAGACAGTTTCTTCTCCCAGGCTGTTACCCTGATGAACTCTGACTAGTCACAGAGACTCAGGAGCCACGGTGCAATAACCCACACTGATGCATATTACTTTACAATACTACTTTGTACCACTCTACCTCAATAAACCAGCCACTTTGCACACGCACTGTAAATGCTGCTATTTGTGGGTGTTATGTTTATATTTATATTGCTCCTATTTTATTGTTCTTTTACAATATTTTTAGTACTTAGTTTTTTTTGTCCAACTGCTGCACACAGAGAGGAAAGATACACTAGAGTCAAATTCCTATTTGCGTGTATAAACTGGCCAATTTGGCCAAAGTTGATTCTGATTCTGATAACCTTTAGGGAGTGACCGAAAGACTGAGGTCAAGGGTACAAGCGGCTGAAATGAGTTTTCTCCATAGGGCGTCTGGGTCACCCTTAGAGATAGGGTGAGGAGATGAGACACCCAGTGGAGGCTTTGAGTTGATATGCTACGTCTTCACATCAGAAGTGGGATAAAGCAGAACCTCGTCAAACTGGAATGTGATCCCAGGAGACACAAAAAAACTCACTGGAGGGATCTGATATCACATCTAGCTTGGCAAAGCCTTAAGAATCTCTCAGGAGAACTGGAAAACATTGTTGGGAAGAGGAACTGGAATGACGTGCTTAACCTGCTGTTGTCACAAGCGATCAGACCCACAGAGTACAACGTAGCACAACAAGAATGGCACTTCTAATCGTACTGTGTTTTTCAACTTAATGGTTATTTAGCACTCTGCAAAGAAGCCCAGTGAGAGCTGAAGAGATGAGTTTCTTAACAGTGAATTTGAGCTGTATCTAAATAGATAAAGGGGAAAAACATTTTAATAAAGTCTGTCATGAAACACAGTGATGGCACCTGCATTGATGACTTTAGATTTCAAAATGAAAATTGTTGCATTCTTCCCAAAAACACACTAATCACATCTTAGGAAACCACTGAAGATTGTGAATTGCATAAAAAACTGATAATGACAATAAGACAATTTGTGGCCGAATTTTACAAGGCTGCAGACTTAAGATCCCTGTACAACCTGGCTGTTTTGCAAAGGAGATTAGAGTAAAACTGCAGTGTCCAAATGATGATCGAGACCTACCAAGTTCCTTTGACCATGATTCAATGTTGTAAAGCAGTGAAAGGAGAAAACTTCCAGGGTGCGTGAACACTTTCTACAGGCACTGTAATCTAAAACAACGACCAGAAATGCATCTCTTGGTCAGAGAATACTTAATTTAATTTAACTCCCTAAGTTGGAATTCATACAGCAGGCTTTACAGGGACACAACTACTGCTTAAAGACTGCAGATCATTGTTGAAGTTTCTTTAGGTGTGTCAGAGATTCCACATAAACTGATGGGGCTGTGTACATCATTTTTTACTTTGGCAAGAAAACTCTCGAAAACAATCTGCCGGTACCTGTCAGTTTAAGAAACTACATCTAACCCACACTGACTGTGATATGGCAAATATGTGAAATACAGAAACATGTCCATATACCACACATGTGAGGATGTACTGTGTATGTGAGACGTAACCCTCCACATATGGAAAGATTCTACTTATGTATAATTACATTACTGTAGCAGTTTATAAGCAGCTGTAAATGAGCTGTGCATGTAAATTAGCAATTAATGAAAGCTTTCAAACACACTAAGTAAATGTTGCTGTGAAATCACATTTCATTACATGTTACTAGAACTATTGTAGAAATCAAGGAGTTCAAACACAACAAGGCAGGCTCAGTGTTAAAAGCTCCTGCTATATTTGGATATTGTCTGTGGAGCAGCCCTGAATGTAAGGGCCAGCATCGGAGAGACACATTTCATATTTTTATTCTGTAGCAGTGGTTGCTGTGGTGGTGATAGACTGGTTGCTCATTTTTAAACTGTGCTTTGTAGAAGTTAAGCAAAATGAAGGCATCACAAATACAAACAGACTCTGTCCCTGCTTCAGAAACATGCATCTCTTTCCCCCTTCAGTAACTCAGAAACCATAATAATGACTGCCTTCGTTGTTTATATGATTGAATACAGTACTGAATGATCCCCCGCCCTGCAGCTGACGCTGGTGATCTGGCGTCATGCTAAGTCCTGATTCGGATCCACATCCCTGACTGCAGAGACAGCTGCACTGGCCCCAGCCAGAGCAAGCTTCCAAATTAGCCTCGGCTGCTACTGTGTCTGTGTTTGTTAGCCTACTTACGGGATACTGAGGATGCAGCGCTGGAGATGCTGATGATGCTGTACAGGACTGGCAGCAATACCATCGCAGTCGGATATAACATCTTCACAGAAACTGCACCCAGTCAAGTAGACAAAGACAATAAAAGCTCTAGGCGGGTCGCGGTTCCCTCCGCTGGACTGTCGTTGTTTCAGCAATGCACAGTCCAGATTGTGTTTTCTTTATTAGAAAAAAAGAAGAAGCAATGGCTGGTCGCAAGATGCGCTCTGTGCGTGGCCCTTTGTCTTTTCTCTCCTGTCTTATCAACCTGCCCAGCGACGGTCCAGCGAGCTCTGACCTCCGATAGTAGCCTGTGAACAGAACACGGTCGTGCTGCGGGTCAGGCCTCGCTCCAGGTGCATAGCCAGACCGGAGCGGTACAAACGCTGAACCGCCGGAACAATCAGCACACCCCCACTCTCTGTATAATTTGGTACGGTCCGATATTTACAACAATACAGGGGTCCTTCGACAGAGGAGGGGCAGAGGGGAGCAAGGAGTCCCAGGGAGCCCCACGAAAAACAAGAGAGGTTTAAGAACTGCATCTAGCTCACAGTCTTCAGAAAGGTACTGAACAAGAACATGTTCTTGTTCAGTACATATTTTAAAACGGAACAGAAAATAAATTAAATACAAATGAATTGCCCTCAGAGGCTTTGAATCTGAAGGATACAGTATACTACACACAATGAAAAACAGTGACCCACTGAAAAAATACTACATGGGTAAAAGCTACAAATGATAATCATTCACACTATTTCACACTGACTTAATGTAAAGAATTTATTTAGTTAAACCTGGATTTTTTTAAACTCATTGCAAACTATTTTTGAAGGCTGCAACAAACGGATTATCTTAGGTTGGTTCAAATTAACACACCTTCGTTTAAAACACATTCACATTACTTGAACAATGAATTAGTAACATCATAAACTCATAAACAGATAGCAAACATTAACAGTCTCCTTCCACTGAATACAAGAGACATGATGTCATCAAGAAAATAAATCCTGAAGTTCTCCACTGACAGTGAAACTACTACTAGGACATCATGCAGCTGATGACTGGCTTATCAGTAAACTGTCTATTTCAGAGACACCAACCGTCAGCTAAATACATTGTCCATTTGTTGACCCAGTGGTTGATATTTTCACCCGGCTGCACACACTGTCCCGTCCAAATCTAAAATGTCTCTTTGGAGGTACTAACAAAGAACTTTCTCAGATCGGGGTCAGCAAAAGAACCATCTGTTCTGTTAATTGTTGAAATGACACTTATTTGATAGTAAAGGCTTAAGCAGAAAAGTCTTTGAGCGCACATTTAATCAGTAACTAAAATTGTTACTTGATGACATCACAGATTTATAGTCAACACTCAAATATTTTTCTGACTACACATTTCCTCTTAGCAACATAAAAAAATATGAATGTTATTAAAACAACATTGTACATTAAAGTCTCCTTCAAAGACAGGACTATTGATGTTAAGAGCAAATCCTGGAGATGCCCCAAAGACAGTCAAACAAATCTGAAGACACTGTGACAGTGTTTCTGCTACAGAGCAGTTTCAGTGTAATTTTAATCAAAAGAATATTGGTGAGGTCATAAAAATTATGACCTTTGTGAGCTTAAAGTGGCCCTTGATAAAATCACACCTTATAAGAAGACTACAGTAAGAGCATACTACGGACTAAACAGATTTGTCTTGACACCAAAAGGTAAACAAAGAAATTTCCTTATGAAAACTAGTGCAATTCTCTTCTGTCTTCTTGTAGAAAAAGCTCCTGGCTCACTTCCTTAATCTGAAAATTTAACTTCCTAACCATATAAAATCTGTGCAAACTTTGCAGTGCAAATGTAGTCATTCTCTCCAGTTCTCTGGTTAACTCAGCCTACTTCAGCCTGTGAGGCTGACATGTTAAAAAATACTGCCATGAACATGCAATTATGTGACTGCCACGTCCAAAGACTTGAGTGTGTATACAAGCTCAAATAACATGGCAGAAGCTGTTGCAACGGTTAGCAAGTCCGTCAGGACCTCTGTTCCATTAATGACTATTTTAATGTCTTTGGGTGGATGAAAAGGATCCCCTTTTCCAGTGATGAAGATTGCCATGGTTGCCTGCTCCAGTTCTTCAGCCTCATTCTGTTGAGTATCTTGCACAAAAACAAGAAAAACATGAGGACAACTACAGTAGAATGCAGAACTCAAAGACCATACAAATTTTAAACAGAGAACAGAGAACCCAACAATCCCAAGTTGCCTTTTGATTCCCTTTGAACAAGCAGTCAGCGATGGTGGGAAGAAAACAAAAATCCTCCCATTTAACAGAGAGGGGAAAAAAACAACGTCTCACAGAATTAGGCTCAGGGAAGGCAGCCATCTGCTTCGACCGATTGGGGTGAGAGTAGGGATGTGGGGGATAGCAGAAGGGGCTGGGTTCGGGACAGCAGGACAGCAGATGAGGAACAGACAAACAATACAAACAGAACAATGAATGTTTTGGAAGTCAGTGAGGCCAGCAACTGCAGACAAGACATGTAGTACGAGATCTAGAGACACCCGCAGAGAAAGAGTAGTTTGAATGTTGCATGTTAACATTAGCTCAAACTAATACAGACTATCAAGCATCACTGCTGAATTACAACCACGTACAACGTTTATTAACTGAATCTGGAGGGTAACCAGATTTTGCAGCACCGAACAAAGGTGCTCCATGTGCGCCGAGTGCTGCAAAATCAGTTTACCCCAGATTCAATGGTCTTCTGTTGTCTCTTCTTAGTGGTAACCAGCGACAAGGTTTATTAGCATGCCCTATATGTTGGAATGCATTACCAGATTTTAAAATAATTTACACATGCAAATGATTCTTAATCTAACAAACTCACCCAAGGTCCTGTGTCCTGCTTGTTCTCTCCGTGGATGTCTCTGGATCTGGAGCTACACATCTCTGATCTGGAGCTGCTGGCCTCACCACCTGCTATTCCCACTCCTACCTCTCCTCTTATCCCCTCCCCCCCTCATCTCCACTCCCACCCCAACTGGTTGAGGCAGACGGCCCTCCCTGAGCCTGGTTCTGTTGGAGGTTTTTTCCCCCCTCCCTTTCCTAGGGGTTTTTGGTTCCTTCCCACCATTGCTGACTGTTTGCTCATAGGGAATCCATAAAGAACTTTGGATTGTTGGGTTTTCTGTTTTCTGTTCTGTGTATAATTTGTAAGGTCTGTACCTTACTATGTTAAGCGCTGTGAGATGACATATGTTGTGAATTTGCACTATATAAATAAAATGGAATTGAATTGATTCTAACCAGCTACCAAAACAGAGCTCCAAAGCATCAGCTGCTACCTGGGTTTTGGCCTGGTTAAAATCTTTACACCAACGAGCCTCTAGTTAGCCACTCATGGTATATAATGCAGAACACAGAATTCATCAGTTATTACTTTTCTTAATTGTATTGTAAAAGACATTAGAAGAGCAAAGAAAAAAACACACCCAATTTCACCAGAAGACCAGTGCATCCTGAAATGCTTTTCAACATGAAGTCCAGAAAGTCAGACAAAAGGTTAATATATTAAGGTTTAGGGTGATATGGTGGTGTAGTTTAGACACAGTAGCAAAGCGAGAAATCAGGATCTTAAACTTGACTCATTCATCTGAGACTGACAAAAATAGAGGAAAGCTTTTCATCATGACATTCAATAAAGAAAAAAAACATTTCTAAAACCCTGCAAAGTGACAGCAAAAATTGCAGTGGTACTATGTTTAAGGAGTGAGGGATATTCCCATTGCTGAGTAGCATTTAAAAAAATACCTGGAAAAAAATTGACACCTGGTGCAAAAGCCAGGAGGTGTTTATTTGTGGGACTTGAGGTAAAAGAGATCACAGCAGTGAGTGGGTATAGGTGAAATGATTTATATAAATATACAGAAACTACAACGTAAATTTGGATTTATGAGTCATCAAGCATTAATATTCCATCCATTATCTATACACTGCTATATCCTCTGTAGGGTCACAGGGGACTGGAGCCTATTCCAACTGACTGAGGGAGAAGGCATGGTAGACCCTGGACAGGTCGCCAGTCTATCACAGGGCCAACACAGAGACAGACAACCAAGCACCAATTGGAATCACCAATTAACCTCAGCATGTATTCGGGATGTGGGAGGAAGCCAGAGAACTTGGTGAGAACCCATGCAGGCACAGTCCATACAGAAAGATCCCAGGCCAAGATTCGAGCCAGTGACCCAACCACTGCACCACTGTGCCGCTCTAATAATGGAATAAACTAAAAATGTTGCAGGTGTGAAAACCTGCTTAAACATCACTGGAAACCATCCATGGAGAGCAGGAAATGATGGAGCAGCGAGCTGTTTAATGAAGCTGTCAACAAAATACACTATATTGTCAAAAGTATTGGGAAACCCCTCCAAATAATTGAATCCAGGTGTTCTAATCACCTCCATGGCCACAGGTGTATAAAATCAAGCTCTTAGGCATTGATTCCACAAACATTTGTGAAAGAATGGGTCGCTCTCAGGAGCTCAGTGAATTCAAGCATGGTACCATGATAGGTTGCCATCTGTGCAAAAAGCCCATTCGTGAAATTTCCTTGATATTCAATATCCCACGGTCAACTGGTAGTGGCATTATGATAAAGTGGAAACAATTAGAAAGAACCATAACTCTGCCATCCTCTTCCAGCTTAATTCTAGCCAAACTGTCTGACAGACAGTGATGGCCAAAAAGCTCAATTCTTGTTTCTTCTGACCACAAGCTTTTCTCCAAAAGGCCTTTTTTTGTCCATATGATTAACAGCAAACTTCAGTGAAATCTTAAGGGGCCTGCTTCTGGAAGAAGAGCGAGCTTTCTTCTTGCATGGCAGCCTCTAAACCAATGGTGTCATAAAAATGCTTGACTGTGGAAATTGACACCTGTGTTCCAGCGACTTCTAATTCATTACAGAACTGCTTTTTGATGAATCTTGGTTAACTTGTGACCACCTTGACCAACTGTCTCTTTCAATTCAATTCAGTTCAATTCAGTTTTATTTACATAGCGCATATTTACAACACAGGTCGTCACAAAGCGCTTAACATTGTAAGAAAGAACAGGAAACAGAAAAAGAAAAACCCAACAATCCAAGGTTGCTTTTGGATTCCCTATGAGCAAGCAGTCAGCGACGGTGGGAAGGAACCAAAAACCCCCTATGGTAGGGAAGGGGAAAAAAAACCTCCAACAGAACCAGGCTCAGGGAGGGCGGCCATCTGCCTCGACTCTTTGCAGCCAGTGATAGCTTGTGTTTTTATTCCTTATAATGGCAGTGACACAACTGTGCCATGCACTTTATACTTGCAAACAATAGTTTGCACAGAAGATTTTGGTATCTGTAGCTGCTTTGAAATGGTTCAGATAACTTAGCTGAATTGTCCAAGTCATTGATTTGCTTTTTCAGATCTGTGCTGATGTCCTCAGACTTTCCCATTGTAGAGTTTGTGGCTGAGTCTAATGAATCTATCAAATCGGTCGTATTTAAACTGGCTCAGAGAAGCCACCAGCTGTAGTCAATCGTAATCACTCACAAAACGTTAAGACGCCAGGCTGCTTCTTATGGTACCAAAACCTATAATTCAAGTTGCTGTATGTATAATTTTGACCCAGCAGGTCTTTCTATATTTGTATAATAAATTTATGAAACAACCAAAATGCATGATTGTTTTTTGTGACAAAGACATGTTTTTATTGTCCATCACAGAAAATAAAAATTATAGGAATCAAGGGGACCTCAAGACTGCCACGATATACAAGATCTTTTCGTGTATGTAAACTTTTGTTCACAACTGTATCGTTCTGTGTCTTCCCGTCCTTTGTGAGTTTGTCTTGTCTGCTTTCCTCATGCTACTTACCTGTTACCTGCCTGGTTTTCCTCATTGGATTCTGGTTTGTGCATTTTGGTATTTTTACATCTGTTCACCTGCGATACCGTGTGTTTCCTGCACCTGTTCAACCCCCTTGTATTTTTAGACTTTTTCTTCATCTTACCTTTTTTATGCACTTATTTTTCCCTGGATCGCTAACTGCCTTTTGTTTGTTGTCTAGTAATCTGGCAATATGTTTTTTTTTTTAATTAAAGTTAGTGTTTTTGGTCTGTTGTGTTTGTGTTTGTGTGACTTGGGTCCTTACCTGATAGCTCCCTGACAGTGAAGGACACTGAGCTTGGTCGAAAAGTCTTGTTCAGGATCCAACTATGTTTGACTTGTAGGAGGGAGGCCAACCAGGAAATTAATATGACATTTTCCATCATCCAGAGAGATGCATCTAGGGTTGAATATGTCAGTTGGCACAAAATCCACAAACTAAGGATCATAAAGACCTTAATTACCACACAAGGAAAACCTAAATGTTATCCTATGCTATATCGGCCACCGGCCCCTTACTCTGAGTTTCTGTCTGAATTCTCAGAGTTCTGCTGATTTAGTGCTCAGTACAGATAAAGTCATTATAGTGGGTGACTTTAATATTCATGTAGATGATGAGAATGACAGCCTCAACTCTGCATTTAGTTCACTGTTAGACTCAGTTGGTTTTTCTCAAAACGTTAA